>CM024242.1:29791898-29926962 GCA_013421045.1 Propylea japonica
ATTCGAACGTCAGTTCCAAAGAGCCTTTCTTCTTTAACACTTCGTCTGATCTAGTCAATGTCCGAAAAACATTCAATTAACATTTAGACATCAAAACAAATTTTCTGACCTCATGAGGATGCAAAGTCGGTTAGTATTTTCTTAAACTTTTAACTGTCTTGTTTGTACACCACTTTTCAATAAGCTTTGGCACAATATATAGCATGACCATCAAAATTATATACAAAAACAATGAATAAATAACTTACTTGAAACAGACACATTTGAATTTATCATTTTTTAACATATCAATTTTAAGGTTCAGAACATTTGAATTATCATTTTTTAACATATCAATTTTAAGTTAACTATGACCATAGATAAGATTATGACGCAGTCACAGAAATACCTTCTTCTTCTGTTCTTCTTTTTGACTGTGCCACACGATAAGAAATTTTTAACATATTATTTTACTGTGAAGTCAAAGTCGAATTTTGGCGAGCTGTGGTTACATGTAACTATCTAACTATCACGTGATCATTTGACGTTAATACACGTATTTTCTGTCAAATGATCACGTGATAGTTAGAAGTTACATGTAACCACAGCTCGCCAAAATTCGACTCAAGTCGGTGACTCATAAAATTTCAACTGACGACTCGCATAGCCCCACAGGGTGGATAGAATAATAGATATAAATTCGGCGGGTTTGAGTTTTGACAGAATACCAATTCATACTAATTCGCTCCGCTAATGCGCACTGAAGTCAAATTCCATGCGACTCGTCCGAGCAAAAGGACCCGCACACTTACTAGGAAAAGCGGGTCCAGTGAATTTTCCTAATTTTACATATTATATTTTTTAACCTTAAACCTTAAGACATATATCAAATTTTCACGAAGGTCTTACATCTGGTTTGTTCTATAGCGCGTTCCAAATTGCACCTACGGAAAAATGAATCTTTAAATTTTGATGATAACTCTTCTAATTTTCAAAATTTTTTATTTGATGCTTTGGGTTCTGAATAACAAGATGTGACAGATATCCAAACACCGCCTACACGTTAAGGTTCGTTATACAGGCTGTTCCATGAAGCTGTATAAGTAACTGAATGTAACTTTGTTAGTGACTTTGGGACCACCCTGAGTTTTTCAAAATATGATACCATGATGTATGTCCACTTCTGTAGGAGTTTCATAATGTACAAAGAACAGTTGTACAATTATTCAGGTTTAAACTCGGATTTTCATACATTTTTCTTTAAAACTTATCTGTAGTTGAAATTTCTGTCAAGGAATATAGGTTTTCATTAGTATATTATTATGATAGGTCGGTCCAAAGGTTTTTTTTCAGGAATGCACAGATGGACATAATGTGGTATCACTAATCTCCTCATATACAGGGTGTTTCATCATAAACTGGACAAACATATATTTTCGTGTAGAGTAGAGGACATCGGGAGAATAATTTTTTCCTTATACAATATATCCCGGTTTCGAAGCATAAGCGAGATACAGGGTGTCAACGTCATTTTTGAGCAAGATTATTATGAGTGTGGTCAGTTTGTATAACACTTAAAGTGATAAAAAAATTTCACTCGAAATGGATGAAATTTTGTACAACTGTACTCTCTTGAATTATCAATCACGAATATGAAAAAGAACTGTAAAATATCGAACGGTTTCGTTACTACAGGAATTCAAATATTTCGTTCAGACCTCTGAAATAATGAAAGAAAATTTGTTTTGAGTTCTAGAGTCAAAATAATTAAATTATTGGCAACGAATACATAATATCCTCAGACAAGTGTCATTTCCCTATTTAATACCTACACATCGGTCGATTCCCAACTAAGTTTCACTGATTTTTTTTTTGTATTTATTTGTATTGTATTCATCTAGAATATTCGTCAACTTTTCTGAATAGAGGACCCAAAAATCTGAGATTTGACCAAAACGTTACTTTAAGTGTTATACATAACTGACCACACTCATAGTAATCTTGCTCAAAAATGACTTTTGACGCCCTGTATCTCGCTTATGCTTCGAAAACGGGATATATTGTATAAGCAAATTATTCTCCCGATGTCCCTACTCTACACGAAAATATATGTTTGTCCAGTTTTATGATGAAACACCCTGTATATGAGGAGATTAGTGTCACCACATTATGTCCATCCTGTGCATTCCTAAAAAAACACCTTTGGACCGACCTATCAAATAATTATACTAATGAAAACCTATATATTCCTTGACAGCAATCTCAACTACAGATGAGTTGGAAAATTGTATGAAATCCGAATTTAAACCTGAATAATTTTGCAACTGTTCTTTGTACATTAATGAAACTTCCTACAGAAGTGGACATACATCATGGTATCATATTTTGAAAAACTCAGGGTGGTCCCAAAGTCACTAACAAAGTTACATACAGTTACTTATACAGCTTCATGGAACAGCTGTATAACGAACCTTAACGTGGTGGGCGGTGTTTGGATATCTGTCACATCTTGTTATTCAGAACCCAAAGCATCATGATAAAATTTTAAAAATTAGAAGAGTTATCATCAAAATTTAAAGATTCATTTTTCCGTAGCTGCAATTTTGGAACGCCCTATAGAACAAACCAGATGTAAGACCTACGTGAAAATCTGATTATTGTTCTTGAGGTTGGTATAAATATAATATGTAGAAATGGGGAAAATTCACTGGACCCGCTTTTCCTAAGTAAGTGTGCGGGGTCCTTTCGTGAATAAGGATCTTGGTATGATGATTGGCATGTTTAAGGAGAAGATAGTTAGTTACTTCGGTTCAAATATCATTGGAGGATATTGGACAATATCGTTAGAGGGCGCCACTCCGGAGAGGACCAACATAATGGGTTGCCTATGTGCAATGTTGAAAATTCAGACAAGTATTAATTTTTGAACAACAGATGTCTCTAGTGACGAGCTATTTTTCTCACGTCAACGTGTCTTGCATGTTGCTCCACAACTTCTCTCTTGTATGCCTGTAGTATCAAATATCGAGGGTCCAGAGTAATAAAAATTTTTATTACTCTGAGGCCCTTAGGGTTGGGATTGAGAAATATTTTCGATTTCGTCGTGAGATCGCTAGAAGGAATTTTTAACTCAGTAGCAAAGAAATATTATATTAAAGAAGTGAATGATTTGAGAAATTTTTATATTCTCTGATATGTTTTATGCTGAAGAAATTTGGGCATCCTGTTTGTAAATACCTATGCAGTCTCTTGAATTTAAAAAAATGAATGATATAATTATTGTATCAATAATCAAAGCCACGTAATGAAAGTGTTTTCAAAAGGAACATTTCAAAACTTGTATTTTTCACAAAACGTTCAGGATTTGAAGGTGAAAGTTGAATGCATAAAGAAATAGAATGAAACCAACAGCTCCAATGATATTCATGAATGAATTTTCCCAGCGCTTATAAGCTTCGCTGTGCATATACAGGGTTTTCCGGTTAGAGGTGCCATTCAGATATTCAAAGAAGAATTATAGTTTTTGAAATAAATGATCGGATGTTTATTTCATGCCGTTAATTTATAGTGGAAAATAACTTCATGCAAATGACCACCACGACCACGCTCACAGAACAATATCTTTTAATGAAATTTTCCATAACAAAATCGAAAAGTGTGGCTACTCTATGTACTCGATAGCCTCACGAATTCTGTCTTTGAGGTATTGAATCGACAATGGGCTATTGGCGGAGTCCTTCTCTTTCACCAAGCTTTTTCCGTAAAAGCTCGATCAACGGTTTAGTTGGTTGAGTGGCACGTAGTGCTGTCTTGTTGAAGTAAACGTTGTCCAAATCCATACAATCAGATTCCGGTCATAAAAAATGGTTTCATCTCTCGATAGCGCCAAGTTAAATAATTAGTTAAGGTCCCAAAGACTCCGCCGGACCATAAACTGCAGTTCTACCTTGTGATGACGAATCCGAGGTCAAATACAATTCTGTTCTGTTTGTTCTAGAGACTTGAGAAGTTCTTTAACCAGCCAAATCGTACAGGTTGTTCCATAAAATATGGCCATTCAAAATTTCCGTCTCGCCATATCTCAGACAAAACAAAACCAATCGATATGAAATTTTGCGGCCACATGCAAGATGCCCATAATAAGCCTTTTGCAAAATTTTGTGGCCATAATGTTAACCATATAATTTAATTTAATGTTATTACTGGATTTTTACATATTTCATTTTTTAATCATTTCCATTAATTCCATTAATTCCGGTCGTACCTAGATTTTGCATTCATATACTAAGCATGAATCTCAAGTCCCATACACTTTTGATGTGATAGAATTATTGCTCTACTAATAGACGAGCGCTCAAAAGTACCTGTTCGGGCTTTTCTAGCATTTTTTTAACGCCATTTTCAGGAGAAAACTCATCGTATGTTCACGTTACAGGAGGTATCAGTTCAAACCAAGCAAGATATTCCTAGAAAATTCATAATTGTAAGCAAAATTTTCAAAAGACACATTCGTACCCTGATCACTACTCGTTTAATTGAAATTTCCATTGCAATATAAATATAAAAAATTAAGAAAGCCCTTTCGAACGCTCGTTGGCGGAACAATGAGGCTTTAACCGCAAAAATTTGTATAGGACTGATACTTAATATATAAATGCTGAATCTCACCACGATCGGAATAATATTCTGGAAATTATTAAAAAACTGGAATATGTAAAAAATTGACAATTAAAAAAAACCAAATCTATGGTTCGGATGATGCTAACCTCTTGAAATTTTGAACGAACATTCAGTAATCAATGTTCATACACAAAATAAATTTCACTTGAAACGGATATCTCGTTTTGGAAATAAAGCAATTTTTTTTTCGAATTTCAATTGAATTTTCTATGGTTTACACCAGGGATGGGCAAACTTTTGCCTTCGCGTGCCAATATTTACTAACAAAATTTACAGCGGGCAGGTTTTTAAATTTCGATCTATGTTTTGTATATATAATAAAAGCCATTGATATTTATTTTCGACAACTTATTTATTGTGCAAAAAAATTTACATTATGAAAATACGAATCATATTTTATGGTGCTGTGTTCTCGTTTTTAGGGGTTTTGGAATGAGGAGGTGTCCACAAGAAAAAACTAAATTTTTTCTTTCATTGTGGCGGGCCGGATTTCAACCACTCGAGGGCCGGAGATGGCCCGCGGGCCGTAGTTTGCCCATCCCTGGTTTACACAATGCGATTTTTTGAAATTTTGCATGAATATTAAGTATAATATACTAATCTTCCTTCACGAAATGAAATTCACTTCAATCGGATATATTGAATTTGACCACGTATCGTCATCAGGGATACGATTTATTGCCGCCAAAGTCGATATATTGACTCAAGAATTCAACACAAGAGAAACAAAGCATATTTTTTTCTTTTTCCAATGACATTGTTTAGAAATACAGGGTGACTGGTGACGTATGGGACAACGGCTAACTGGAGATAGAGGACCTCAAACTGAATGAGGATTGGGGGTTTAAATGTCCTATAAGGCTATTAGTTTCAGAGATACAGGGTGTTTTTTGCAAAAGTGCTTAAACTATAAACTCCCATATCTTCGTCAATATGGCAAATTTTTCGCTGATATTTGGCAAGCTTGTTAATATAAATATTCTCCATCAGATAGACAAGAAAAATTCCCAAAAATTGCAGGTCCGTATTCAAAAATTTCAATTTCCGTGTCAGGTGAGAAATATCACTCGGTATATGAAATAAAAAAATTAAATTGGGAAATTGGAATCTGCAAAAACACTGAGTAAAAATCTGTTTTTAGTTTTGATGGCACAAATTTTTTAAAGTTTTTATGATATGTTGAAAGTCGAATATTACAATTTTTTCATATTGAATTCAAGCAACACACTATTCCTGAAAGAAAAAAACACTGAATTTGAGATGCTTAAATAATCCTGACGCATTTTGAATATTCCTCCACATCTTGAAATACTTTTTCATTAAATTTTCTATCAATATTATAAGAAAAACTCAAAAAACAATACAAACACAAAAGATTGACAGTAGCACATATGGTTCATAAAAAAATCAAATAAACAGATGCTTGATATGCGAGAGCCATTCCCCTCACACACTTATTTGCTCTTTTGAACAATTGAAGTACGTTTCATATCCACAAGATGAAAATTACTCTTGATAGAACAGTAGCACTAGATTTCAGCTCGAGAAAAGTTGGACTTTCTTCTCAGAACGCCTGAACAATAATCCATCTGATACTTATTCTTTCCAAAATTTATTCTTTTATTAAATAATGCAATGATTCATGAGAAAACAACTAAGCAAATGCTCGAAATCAGAGCAATTTGCTTCAACGCATTTATTGGCTCTCTTGAACTCTAATGATTTCTTTCTCTTTTGAGATGAGGATTATTCTGAGACCAAATATTATATCCGTTCATTTTGCGCAATTCAAAAACAAGTATCATCTACATATTCTTCATTCGTGAATATTGAAGGCATTTTTCAGTAGATAAACAAACGACACAATTCCCAATAATACACAATCAATGAATGTATGAATATAAACGTCATTTTTTGAAATAAGCCTACTCTGTGTAGTAGGATGTATTTTATTTATAATGAATAATAAACCTCTTATTCTAAAAAATCACTTGTTTCCCTATATATTCTGTTTGCATTAAAGAAATTCATATGCTTCTCAAAAGAAGATGAAGTTGCTATACCTAAGTACATATTAGAGGAAAGTAAGTCCTCAAACTCATACATTATTTCATTGAAGAATAAATTTTGTTGAAAACATAAGTACCAGATTGATTATTGTTCAGGGGTTTTGAGAAGAAAGTCAAACTTTTCTCGAGTGTTTCTGTTCTATCAAGAGTATAATTTTTCATCTTGTGGATATGAAAAGTACTTCAATTGTTCAAAAGAGTCATTAAGTGTGTGAGAGGAATGGCTCTAGCATATGAGCATTTGTTTATTTGATTTTTTTATGAATCATATGTGCTACTGTTCCTCTCTTTGTATTTCTATTGTTTTTTTTTTTCAATTTTTCTTATAATATTGATAAAAAAGGAGTTCAAGATGTGAAGGAATATTCAAAATGCGTCAGGATTATTTAAGCATCTCAAATTCAGTGTTTTTTCTATCAGGAATAGTATGTTTCTTGAATTCAATATGAATAAATTGTAATATTCGACTTTCAACATATCATAAAAACTATGAAAAATTTGTGCCATTCAAACTAAAAACAGATTTTTACTCAGTGTTTCTTGAAGATTCCAATTCTGCCAATTAAATTTTTTTTATCTCATATACCGAGTGATATTTCTCACCTGACACGGAAATTGAAATTTTTGAATACGGACCTGCAATTTTTGGGAATTTTTCTTCTCGATCTGATGGAGAATATTTTAGTAACAAGCTTGCCAAATATCAGCGAAAAATTTGCCATATCGACGAAGATATGGGAGTTTATAGTTTTAGCACTTTTGCAAAAAACACCCTGTATCTCTGAAACTAATAGCCTTATGGGACATTTAAACCCCCAATCCTCATTCAGTTTGAGGTCCTCTATCTCCAGTTAGCCGTTGTCCCTTACGTCACCAGTCACCCTGTATATTGCCAATAATAATAAATTTCAGTATTGTCAGTATTTCGAACTTCAGTCGTATTTCTGAACCGAAATAATTTAATATGTAATAAGGAAAACGCCTCAATTTCGCTGCGATAACTTTTTAAATAGGTAATGTTTTTATCAAAGTTTTCGTGAGTGCAGAGACTCACGTTGGTACTAATTATTCGTCGCATTTGTTTGAAGAAGAATTCATGACTATCAAAAAAAACTTGTTCAAAATATAGTCTAACCAAATAAATTCACGTTTTGCGATTCATTAAAACACGTTTTCCGCCGACTCGAAATAAAAGGTGCTTTTAATGTGCACGAAATTGAGCATTAATGACCCATTTTAATGCTCAATTTTTTAGACATTTTAATGTGCAATCCTCATGGCAACCGTACACAAAGTATTCAGAAGCACTACGAGAAATGTCAAAACTCTACTGGAACATAGAAACATAGAAATTCCTTTACGTCAAATGTATGTCTTGTGCGAATTGAGAATGTATTTAATCAAGAATTTATACACTATTCATGTTGAGATCGTCGGAAAAAATCTTGTAATAAACTCGGTTATTAATCGAGCGACTAATGGTCTCGAACTATTAACGCGTTCGCTCCGCTCACGCATTAAAATATCTTGACCATTAGTCGCTGTCTTTAATAACCTAGTTTATTAAATAACTATTAATTTAGCAAAACCAAAAATTATTCTTATATTCAATTTTTTCTATTTCATATTTTGCCTTGAACTACGATTCAAATTTCAAACTTATTCCCTTCACTACCTTAGGATAGAAAAACTAGAATCGCATAACTAAACAGACCCTGTAATTTTCAGTAGTAATATCCCTAGGACATTGATAATAGACGAGATAATTTTATGACAATCGAAAGCTCATTACTTAGAGAGTTGAAGTGCTGCCAAGGACGTAGACGTAAACGTTACAATTGACATGTGCTCATGCGCACTCGTCAGTTTCTTACGTTCACGCTTGGGCCGGCTTTACGTGCGACGTAAACTAGCGTCCTGTCACGTACGTACGTAGTACGTACGTACGTAACCGAAAGTTGAACGAATCCGACCGATGAAGGGCGAATGCTGGAATTTTGAAATGAATTGCTTCTAACCTTAAAAATTTCAAAATAATCTAGTAGCTGAAACTTTGTTTTGAGAACACGATTAATTAACTTTTTACTTAATATCTTCCTTATTATTATAAACTGTGATTTTGCAGGTTTCTGAGAAGTGTTGAATTTTTTTCAATGCAATACTTCTGTTACGAGATTGCATATAAGTACCAAGAACTAATATATTATTTCGATAAGTTACAAACGTGGCATTTTCCTTTCAAATGAGAGTGATATTTACATACAAGTAACTCATTTGTAATGATTTCCTCTAAAATTCCTGCTTTCGGCAAGAACTCAAGTTATAGAAAAATTATTTTCATTATTATTCATTTTGAAATTCGAATGTAATGAAGGAATCCTACAAATATATGTTCACTTCATCAATTTGTTTATAGGAAACAGACAATCTGAATCGCTAATATCAGAACTTTCTGTCAGAATACAACAAAAAGAAATAATAGGTTAGCTTTATACTGTATTCGTTTTGCGGTATTTCGAACTCCTGAGCTGTACCAGTGCTTGTGCTCAGCCAATGGGAAGCCGTATTTCGAGCTTTTGAGTTACTCAGGAGCACGAAATATCTCAAAACGAATAGGCTAATAGTCTCTAACGGTCTGCCGTACGTATGTATGGCAGCACTTCAACTCTATTTTTACTTCAAGACGTAAACGTTATATTTGACTGTTTTTCTCACGTCTACGTCCACGTTCGGGCTTACGTGCTGCGCGCACTTCAACTCTCTGGTAAAAGCCCGAAGCCGAAGGCTGAGGGCTGTTACCAAGGAATGAGCTTGAGATATTTGTCATAAAATTATGAGGCATTTGTCAATGTCCGAGGGATATTCGGAAGAAAATGTTTTGACAAAAAACTGTATAACTCAGCACAACAAAACATTTATTTATTTATTTATTAAAAGTACAATTAGTGAAAGTGCAATTACTAAAATTTAACGTAACATTAGATTCGTTGCTGTTCTCTACATTAGAACTATTACCACGCATAATATTTATGATCTTGTTGTGGTGTTCTTGATCGAGGTTCAGGTATGGTTTAATGGAATTTTGATTGCTATGACCAGTAATTTTCAGCAATTGCTGTTCTTCCACACCACTTTTTGCCAATTGGCTAACAGCAGTTAATCTATTGGAATGATTTGGGATCTTTTTATCTTTATGTTCAAGCCAATTGCTTCGGCAGCAGATTTAGTCCATCCATTTATGGTATTTGTTCCAACAGGTTCATTATCGTACCATTTGTCATTTTGATTTTTCCAATGTCTATTTGGTTTTAAGAATAGTCGTGGCGAGGTAATATTTTCACCTCGTTTTGATATAAGTTTATGAAAAAGACGTACAGGGCAGCTTTCTCTCTTACTATTGGAAACCAACCATTTACTACTTGTGCAACTTTTAGAACCACCTTGGCCACTGGCGCAGCCAGGGGGGGGGCTTTGGGGCTGCAGCCCCCCACCCAAAGATTAATTTCTTCGTTATTTCTTTCTTCTTATTTTTTTTGCAACTTTCGTTATTCACTGTATCATCAAAAAATTTTCAGTTCAGCCCCCCCCAAAATAAAATCCTGGCTGCGCCACTGACCTTGGCAAGTTTCACTAAATACTGGATTGTATTCAATACGATTTGTTGGAGAGCCATCGTTATTTTTTTCGACTTGAAAAAAATCCACCAGGCAAGCAACTGCCTCTCCTCCTCTCCACGCTAAATCGACTGCAGCAATATGGTAAAATTTACGCATAAGGCCTTCAGGAGTATTTTCATCCCATAGCATTATTATTTTGTTAACTTCAGACAAATTTAACGAAACTGAACTGGATTTACGTTTACATGGGTTTGCTTACAATTTTTTCGGATTGCATCGCGGGCATCTCGGGCTGGTATAAATATTATACTTTGGAACGGGTCAATCATAATGTTGTAGTCCTTATAATACTTTTCTTGCAGGAGTTTGCTCGAACATTCCACATAGTTTTCACCGTTGCTTCTTTGAATTCTGTCCCGTCTTTTTTTCTCATATTGACCGCCCAATCTTTCAGTATCAACGCCAATTCTTCTAAGCTTCTGTGTTCATTCAATTCGTATGCTCGTTCGCAGCAAAATTCCATAAATATTCCCCAAATATATTTGTGGCTATAGGAAGTATTTCTGGGAATGTTTTCCTGATAAGCGCATTCATACTTTTAACATTGCCAAAACGTGACATTTTCAATTTGTTCGGAATTATGTTGTGAGACTGTGCTGTCATGGTGATTGATAACTGCATTGAATGCAATTTTCGATGTAATGTTGACATGATTGGGTTAATTGTTCCATGTGATAAAAAATCATAAGATTTGATTGGTTTTTAGAACTGTCAAAAAATTTTCAAAGTAATAAAATTCCCAACTGGAACCCAGGCTTACTCTATTCATCGACGAACATGTGTTGGAATTTACTCAGTTTCGAATGTTTCGATTCTTCAAACTTCACGTCATAAAAATATAGTTTCATAGCCGAAGTAGAAACCTCTTTACCGATAAGTAATTATTCAAGTATCCGCCAAGAGGGCGTATTAGGATAGACCCTAAAAATTCAGAGTTTGCCACATAATTCTAATAGGTACCGCCACATACGCACGTCCAATGCCCTTAGCAGGGCGAGTAACTATCTTCTCCTTAAACAATGCTATCAGTGGAAGAAACCTCCCACAGTAATCTGCTTTTTTTGGCGAATCCAATTAACGTTGGTGGCGCTGCGAACTGTAAACAAACTTTGACGTTTGTCAGTACTGTTTTCAAGCTTAGTATAGTCGAATTTTGGCGATGTAACTACAGCTTACCACAGCTTACCATAGTTACATAGTTGACAGTTAATACACGTATTTTCACTATTTCTGTCAAATGATCACGTGATAGTTAGATAGTTACATGTAACCACAGCTCGCCAAAATTCGACTTATGGCGAGATAGAGGTTTTTGTACGATTTTCTTGAAAATCTATATATTTATTGAACATATTGAGTGTAAATTAGTGATTGTGGTTGATGTTATAAAATTAAGTGAAAAATTGGTTCCTTCAGTCTAATCCTTGGCGAAATAGACCATAATTCAACAGGAACAATGGTGCACTTTTTGAGCTTGAATACCGTTTTCAATTATTTGGGGGCTGCACCCAATAAAAGATGTATAATAGAAGGTGAACAAGTCCTCAATTGTAAGCACCTAATATTGGTGGGCATTGTAGTTATTGGTCCTTTATCAAAAGAAGAATACCTCTTCGTTATAGTCAATTACTATAGCCGCTATAAAGAAATTCACATAATGCGATAAATAACAGCTGCTAATACCATAATGATACTGAAAGTAGTTTGGGAAACCCTCTGTCAATTAACAATTATCTAATTGTTGAAAGGAAGAGATGTAGTGTATGGATTGCTAAAACGTATTCAGATCCCGATGTAGTTGAACGATAGAATCTTGAAGTTGAGAGATGACTATAATAATATAATAACCACCGAAAGTGAATACAGGTATTGCCAGAATGTAACAGATGTATCATTCATATATAAAGTTTAACTGGGAAAGTAAATACAAGGAGTTAAGTTAAATAGTATTTTATTTCAACCCTATCAAATAAAGTGTATAAAAAGTGTGATTCTACAGGCATAATGGATGAAAAATTTATAATGGTGTTTTTTTGCTCCACAAAAATAATGGCACGTTGCCTTCAAACTAGTGCTTTACTAACTGGGAAACCCCATGAAATATGTGGTTGGTCAACAATTTGTTTATCCAGGCCTTTCTTGTATCAACTTATTCCAGTACATCAAAGGCATTGGTGAAAATCCTCTGGTGGGATCCCATTGATGCAGGGGTGCCCCAGAATATGGCAAACTTGATTTACCAATTATTTAGGAGGAGAGCAGTGACCATCAGGGTAGCTTCAGACGTGGAGTTCTGGGTGGAAGTCTTGAAAGGACTGATACAGGGATCGCCGGTGAGCCCTCCTTTGTTTAACCTGTATTCCCACTGCCCGCCAGAAATATTAATGGAAGACATTGAGGTGATTCAATATGCGGATGATTGTGTTGTATTGAGCTCGGGAAAGGATGTAGATGATGTTGTTGACCGGTTGAATATTTTTTGAATAGTCTATGGCTGTCAGGTCGTAAGCTTGTGATTAACACCGCTAAATCTTCTTCTGTCATTTTCTCCAGAGGGATCACACCAACTGCAGCTAGCCAAATCAGAGTTGATGACCAGCCCCTTCCCTGGATGAAACAAGTTAAATATCTGGGGATCACATTCCAGCAGAAGCTTAAATGGGGTAAACATATCGACGTCATGTGCGCCAGGGCTACAGCTCAGAGCAGGATAATTAAAAGTTTGTGAAGACCTAAACATCTACAAGGGTCTCATCAGACACTTATTAGACTTCGGTGGCATCCTGTATGGGAGATGTGCCAATGCGGAGTTACAAAAGTAAAATGAGTTCAGTTCGCTGCCATTCGAACATCCTTGGGTCTTATGAAATCCACCCTTACGATTGTTCTGCTCTCAGAGAGTGCTATATACAGGCATTTAAGAAATTGGAGGGCCAAGGTGATCTTATTTGGAAAAGCTCCTCACTACCCTATTTCAAAACGGATGTGGGTATCAGAACCCAGAGGGTAGAAATGTATCAGTCTGATCTTAAGAAGGGTTTGATACAAAATACGCTGGGTTCGTAGAGATGCAGATGCGTGCAAGTCACATAGCCCGGATTCGGTAGGTTATGGGGTGTGGATCCCGACATGGGCGATAAAGATATGAGGGAAACTCCCGGAACATTGGTCTATATAATAAAAAAATTATCAGGCATTATTTACAACAATTTATTGCTTCCCTCAAGAACTTGATACTACCACATCCCATATTATACCTAAGTGAGATATTCCTTGTTCGCACATTCTGTTTTTTAAATTCTGTTAGGTTAGATGTTTTGTTGTTTTCGTTCAATGTCATTTTAAGTACTTGACGAGTAAAGTTCACGAAAGTCCTTTAACAAAATTATATTGTCAACATAAAATAAAATTATTCCATGTCACATCTAAATTTCTTGGTTTTTTGATTGAAAAACAAATGAGGTGAGGTCTTGATAAAATATAAGTGAAAAATTCATGTAGAAGAGAATATGTAAACATTTATACTTTCATTGTTTTAATGGTTTTGTTAATAATCTTTGTTCTATTTTATTTATTTCATATTAACTTATTCTATTTGTTTGTTTTATATTTGTTGTGTTAATTTACTTTGATCTATTATGTTCACACTATAAAAAATTTTCAGCCTTGATAAAGACACGAATGGTGTCAAAACGTTGGTGAACATTTGTATGTAAAAACCTGAAGAATAAAAATAGTCCACTTGCCTGATAATTTTCTTATTATTCAATATCATGTATGAGAATGAAATTAATAATTGGTCTTTATTTTCTCGGAGATGTATGTTATTAATAGAGCGGTCCAATTCATTATAGAAAAAAAGTCCAGAAGGCTATAATCATATCTGACTCCTTCGGGGACCTAAGTAAGTTGGAGGGATACGGATTGTCCTCCTATGGGTGCCAAGTCATTCCTATATCCCTCATAATGATAGGGCGGATATGCTAGCTAATCGGGGAAGGGCATTGCTGGGAGAGTCCAAGTTAAGAGGGGATCCGCGTGAGTTGTGGCCTAACTTTAGGAAGAGGATTTGGACTGATTGGGGTAGGGAATATAGCAGGATAGGTTTGAGTAAGGGTAGGTTATATTCGTCTATGATTGAACCGGTAGGCAAGACATGGTTTGGGGGAGTTAATATACCTAGAAAGATAACAACCATGATTAGAATTAGATCAGGACATTGCTCTAGTCCCTTACATTTATCAAAGATTGGAATCAAAACTCTCCCCTTTGCAGCTGTAGTGAGTTCGGTGACTTAGCCCACCTAAGTATTCTTCAATTGCGGTGATAATATTTCAAGGGTCAATTTGTTATATCGGGATTTACTTGCCTGTGGGCTCTCGTTGCCTATGAATATATATGAGGTGTTCTTTATCACCAAAATTGAGATAATGAGCTTGTTGATGGTTTTTCTGAACAATTCGGGTATCAGACTGTGATCAATGTTGCTTTATGAAAATAGCTTACATAATTTAGAAATGATAGTGTTCAGCATCTCATTGTTCCTTAACCATCTTTTCCTTACAGAACTTAGCTACCGTATGTGTGCTAACATGTTTCACTCCTTAGGGAATAGTCAGGGCCTAACCACCTGAGTAAAATACAGAATACTAATCTTACCAGAGTTAAATTAATAACTATTTACGAACTGTGAGATATAACTACACCACAGGCTGAGATAGACTCGATCTAGACTCCTACTGCACTAGGAATCAGCCTGCTGAATCAGGACAGACACGAGGAGGAGACTGGAGCCGAGAGGCTGTTCCATGGTTACCAGCTTCTCTCAATTGGGGGACAGCATATGAGAGAACTGGAACCATTTGAGAAGAAGAAAATATTCCAGTGACAATAACTTCGAAACTACTGAATTGGCGATCTGGCCCACTGAAGAACTCGAATGAGATAATCAGATCCCACACATATCCTGAAAATTTAAACTTAAAAAACTCTTTCCTTCCGAAGGTTATGTGTGTTTAATTCTAGACCAGCAATACTAGCCAGAATTTTTATATTTTTCAAAATCTTTTGATGTTTCGATTCTGACGAAATGTAGGACGAATATGCTCGTCGCTGACCTAGTTCATAATAAGTTTGACATTGATCGGATTCCATTAACGGTTAAAATTACAGACATTTGGGTAAAACAACCGCACCGCTGTTCCCCTAGAAACAAGCGCGCAAAAAATACTGCCTGATATTTTCAAACTTTTTTTAAAGAAGTCAAATTCATTCATAATTTATGACATTTTTTTGGAATATGTATTCCAATTTAATTGAAATTTCTACAACTGTTCTGAAATTTTGCTAACTGTTTCCAGAATTTTTTCCGACTGCTTCGAAATTTTGTCAACTGCTTCGAAAATTCACCAACTGCTTCGAGAATTTACCAACTCTGATCAATATTGAACACGCCCCTAGACCAATTCCATCGACATTTGCCCAACTGTTTACATAATTTTTCCAACTGCTTCGAAGTTTTGTCAACTGCTTTGAAAAATTGCCAACTCTAGTCAACCTGTATCAACATCATTGAAAATTTTCCAACTCTTTTGAAATTTTTACGACGTACTGCTTTGACAATTTTTCTAACTGTTTTGAAAATACACCAATTGCTCTGAAAATTTGCCAACTCATTTCAACATACGAGTATAATGAAAACCATACCCTTAGTTTACGCGATTAAACAATTGATCATTTTAAGATTCAAATCAACATAACCAATGCCCTGAATGATATCAGCTCTACTGATGAAATCTCACACAAATATTGTTTCATACAAATTCCGTTGAGTTCATTCAAAAGTCACTACGTATCAACGATAAGTGCGATTATACTGATTAGAATGTTTCGAAAATCTTATTGACAAACCTTTATTTATCTGAACACACTTCCTATGGAATGTTGAATATAACTATGTATTCGGAATAATAAACAAGCAGGGAGAAAAATATTTTTCAATGATTCATTAAAAATTTTTTGTTTTTTTTTATTGTTGCTAACTGTTCACTAAAAAACAATACCGATCAATTTAGCAAGTATGAATAAACAAGGTATACGTAATATGATGACATACATTTATGTACCTAACTGATAATCAACATAATTTATCTCCTTACAGATTACTCTGTTTCAGATTTAATCGATCTTCACAAGATAATATTTTATAAACAATATACTTTTTCAGTATTTTCTCAGAAGAATTTCTGCGTTCAACCGACCTATTTACTTTAATGCTGTAATTTGAGAAGGATTTGAAATGTCTTTTATTTGTGTTTGCAATCTAAAAATTCAAAATCGTCATCTTGCAAAGTAGTTTTACAGGGTGTTAGGTAACAAAGGGGCCAAATTCTGGAGGTTATTCCTTGGACTATTTTAAAGATATTTTTTCCTCGGAATTTTTTTTTGAAAATCACTTTCGAAGATATTGGGTGAAGCATAATTTCAACAAATCCAACTGTCCATGGTTATATTCCTTATACATAGACAACTACGGGATCTTGAAGGTCATTTTCATGTTATTCTTCTGTAGACATACGAGGGCGGGGTGAATTGTTTCCGGCCTAACCAAGAATTAGCGCCCCTTGTATAATTTTGGCGCGGCGTCCTACGATGTCATTCCTTCTGATCTTGTATGTTGAATTTCTGACCAATTGCAACATTAGTTTGCGTTTGAGGGTACTTTGCGTGAGAAGCTTCCATTGTTTTTTTGAAAATGGAAAAAATGGAAAACGTGCTGTCAAACACTTCCATTCGTGAAGTTGTACTCCAAAACAATGGAGAGAAGAGATGGATTCAACGTCAATATAATATTTTAACAATTAAAGGACCGATTGCACCGTACTATTTAACGAAGGTTTAACTCTTAATCCACAGTTAGGGCACGATCTTGTCTTGCGCCGTGCTATAATCCTCCGTTAATGGCCTTAACGAACAGTTATATTTAATCCGTCAAAATCGGTGGCTTAAACAAGCCGTTAACCTATAAACATCAAAACATCTTCAATTTCGTATACGTTTCACAGTTTTGATTCATAATTCCTGAAGTCTGTTCATTTGCTTTTATTGTTATTTTTGTAATAATTGAAATAGAAGACAAAATTTTCTTAGAATATGATATGGATATTTTAGAAATCATTAATTTTGGATTTCCGAGGCGTATTTATCCTAGATCCAATCACTTTCAAAATTCAGATGAATTCGCCTTCGTAAAAAGGCTAAAAAGGATGACCAATTTTTCGGATTTTTCCACGAAAAAGTCGATTATTTGGAAAATATACTTTGGAAAAACTGATTGCGTATTCAGCCAGAAAAATAACACTGGAAGGATGCTGATTTTTTATTGTAGATCCTTTACGAAATGAATTTCTTTTTTTTTCACATATCGCCAATTGTTTAGATTTTCTGTTTTTTTTTTCAAGGGTTAAATTTTTCCGATTTTTCCAGGACCATCACTTAAAAAATAAATGAGATACAGAAACTCTATTATGATGGTATTAATATACGCTCTCGAGTTAGAAAGGCTGTAATTATGAAGGCAATCAAAGCCGAAAAATTTCAGGCCAAAAATCACGATTTGTATGGAAATTTTACCAAAAATAGAATTCCTCCGATCGCCACCAAAATCATTTACTAATTCGAGGGAGTAGCTTGCTTACTGTAGAACTGTTGAATACCAAACCATGAATATTCTTTTCTTATATCATGTACCAAGTACCAAACAACAACAACAATGATAACAAGTTAGCACCACAGAGAAATAGTTCATAAAGAACACAGAAATGCCAACTCATTCAACATTTCACAAGAAAATGACCAGAACCATAGATTAAATTCAATCTGGGGAATTTGGACGTATGTGCAAGAGAAAAAGTTAATCTAGTATATACAAATTCTAAGGAA
Source organism: Propylea japonica (assembly GCA_013421045.1). NCBI lineage: Eukaryota > Metazoa > Arthropoda > Insecta > Coleoptera > Coccinellidae > Propylea > Propylea japonica. The sequence goes on from CM024242.1 coordinate 29,810,245, forward strand.
AGCTTACTTAACGGAGGATTAAAACGATAACGGTGCAATCGTCCCTAAAAAATGATTGAGTAAAGGTTGACGCTCACTTGAATGAGACGAGACGAAGAGTTGTTTTTCGCGGTTTGCACTGAATCAAATGGATAGACGCTCACTTAGTAGGCGCGCATACTTCGGGTTGTTTAGCCACATAATACTGTGTTCTGTGGTTTAGCATTGAAACAAATGGGTAGACGCTCACCTAGGAGGCGCGAAGCGAAGAGCAGCGAGGAGGCGAATCGTTCGACGCGTCGATCATCTTTGGGACTCTACCATTGTTCATGGGGGTTCGCGGCATGCAACAAGGGTAATATAGCTATTATTACAACAAGGGAAATATGAATAGTATATTTCCCGAGGTTGTCCTAGTTACATCCCGAGGGCGAAGCCCGAGGGATGTATAGACAACCGTGGGAAATATATTCATATTTCCCGTGTTGTAATCAATAGTTTTTTTCTGATCGATACAATATCGTTTTTGAAATGGAAAAATTAATATTATATTGTAAATTTTGGATCTAATTGGATTTTTAACGTTGCTATAGGCCGCGTTTGTGAGAATCATGGTTGACTGGTTTAATTTTGACGTCTTGTCAGAAATAAAATTATTGAAATAATGTCGAACTACGTCGAAACTCAAGCGGCGAAAGCCCGTGAATTTTTGATTCCGGCCAAATCTAAAGCTGCCTATTATATAGTAAGGAGTATGAAGGCTTTCGGGAGTGGAAAAGAAAAAGTTTGGTGGACGGTGTCAGCGAAAATATTTTGCTAGCATATTTTGAAGATTTGGTATGTTGCTCTGATTGTTCTTTTCAATGTATGATCAATTCATTCGATCTCCTGTTGCAGGAATATTCACCAAACACGTTATGGCCAAAAATATCTATGTTAAGATCCATGCTACATTTGAAGGAAAAAACGAATGTCAAATTATTCGATGAAGTGGAAGTATTTCTTAAGAACAAAAATAAAGGATCCGTTCCAAAAAAACCAGCAGTGTTGTCCCGGGAGCTGATCAAGAATTTTTGATAGAAGCACCAAATGACTTTTTTCTGATGTATAAGGTTGCATAATATACTATTTTGAGTAAAATATGACTTGACGTTTCATATTTCCCTTGGGACAATAAGACTTGACGTTTCATATTTCCCTTGGGATATATGAGTGTGTTATGACATATGGTAACTAAGGCGATATTGCTCATTATTGATTCGATCAGAAAAAAAAAATTTATTGCGGCCTAGAGATAGGCGGAATTTCTTCCGACGCCTTCTCGACGCATCGCTTCGTCCAAGCGCGCGGTCCTCGGCGAACTTACGCTTTGTCTCGTCTCGACTCGTCCAAGTGAGCGTCAACCTTAAATCCATCAAATATGGTTGGTAGATCGCAGGTTGAAAGTGCATGAGTTTTTTTCCGATTTCGCATTTCAATCGGTCCAATAATGTACAGTAATTGCAGAGCTGTGCCGAAGCCTTGTGCTTAGTGCTCGTGAAAGCACTCGAAGCACTTTTGTGCTCGTAAGCACTGTGCTCGCTTGAACCAGTGCTTAGTGCTTGGTGCTTCGCGAATTTTTCGAAAGGGTTTAGTGCTTAGTAATTCGAAAAAGTGCTCCCGAGCACCAAAGTGCTCCAAAGCACTTTCAGGAATTACCAAGCACTAAGCCCTTCATAGACTTGTTGGAACATGGAAATGACAGACTTTCGCGTGCTTCAAATAGACAAAGAATTAACGTTTTTTCTTTCGTTTCATTTCTATAGATAAAAAATTTGTTCATTTTCCCTTCATTATTTTGACAAAAAAAATTGTTTTGATGTAATGGCGGAATTTTTTCAGGAAAGCTCTAAGTAATGCAACATACGATTCAGGTATCTTTTATCATGATTTCAAGTAATTTATTGACGAATATTTTAGTTACAGTTTGTTAACTGAATGAATGCCATATAGAGCTCAGAAAACCATAAGAAACATTTTCATCTAATTTGTTGACAATACGTCACTCTTTCTAGTCTTTCTCTATAACTTTTTTTGGTATGTCGTCATGGTAACCTGTCTATATCCGGAATTTATCAAAAATAATTATTTCTTCGACCTAAAAGGTGATTTCAATATGTACAAAAATGAATATAAATGGCCAATTTTAATGTTCAATTGATGCTGTTTCAGTGTGCTATTTCCATGAACAAATGAACATTAAGCATTAAGAAGCGATAGAGTAATGTCAGAACTCAACAGTAACATAGAAATATAGAAATTTATATTATGTCAAATGTATGTTTTGTAAAAAATAAGAGTTTATTTCAATCAAGAATTTATCTACAATTCATATTGATGTCATCGGAAAAATCTTGTAATCAACCCAGTTATTAATAAAGCGACTAATGGTCTTGAACTATTAATGCATGAGCGGAGCGAACGCTCTAAAATATCTTGACCATTAGTCGCTCTCTTGAATAACCTAGTTGATAAAATATCTATTAAACGACTCGCTGAAAAAACCTATTGTCAATTTCAATTATGTCCAGTTCAAAACACGATAACATTAAAAAGAAAAAATCAAAATTCCAAACTGAGAGATATTTGGATGGAAAATATTAAGTTTGATTTTGAGAAGTGCTTAGTGCTCGGTGCTCGTGTAAACGAATTACTTTTCAAAAGTGCTTAGTAATCGCGAGCATTTTTCAAAAAATGAGGGCTTAGTGCTCGAGATTCCGGAGCACTTTTCAATAGGGCTTAGTGCTTTGTGCTCGAAGCACTTTTCTTCAGTGCTCGGCACAGCTCTGAGTAATTGTCGCTATTGATTGTTTTTCCTTTTACCAAATAGTCTATGAACAATAAAGCACTACAATTTGACCTATTATCCAACCCCGCGTTTCTAGGCTTCTAGCAAGGCCTCGATAAACTTTACTACTTTCCTGGGTGCTGCACCTTTTACATTTTCCGGTTTTAAGAAATAGGAGCCAAGATGTCACAGCCTTCTCCCAAGGACACCTTCACATTTGCATAGCAGGTGTTCAGCTGTTTCGGTGGCTTCTTGGCAGAAGCGACAGGTACCGTCAGGAACTTTTTCCATTTTCCGGAAAAGATGATTCACGGGACAGTGTCCCGTAAGCAAGCCTGTCAGTTAGGCAAGTTGATAAAAAAACGGTACAGAAGAAATTATGTATTTCTTTTGTACAACTCTTTCGGAGCATACAAGAATATAAGGACCAAAAGAGGCCAAATGAAACACGGTTCCTCTATCACTTTATCCAATTCAGCCTATACAAAAATTTAAGAAAAGCCCCGAGCAGGCGCTTTAGAGCGACCTTGCTTTAGAGCGATCTTCATTGGTGGAGAAATGATGCTATGGCGTCAACATTTTTAATACAACTCGAGATCCATATGAATGCAAAATCTCAGCACAATGAGAATTATATATTTAAAAATCATTCAAAAAATTAAATATAAAAAATCAATAATTAAAAAAAATTGTTCAATGGTTTCAATGATCCTTTTTGAATTTTGCATGAACATTCATTCACACAATAAATTTCACTCGAATCGGATATCTGATTTTTTTATTGATATTCCAGCATCGACAAAATTTCATTTCTATTGGTTTTGTTTTGCCTGAGATATTGAGAAACAAAGATTTTGGCAATATTTTATGGTACTATTTGGCATATTCACCTGGGCATTTTTGCACCGATCTCACTCTTAATTTCTCCAGTCTCTAGGACAATCCCTTCGAAAGTTATCGTGCTCACGGCCGGCCGGCCGGATGGCCGGACGGCCTCTCGGACAGAATTGAATTTGACCACGGATTCGTCATCAGGGAATCCAACCCCATCGTTTGAGACCTTTTTCGGCTCAAAATTAGAAAATTACAGACATTTGGGCAAAACGATATAGTACTCGTTCAAGTAGAACGGGCGCTCAAAAATTGGATATATCCTAATAACATCATGAATTTTTTTTATAAAAGTCATCTTCCAATTTGAGAAAATCTCTTTCAATTTTCTCAGGTGTCCCTCTCGATTAGGTAATCTCCTGTAATTCTGCGATAATGACTCTGGTTCAAAGGTCGAGAAATACAGATTATCCGAAATGCAATGGATTATGATAAGCGACGGTGCTCCAAAAATAGAAAATATTTGTTTAACTGTCCTTTCTTCCGAAATTTAATCTTACATTGATTTTCTCGAAGAGATCGAAATCGCAATTGATGCATTATCTTAATATCAGGCAGATCAGGAGTCTGATTTATATCTAAGAAACAATTTTTATATATATCCCAAGTCCTAGAGTTATTCGAATCAGTTGTGTTAAAAAAACAGAGTTAAAAATTAATCAAGCAAAATTTGCGACAATGAAACATCTGCTTCTGCTGTGTTGCAGCCTATCCCATTTTTATTTGGGATACAGTTTACCATTTTTCGGCGAAGATGGGACACCAAAGCAAGAATACTTACAAAACTATGCCCTATTCTAAACAACAAATTCGGGAAATGAGACAGAAATTGAATCTATCCGAGAACGCTGTAGATCCTGATGAATACCTGGATGTAGTAAGTGATCATTTGATATTTAAAGCTGCAGAGTTATTATGTTTATGGTTAAGCATGCATACATATACCAATAGGTAGCTCTCAGGATATCCAAATTTAATGTATCGTTTTTCTAATGTGAAGAAGCAGGCGAAAGCTTCTTACTCAAAATCATATATAAAAAAACATACTCGAAAAAGTGAGAAAAATCAAATAGTTAATGTACCGGGTGTCCAGTGGATTATCTCAGCCATTTCGAAGAATACAAATTTGAAAATTCTCCATCTGAGAAAACGAAAATTGAAAGTCACTTCCGGTTTGACCGGAAGTGGCACTGTTTCTTTCCATTTCTTACAACAACTTCTATATATTTTTTATTTTTTATTTCTACTCAAGATTACCTTTCCAACGGTGTATAACACTAGGTATTTTACTCTCTATTCAATCGAGAAAACGTCAATTGAAATTAATTTTCACGGTTGTTCGTTATTATGTATTATAATGTATTTACATGTTTCCATGGCTTATGAATTACTATAGAAGTCAAAATCAAGATCACACAGAATATCATAGCCTTCTGAAATCCTTCCAAATTAAACATTCAATTGACATTTTCTTCATGGAATCCAAAGAAAAATACAAGGTGCTATACATCGTTGAAAAGGTAATTTTGAGTATAAATCAGAAATTTCAAAACATATACAAAGTTTTATATAAAGTAAAAATCAGTATAATTTACGGTCAAACCGAAAGTATATTTCAAATTTCGTTTTTATCAAATGACGGTTCCTTGAAAGAAATGCAAAACAAATTTTTAAATTTGTATCTTTCGAAATGGCTGAAATATTTCATTGGAACAAACTTACTGGGACACGGTATATATTCTATTGAAATCAATAATATAATACATAAAACAAAAAAATCCTAGCCGAGGTTAGTGCAAAACGGTATACCATACTATTTTACGTATGATAGGTACTAGAGCTCAGGTAAAAACCTCAGTAGAAAATAAATCGCCTCTACGTTTTTACAAAATTGAAACTTAATTCTATTTGAGTCTTGAAATCCGAAAGAGATTATTCTTCTTTATTAAATCTTCTCTAAGGTGCCTTCGGAATTCTGAATCCAAAACAGAAAAATCTAAGCAGAAAAATGAAACAGAATAATGAGATGGTTAAAACTCTATCAAATCGATATAAAAAAGTCTGTTCAAATTTTTTATTCTTCACATCTTCCCGGTATTCTGCTCAAAAGCTTAGTCTGGTTATTATGCAATCCAATATAAAATTTTGTAATGATTAGATTAGAAGTTTCGAAAATATTCGATAAAAATCAATTAAATCCAAATTGGGAAACAATTGACCTGACCACCTTCACTCATCAACAAACTAAGTTGCGATACTCCGACTACCCATAGGTATACCCTGAAAAGTCCTCATGACTTTCTGTCACAAAGTCAAAGTCTAAAATTTTCTCTAGGTCTTTCTGTTTGAAAGTTATTGTGCATACGCGCGACTGAGCGGAATCGTTTCTGACCTTGGATTCTTCACCAGTTGGTTCGAATCTTTCGAAACCACTAGTACGCCAATGCTCTTTTTCAAATTTAAAATCCCATGCATAATCACCACATATTTCACGGTGAGAATGGTTCCTTCTGTTTTCTACTTGCTACGAATACTTATTGCCAAAAAAAAAATGCTACTTTTTCTGAGAGAGTTTCGAAATTCTTCGATTAGAAACTAGGTGTAAATCATCTAGACGCAGATTAGAGCAACTCAGTCAATTCATTAAAAAATATCAGAAGTAAACATCGCGTTTGTTGAACTTTCATCCGAAAAAAGGCAATTTGACACTCCATTTGATCTAATGGGTGAGAAGAAAGGCCCAACCCAATGGTACCCACTTATTCCAATCCCTACATTAAAAAAAAATTGGTCCTGATAATGAGTTTCTCTAATCTTGTGTGGATTACCTCCTGCCGAAAATGAAAGGACTGAGTTGCCTTCATCTGCTTAGGTGATTTTGGAAGTGATCAAAGAATTTCGTACATCTCTCAGAAAAAATAACATTTTATTTTTAATTTCATGAATTATTTGCTTCAGGTGAAAAACTCAAGTTATCGTTTTCACTGTGTTTATGTTGTGATTCTAAAAATAATTTTGAATTAAAAAAAAAAAGCGTAGGCGTACTATTTATTGACAGAGGTCTGTACGGATGCCACTGGTGAAAATGAAAACAATTCTGAATTGAAAAAAAAATGTGTTTCGATGCGTACCCATAACCTACCAAAATGCAAATATCATTCACGGGGACGAAGATATTTTTGGGAACCAATTTTTTCTTTGATTTTCAGAACCCCGTATTTCAGAAACAATTCGTCTGAGATCCTTAGTCCATGAAAACTTTATATAATAAAATCATCTGAGGATTAAGATCCAATTCACGGAACCTTATTCTGATACACCCTATATAAGTAGATACTTTTCGATTTGTAATTGAAAAATAGCATCAAAGTGTAATCTTTTCAGCCTGACCTAATAACGAAATATGGATACCCAGTAGAAACCCATTTCACAAAAACATCCGATGGCTATATATTGAGAATGCATAGAATTCCACCCACGAAAAAAGGTGTTAAACCGAATAACCATGTCGTTTTCCTGATGCATGGACTTCTTATGTCATCAGCAGATTGGATTATTCTGGGACCTCAGAAAGCTCTTGGTAAATACACATTTGAAATCATTTATCTTTCCATTCAAACTCAAGTGTTGCAAGAAATTATGAGTTAAAAATCACTTGAACGAAGTGGCTCGTCAAGAGACAAAGCGTGATTTGCCGCCGAAGAAGTTTACATTGAATCGAATGGACACCCGATCATCTAGGCGGCGCCGGCGCGAAGAGAAAAGCAGAGAAGAGGCGAGTCGTTTGAAGCGTGAATGATCCTTGGCGTGTGTGCGTGTCAAATTTCTCGAGGGGAATTTCTTCCGATGGCTGCTCGACGCATCGCCTCGCTCAAGTGCGCGGAATGTCAATCCTCGGAATCACTGGTTCGACGAACGTATACGTTCGTGATATTTTGGGCGCAGATTATAGGAATTTGTAATAATTATATCCGATAATCCCGAGCATATCGTCAACTTCTCATTCAGACGAACATATACGTTCGTCGAACCAGTGATCCCGAAAATTAACACCCGGATCTCGGCGAAATAACGCTTAGTCTCTCATCGCGCCTTTTTGCCCGAGTGAGCGTCAACCTTTATGCTCGATATTTTTCCTATGAGAAACAATAACAGTTTAATTAAGTTAAAATAACTAAACAAATCTGAGAATGGATTATATGACTAATCAAATGTGTGATGTTATCATCACCAACCAGTAGGTTACTAATTTTGAAAACTTCCATCAAAATTAATCAATGACTGAAAGTCAATTCGACTGAATGGATGTTTTGTCCACTAATTTCTTGAAAATACTGCCACAAGGACCATTGAACTAAGGTATTCTCTACAGTCGTTTTAACCTTTCAATGTCCTTTTTGAGTCTGATACTAAAGGGATTTTCCAATAACAGGTGTTATTTTGAAATTCAAAGAAAAATGCATTTTCAATATAAATGATCAGATGTTTATTTCATTATAAAGAAAAGGATATGCCGTTAATAGTGGAAATATCAGGCAAATGACCACCAAGACCACGCTTACAGGACCATATCCCTCAATGAAATTTTCCATAACCAAATCGCAAAGTGGCTGCCCTATGTCCTCGATAGCCTCACGAATTCCATCTTTGAGGTCTCGAATCGACGCTGGGCTATTGGCATAGACCTTCTCTTTCACGTGGCTCCAAGGAAGAAGTCGCAAGGTGTTAGATCACAAAATCTCGGTGGCCAATTGTGATCACCTCTTCGAGAGATAACATGGTCCGAAAACTTTTCCCACAAATGAACAATGGTTTCGTTGCTTGTGTGGAACGTGGCCAAATCTTTATGCAAAATACGGTGTAAGAATGGACAAACCTGGGTTTTCTTCAACACTTTCGGCTACAACAGCAATATTCTCGGCTGTTCTTGAGCGACGTGCACGGGTTTTATTCTTCACATCACAACTTGTCCCAACAGCTCGAATTTTCCACCAATTTCTTTATTGCGGTCCGACAAGGTGCTTAACGACGACCCAAAAATGTTCGACTTTTACGAACCGTCTCTGCCAAATTTAACCATTTTTATAGTGAATTTAAATAATTTTAATGCGTTCTTGAAGAGTGTCTGGTTTCGTTTTCATTAATGGCGTAGTTTCTACTTGTCAAATGTCAAAAAATGACAGCTTCAAACGTGACATCTACCAAAAAAGCGGGCTATTCAGAATAACACCTCTTATTGGAAAACCCTTGCCAGGTGCATTTCGCTGAATTCAAATGTTTCTACTAATTACATATTTGATTAATTTCATTCATTTAGGCAAATCGTGCGGAAATTCATTCAGCATACAAAAACATGCACTAGTCCCAGGTAGAAAATGTAAGGAAAAATACACAAAACTGGCTGATGATGCAGCTGACGTTCAAATAAAAAATTTAATTTTTCAGTCTTCGATTGAGCTCATTTCGATCCCAAAGCTGATACATCTATCTTTGAAGCTCTTATAAAAAAACAACTACATTTCAGCTTACTATCTCGCTGATAATGGTTTTGATGTGTGGATGGGAAATGCTAGAGGAAACACCCAATCCAGAAATCATACGAAATTGAATCCAAACCACAGTAAATTCTGGAAATTCTCGTGGCATGAAATTGGGACCAAAGATGTACCTGCTATGATCGACTATACTTTAAAAACAACAAAGAAGAAAGAAAGCATTTCATATTGGTCATTCCCAAGGTACTACAACATTCTACGTCATGTGCTCTGAATTGCCAGAATATAACAAAAAAATTATTGCCCACGTTAGCTTGGCTCCAATTGGATTCATGAAACACGCTTTCAGTCCTCTAGCTCGTCTTGCCTCACAAAATGTTGTCGACTCCAGAGGTGAGTAGCCTTTCTGAACATGTACCGATATATTTCTTATTTGGAAAATGCCACATCCGAGTTTGTCGATTCCATCGAGCTGAAATTTTATAGTAAAATGTTCAATGCCAATGCAGTATGCAGAAATTTGTAGGAGTTGCGTTAACACAACTATTGAAAAGTCTATCGTTATATAAGAAAAATCTAATATAATCATGAAATAATACCATTATCAAAAGAGTGAAAGCAGGGAATAATTAATCGATTGAAATCAACCAATATTAAACTCATACTTCGGAGCTAATTTCGTCATCGTCCGAGACAAAATGCAAGGCAGTGGTATCAAACAGAGCACGTATGGATGGCCTTTTCGTCCTTATTAGGACTCTGCTGCGCAAGATATCTCTGAATGATACAAGGTATTTCTTGGAACTTACAGTAAAATGGCATCTTTTTAAGGTACCTATAAATATACCGAAGAAGCCATCTCTAGTTCCATACGAAAACCTGCTTCCATAGCATGAACCTTGAATGAGTAGCGAGATGTTTACCATGTGTCGCATTGACCGAAGCGTTCTTGCATTTCGCAATTTCTTAATATTGGTTGATTTCAATCGACATTATTCTCTGCTTTCACTATTCTGATATTCATGGCGTTGTTAACGCGTTGAACTACTTCTTATTATTTACTACGGTTTCAACTGACGTTACCCTGAGCGCACCGCTTCGTGGACTGAAGACGTAAATCTGCGAAATGCAAAGAACGGTTCGGTCAATGCGACAAATGGTAAACATCTCGCTACTTCGTTCAAGGTTCATCCTATGGAAGAAGGTTTTTGTATGGAACTAGAGATAGCTTCTCGGTATATTATACCTTAAGAAGATGCCAGCTCGCTGTAAGTTCCAAGAAATTCCTCGTATCATTCAGAGCTATCCTGTGCTGATGAGTCCTAATAAGGACGAAGTGGCCATCCATAGGTGCTCTGTTTGATACCACTTCCTTGCATTTTGTCTTGAAAGAGGACGAGATTAGCTCCGAAATATGAGTTTAATATGGTTGATTTCAATCGATTAATATTTTTCTCTGCTTTCACTATTTTGATATTCTTGGAGATGTTACGCGTTTAACCTCATCTTATTAATACCTTTACCTCTCGATTGAAATCGAGTTTGAAGATGTAAATTGGTGAAGTTAATGATCATGCAAAGTTTCAATAGAACTTTGATATTTTTGGTTATCGACTTTTCAGATAGGCATTTCATCTTTTAATTGCCAGTATATATTTCCAACCGTACTGGGGATTTGCATTTATATATTCAGTATCAATCTCAAGTCCTATACAAAATTTTGAGGTGATAGCTTTATTGCTGCACTAATGAACGAACGCTCGAAGGTCTGCGCTCAGGGCTTTTCTTAATTTTTTTATGAATTCGCCGAATCTGAGCATAAATGTATCACTTGCAAGACTTCATGGTGATCGACAAATGTTTTAATTAGGATTCTGTGTTTCCAGGTCTTGTTCAAATTATTCGGTATCAACGAATTTTTGCCCCATAGTGCTCTACTAACTTGGGCGGGAAATCATTACTGTGCTGTGGGCGAAGACACAGAATCTATGTGTAGAGATGCATTATCGCCATCACCGGATTTGATCGTGCTGAATTCAACGATACCTTGCTGCCAACATTTATGGCTCATACTCCAGCAGGATCTTCAGCAAGACAATTCTTCCACTACGGTCAACTCATCCAATCAGGTGAATATTAGAAAATGAAATTTTAAGGATAATGCTGGATTCACAATGGACGTAACCATAAAACTCCCGGAACGTAAACGAAAAACGCAAAGTTGAACCAATGCAAATCATATGGAACTGTTCACAATAGGCTCTGTAATTTTTACGTTTGCGTTGAGCTTATGGTAGTCCGTAATTCTAACGTTAATTATAGAAATTTGTTCACATTCTGTGATTTGTAGGTCTAACTCACCACGTCGTTTTTTTTCTTCTTTTAGAATTTTTCTCTTCAGTTTCTTTTTTTTCAAACATCGTCTCAATAAAAACAGACTTAATACTTCATACATTTTTAATTAATGACAACACTTCACAGTAATCAATTGTCAAAAAATTCATAGAACACTTATTATAAAGGTACAGAAACATCTTCTCACTCTACAAAAACGTCTATAATTTGCTACTGCGCCCAAAGTCCATTCTGAACACATTTACGTTTACGGACAAAGTACGTTTACGTGTTCGTTATGGTTACGTCCATTGTGAATCAGCACTAAGTGTTGGACCTGAATATCTCATTTAGGTTCGTTAGCAGGTCAAATCGATTCAGTAGTTCCAAGTTATTGTTATTTCCCTTAGGTTTTTTCAATATCCTATCATGAAAACTTCAAATTTGAATGATCGTTTATCCGTTCGCCGGTCGGTTCACTACTATTTGGTTGCTTGTATCTTACGACGCAGAAATGCTTCAGATCATTAGTTTGAATGAATTCAAAAGTATTATCCACAAATCAATTTCAACATACAGGATGATTGGTGACGTAAGGTACAACGGCTAACTGGAGACAGAGGACCTCAAACTGAATGAGGATTGGGGTTTTAAATGTCCCATAAGGCTATTAGTTTCAGAGATACAGGGTGTTTTTTGCAAAAGTGCTAAAACTATAAACTCCCATATCTTCGTCAATATGGCAAATTTTTCGCTGATATTTAGCACGCATGTTACTATACATATTCTTCATCAGATAGAGAAGAAAAAATTCTCAAAAATTGCAGGTTCGTTGTCAAAAATTTCAATTTCCGTGTCAGGTGAGAAATATCACTCGGTATATGGGACAAAAAATTGAAATGGAAAATTGGAATCTGCTAAAAACACTGAGTAAAACTCTGTTTTTAGTTTGAATGGCACAATTTTTTCATAGTTTTTATGATATGTTGAATGTCGAATATTACAATTTATTCATAATGAATTCAATTAAATACTATTCCTGATAGAAAAAACACTGAATTTGAGATGCTAAATAATCCTGAGGCATTTTGAATATTTCTTCACATCTTGAAATACTTTTCTATTAATTTTTCTATCAATATTATGAGAAAAATTCAAAAACAATACAGGAGAAGGAACAGTAGCACATATGATTCATAAAAAATCAAATAAACAAATGCTCGATATGCGAGAGCCATTCCCCTCACACACTTATTGACTCTTTTGAACAATTGAAGTACTTTTCATATCCACAAGATGAAAAATTATATTCTTGATAGAACACAAACACTGGATTTCAGCTCGAGAAAAGTTTGACTTTCTTCTCAGAACCCCTGAAAAATAATCTATCTGGTACTTATGTTTTCAACAAAATTTATTATTCAATGAAATAATGTATAAATTTTGAGGACTTATTTTCCTCTAATATGTACATAGGTGTAGCAACTTCACCTTCTTCTTAGAGAAGCATATGAATTTCTTCAATGTAAACAGAATATTAGGGAAACAAGTGATTTTTCAGAATAAGGGGTTTATTATTCATTATAAATAAAATACATCCTACTACATAGAGTAGGCATATTTAAAAAAAATGACTTTTATATTCATACATTCATTGGTTGTGAATTATTGGGAATTGTGTCGTTTGTTTATCTACTGAAAATGCCTTCAGTATTCACGAATGAAGAATATGTAGATGATACTTGTTTTTGGATTCCGCAAAATGAACGGATAATATTTGGTCTCCTAATAATCCCCATCTCAAAAGAGAAAGAAATCATTAGAGTTCAAGAGAGCCAATAATGCGTTGAAGCAAATTGCCCTCATTTCGATTTCATTTTGCTTAGTTGTTTTTTTTATGAACCATTGCATTATTTAATTGAAGAATGCATTTTGTTGAAAACATAAGTACCAGATGGATTATTGTTCAGGGGTTCTGAGAAGAAAGTCAAACTTTCTCGAGCTAAAATCTTTTGTTTCTGTTCTATCTAGAGTATAATTTTTCATCTTGTGGATATAAAAAGTATATCGAGCATTTGTTTATTTGATTTTTTATGAATCATATGTGCTACTGTTAATCTTTTTGAGTTTGTATTATTTTTTGAGTTTTTTTTATAATATTGATGGAAAAATTAATGAGAAAGTATTTCAAGATGGGAGAGAATATTCAAAATACGTCAGAATTATTTAAGTATCTCAAATTCAGTATTTTTTTTATCAGGAATAGTATGTTTCTTGAATTCAATATGAATGAATTGTAATATTCGACTTTCAACATATCATAAAAACTATAACAAATTTGTGCCATTCAAACTAAAAACAGATTTTTACTCAGTGTTTTTTGCAGATTCCAATTTTCTAATTCAATTTTTTTTCACCTGACAGGGAAATTGGAATTTTTGAATACGGACCTGCAATTTTTGAGATTCTCGATATGATGGAGGATATGTATAGTAACAAGCTTGCCAAATATCAGCGAAAAATTTGTTATATTGACAAAGATATGGGAGTTTATAGTTTTAGCACTTCTGCAAAAAAACACCCTGTATCTCTGAATCTAATAGCCTTATGGGACATTTAAACCCCCAATCCTCATTCAGTTTGAGGTCCTCTATCTCCAGTTAGCCGTTGTCCCTTACGTCACCAGTCACTCTGTATAATATCAAGAATATTTTTATCGTTTAGTGAGTTTCCAATGATCATACACGCTTAATTTCATAACTCATTAGTGTCGCTTCCACTTTTCAGACTAAACAGAAACTCATGTAATTTTGTATTATGATTTTATCAAACTCTTTTTGAGCGTTCGTTCTACTTAAACGAGTGCTATATCGTTTTGCCCAAATGTCTGTAATTTCGAATTTTGAGCCGAAAATGGTATCAAAAATAAGGGTTGGACCGATGATGAATTCGAGGTCAAATTCAATTCTGTCCCTGAGTCCGTAGGTCCGTCCGCCCGTCCGGCAGACCGGACGTTAGACGGTAACTTTCTAAGGGATTATCCAAGAGACTTTAGATTTTCAGGGTGTGTTCGGTTACCAAACGCCACACTTTAGTTCGTTAACCAGCCAAATCGTACAGGGTGTTCCATAAAATATAACCATTCAAAATTTCTGGTCCCCAATATCTCAAACAAAACGGAACCAATCGAAATGAAATTTTGCGGCTACATGCAAGATGCTCATAGTGAGCCACATGCAAAACTTTTGTTGCATTGTTTAAACAGAATCATAAAAAAATTCAATTCCAAGAAGATATCCGATTCGAGTAAAATTCATTTTGTTAATGACGATTGATATACTGAACCTTTATGCAAAATTTCAAAAACATCGCATCATCTGAACCATAGAAAATTCAATTGGAATATTGAAAAGAAGAATCTCCATATTTCCATAACAAAATATCCGATTCGAGTGAAATTTATTTTTTGTATGGAGATAGATAATACTGAATCTTCATGCAAAATTTCAAGAGGATTGCATTATCAGAACAATTAAACTTAATTTTTTCAATTTTACCTATTTCAGTTCTAGAATAATTTCCAGAATATTATTTCGATCGTACTGAAATCAATCTCAAGTCCTATACAAAATTTTGAGGTAATAGCCTCATTGCTCCACCAATGAACGAGCGCTAAAAAGCACCTGCCCAGGGCTTTCTTAAATTTTTTATGATAGAATTGAACGCTTAGTCTTTACTAAGAACTCTTTATATTCACAAAAAAGTCGATTTGAATTCAAGCTCTCCACAAAATCTACTATTATTATTGGTCTCAGCTTCAGTTTAAGTTTTAGATAGTCATTATTTTTCTAGAATGAATGTATATTAATTTTTTCATATTTCGCAGGCAAATTCAGGCAATATGACTATGGTGCATTGAATTCCCTTCACTACGGTCCATTGCATCCGATCAGTCCACCATCCTATAAGTTGAAGAATGTGAAGGCACCAGTTTATCTGTTCTACAGTAATAATGACTGGCTTTCAAACCCTAAAGATGTTGATAAGCTTTGCTCAAAACTTGGAAATTGTAAACAAATGACATTGGTGTCTGAGAATAGGTTCAATCATTTGGACTACGTTCTGGGAATTCACGCTAAAGAGAGAATCTACACCGAGGTTGCAGACGATGTTCTGGAAAGTTCCCTGAAGGAATGGCAGTTGAGAAGTTCCATTGATGGTGATGCTGACTATGATGAAAATAACGAGGGAGAAGATGAAGATTCCGAGGAAGAACATGAAGAAGATTAATTTGAAATAAAATTATTGTCATTCTACAATTCCTCTGAAATAAATTGAAAATTATTTTGTCAACAGTTAAATAAATTCTTTCTTTTTTCCCTTGAATTATACACCACATCAAAACTTTCACTTTCAATAATTTTCTCCGATTGATAAAAGCTACTAGAGATTGCCGAATAGAAGAAAATTTATTCCTAATTTCTCATAAACAAATAACATTTTATTATATAACAGATATGGCTTTGCTGCAGGTACAGTGCAGGCATTTGGTTTAGAATACAACTCCCTGATGACGAATCCGTGATCACCCTCACAAAGGTCGGCACCTTGACGTTGGTGTGAGGGCTTAAGTAAGCTGCGATGATCCTTGGGGCGATGTCGACGGAACACTGTTCTGGTAGGGTCTCCCATGTCGATAAGGTCCAAGCGTGAGCAGTGAAAACTGAGACCGACCCCCAAGCCAAGGTGTGAGATATCGTGCCAAGGGCTGAATGGCACCTGGGAGAAGTGTGTCGCGAACGATTCCCTGGGGAAACCGGGGTCGCATCCCCTTGTAAAAAGACCTTCCCCAGTATCCAAGCTCTGCTGGGGGCGACCATGTTTTCTTAGGTTACTCGTGGGATTTACATGGATAAAGGTAAAAAACACCCTGTCACCAAAGGCTCCTCTTCTGGAGGGGCTCGAGGTAACTCCCGGAGAAGACTCCGAGTGAGGGCCCTTCAGGCACGACCTCCTCGAATACGAGGGCTGCTCCTAGTGAGGGGACCCGTGAGGAGGTGGAGGGCACTCGGACCATGGAGGAGGAATCCTTCAACCCGACGATGGAGTCGGGCATCTGATGGATGTGGACTCTGTTGGGGCTCCTGTCGGGCTCGTGCCGGGGGGACTCGTTCAGGCTCCGCACCATCGGACACCTCCGTTGATCCTCCGGGATCTGCTGATCCTCCAGGATCTGCGGGTACAACGGAACAGTTGGCTGACTAAGGATTCATCTCTTCTCATGGCGGCCAACACATTTGTTACGCAAATAAACTTGCACCATTGCATTGCGGCAACCGTGAGAGACCGTCCTCGCGATCTGAGGTCAATAGACTTCTGTTGCTGGAGAGGAAACAACTCGGTCTGGTGACTGGTGCATTGACTGGTCACCTGTTTAACAAGCATTTGAAGAGAATGGGATTGACGAGCTGCTACCTATGCCGGTGGTGCAGGAGTACTGATGAAACGGTTGAGCATATCTTGTTCAACTGTGGGAACCTTACTGAGTTAAGGTCAACACACCTAGGAAATCCAACACCTTCTATTCCTATGGTGAGAGGAACCACTCCTGGCAGGCTCGCGACA
The DNA here is from genome assembly GCA_013421045.1 of Propylea japonica. Taxonomy (NCBI): domain Eukaryota; kingdom Metazoa; phylum Arthropoda; class Insecta; order Coleoptera; family Coccinellidae; genus Propylea; species Propylea japonica. Next base: position 29,827,396 of record CM024242.1, read on the forward strand.
TTTCTGTCTTCGTGTCTGAGGAGCTGAGTCTCTATAGAACGATGCGGGTGAACAATGGGCCACTAGGCCTCAGTTCGGCCGGAAAGGCACCGCACAGAGAAGAAGAAGAATCCGTGATCAAATTCAATTCAGTCGGGTCAGCCGGGCAGTCTGTCCAGCCGGCCGTTAGTCTGTCCAGCATAGCACAGTGGACTATTGTTTTACAGAATTATTCTTTCGAATCAACTGAAGCAAACACAACAAGACGACTAACAAGCGAAAGGAAAAACACGAACTAAATGTTTAGTTTGAGACTACCTGAACCTGAGCCAACCTTGAAATGACCGTTATTTCTCAACGTAGCAGACGAATCGGACGATATTTGTCTCCGGATAACAAATCACTAAGCCCTATTGAAAAATGCTGAAGAATCTCAAGCACTAATCCATTATTTTTTAGGGAATGCTCGCGATTAGTAAGCACTTTTGGAAATTAAATCGTTTACCCGAACACCAAGCACTTACAATGTAACTTTGTCTTTTCAGCAAAATGTTTCCAAGTTTGGGCCTACAAATATCTCGAACGACTATATAGTGAAAAAGCAATACAATTTCTTACTCCGCGTGAGGTTATGTTTGTATCGTAGTCAAGGATCAAGATGAATGTCAAATACGTTTTCAAATTTAAGAACCAGGAACTACAGAGTAGATGAGAACTCACATATTGTTTAGTAGCAACTGTGATTATACACGGCTTGTTTACATGCCAACAAGCCAAAACGACAGCGATTAATGGGTCGATTACATTGGGATATTTCACAAGCTGCTACTGAGCGAATTTAGTAGCTGATTATGAATTCGCTCAGTTTAATCGTGTTTAGAAGCCAACAATCTGATTGTAAAAATCTGCGACTAAAGTTCAAAGCTGGGCTACTTTATACGCTGAATCGCTGGCGTTTTGGCTTGTTGGCTTGTAAACAAGTCGTGTCTAATCACAGTTGCTACTAAACAATCAGTGAATTCTGATCTACTCGGTGGTTCGTGTTTCTTAAATTTTAAATTTCGACAACGTATTTAACATTTATCTTAGATTCTTGAAAACGATAACAAACATAAACCTCACGTGGATCGCTAGATTGTTGGCTACTCAGCGAGTAGACAGTTTTGTGCGTAATCATCACAATCTTACAAGCTAATTCACTCGCTTCTAAATTCGCTCAGAAACAGCTTGTAAAGAATCTCAATGTAATCGACCCATTAGCTTGTAAAGTAGCCCAGCTTTCAACTTTAGTCGCAGCTTTTTACAATCAGATTGCTGGCTTGTGAACACGATTACACTGTGCGAATATAACATTATTATTTATCAGCTACTAAATTCGCTCAGTAGCAGCTTGTAAAGTATCTCAAGGTAATCGACCCAATAGGTTTGCCATGACGTCATATCAGAGAAAATTATACAGTGTGTTTGGTCATGACGATAATTTAAGGGCATACAAATATACCTAATTTTATCGACAAAACACTCATATTGGGGAGTTTCCTTCTCAGTTCTGGAGAAGCTCCCTTTTTAAATTTACTTTTTTTATTTTAGTTGACCCTTCCTAATAATATCGATATCTTTGGACATAAAGGTCCTACAGATGCGAAAAAATGTTTTTGAAAGAAGATACTACCACCTTTCATTAAAGTGGAACAATATGAATACATATGTAAGATTCCTTTCGTAAAACGATTAAGATTGCATCTGTAATGAAGATTTATTTCTGATACATGAATAAATCTATAATGAAAACATACCTGTAATGAAGAAATCAAAATATCAGTCAATACGAACAGGAATCAAAATGAACATCTATCTTATTACTATAGTTACTAACTAATAAACAATTATGTGATTATGAATAAGGCTACATAGATCAAAAGATTAATAGAACAAGAACTGCATCTGAAGTACGGTCATGTCGTACTTTACATCCCCACACCTAGAGGCTACTCCGGAGTATCAGAGAGAACTGGAAAAAGTTTAGAAACATGAAAAAAATTTGATTCAGCTTTTTTTATACCCGAGTCAATTTTATAAATAGAATTCGAAAATTTTTCCAAAATTTTAAATGGACCAGTTCGAATTTCATCTAATTTATTTCGATTTAAACAATTTCCATGCGATACGAAAACGTAGTCACCCACATCAAAAATAGGGTATTTACGAACTTTATCAATTCTAGTTTTATTAAGATTATAAATTTTTTTGGAATTTTCAAAAGCTTTTTCCCTATCTTTTTCCAGATCTCTTTGAACTTTACAGCAATCAGGTACAATTTGTATATCAATATTGTTGAGTAAATAATTAGGACTGAATTGCGTAGAAGTATGAATCGTATTATTATATTCTTCTACACATTCTTCTGCTATGACAGACCAAGGTCGATTCAAACGAGAGGAGTCTTCATTTATTTTACATCTAATACGGTTAACTAAAGTTTGATTTAGCCTCTCATTCAATCCGTTGGAAAATGGACAGTCGACAGCAGTGAAAATTAAATTTACAAAATTTTTCTTTAGAAATAATTTAAATTCTTTAGAATTGATACCACTGTATTGATCGGTTAATAGAGTTCCTATTTTGATATTTTTATTCAGAAGCCTCTTCAAAAGTGTAATGAAATCATGTCCTTTTTGATTTTTCGAAGTATGAATGAAAGCATAACGAGTAAAATGATCTACCAGTATATGAAGATACTTTTTAGAAGAATTGTTTCCACCAAAGCCACCAACTGTATCTAAAGACATATACTCATAAGGACGTTTAGCCGGTCCTAATTGGGAAAGATAGCCAAAAGTAAATGGAATGCGTGATTTGTTCTTTATGCAGACTGCACAAGAATGACAAAAATCAGTTATTAACTTCCTTAAATTACGACAAAAATAAAATGGTGATAATTTCAATTCTATTTGTTTTGGACCGATATGGCCAAATTTATCATGAATTTGTTTTATTATATTACGACAGAATTCGGAAGAAATTATAATTTTATGATAGTTTTTACGTTGAGTATAAAGAATATCGCCTTTTTTTATAATACGAAGAGAAGACGGTAAACTATTTTTAATGTTGGTTTGATCTTTTATTATCTCATTTAATTCGATAAAATTTACAACTTTAAATTCCTCTGCCAAAGTTGAGGAATCTAGAACAGGATTGCGAGATAAACAATCTGCTTCAGTATTAAAATTTCCTGGAACATATTTCACTTTAAAATTATATTGTGATAGATAAAACATCATCATCATCTGTCTGAGATTGTATGTTAAGATTTTCTAAAGGTTTATGGTCTGTTGAACTTCAAAGTTCATATTTATAAGCCAGTAATGCCGATATCTTAACGATTCTTTTATGGCTAAACATTCTAAGAATACAGCCTTCTTACGTTTTTGATATTCATTTAATTTTTTGGAAAAATAAGCAACAGGTTTATAGTAACCGTCGTCCTGTTTTTGTTTTAAAATTGCTCCTATGCCAATGACACTAGCATCAGTTTGCACAATAGTATCTCTTCGGGGATTAAAAATTGCCAAACATGGTTCCGAGCAAAGATAATCCTTTATTAATTTGAAACTTTTCTCGCATTCTGAGGTCCATTCGAAATTTACATTTTCCGAAGTAAATTGTGAAAAGGTTCCAAAATTTGGGAAATATTAGGAATATATTTTCGATAAAAATTAACTTTACCTAAGAATTGACGTATATTTTTTTTAGTTTGAGGAGTTGGAAACTCCTTAATTGGAATGACGTTATCATTAATGGGTTTCGTGACGTTATTTTCAATAATATGACCAAGATATTTCACACTCTTTTTGGCAAAATTACACTTTAAAAGTTTTAATCGGAATCCTTCTTTTGAAATTGCCTGCAATAATTTCTCTATATGACATAAATGTTCTTCAAACGTTAAAGAAAAAATTAATATGTCATCGATGTAATTGATACAAAACTCATCCAAACCATTTCGACGAATGATATTTCTTAAGATTCTCTGAAAAATGGCTGGAGAAGTTTTTAAACCAAAAGGTAGGCATTTCCAATTATAATGTCCATTTTGTGTAACAAAACCAGTTTTATAATAATCTTTGCTACGAAGAGGAATAGACCAAAAGCGCTATTTATGTCTAGTACAGAAAACCACTTACAATCTCTAGTTTTTACTATCAAATCATCTATAAGAGGAAAAGGTTGACTTTCTGGTACAACTAATTTATTAAGGGCTGTGAAATCGACACATAATCTATTTTTTTTATTTTCTCCTCTTTTATAAACAAGTGTAACAGGTGCTGCAAAAGGAGAGGTTGATTCCTCAATGAGATTTGAAGATAATAATTTAGAGATTTGTAAATCTATTTCTTTTTGATCATCAATAGAACACCTATATGGTTTCCTACAGACGTATTTGTGTTCTAATAATTTTATAGTGGCTTCATGATCTGATACGGTACCAATATCAAATTTATCTTTCGCAAAAACTGCCGAATATTTATTTATAATACTCTCTATAGCCATTTTTTCACTTTTCTCTAAATGATCCAAATTAGCAGAGAAATCATCTACATTAATATATTCATTGAAATTAACTTGGGCAGAATCTTCAACATCAACATAATATGTTGAATCCGAAGAGTTTTTCAGATTAAAATTTGCAATTTCCAAATCAAATTTCGAAATTTCGGAAATGTTCTGATAAATTTCAAGTTTTTGATTTTGACAAAGTCCAAAAGCCTTCACTAAATCTAAACCAATTAAAAATTCATTATGAAAAGTTTCACTTTTTATGACGAAAACTAAAACTTTTCGGCATATATTCATTATTTTCACGTTAAGTATAACAGCTCCACCAACTTTACCTATACCACTGACCATACAAAATCTGCTTTCATTAATTTTAATAATAGGAATATTATATTTTTGTAGAAGGTTATAATTTACTAACGAAATATTTGAGCCGGGATCATATATTCCTCTACATTTTATTTTTTCATTAATAAGCACATCAACTTTGATCAGTGGTAGCAATACTAGTTTTTTTGGTCAGAAATGAATGCGTTTAAATCCGATTCTATTTCAACGTTATTCACCATTTTTACTGCACCCGTATTTTTCTCCCTGAACCAGCATGAATTTTCTGAATGATAACGAGTACCATTGCCATTTCTTTCGCAAATAGGACAGGATTTCCTTCCAGTCGAGGATTTGACAATTGAAGGTGGCTTTTTAATTTTTACTGAAAAACTCGAACCTGCATCTTTTTTTTTGCTAGTTTCTTCAGAATTATAATTTTGTTTAAGACTTTCACCTTCGAATTTCTTAAGTTTTTTTTATCAAATCTCTAACGGTCAGAATAGAACTTCTATTATATTTTAAATTTGGATGGGAAGACCTAGTACAATCGGATTAAGTTTAATATCTTCCGGTATATGATGATCGAGTTCAAGCAATAATCTTTCTTTTTTGACTACGAAATCTATATAGGAACCAAATATATATCTAAAGTTATAAGCAAATCTGATCTGTTTCCAAGACAAATCACTAAATGTGGATATTAAATCTTCTTTCCATGAACTCCAATCAGTTTCTAAACCTAACCGTCTTTGAGCATTCAGGAACCAGTCATTCATTGATGCATCGAGACATAAACGGAATACTTCAATTAATTTTGGTCCAATTAAAAGGAACCGATTCGCTTCTTTTTCAAAAGTATTCACCCAAGCCTCAACATTTTTATTTTTGGTCGAAAATTTTTCAATAAAAAAGTGCTTCATAATTTCACTCAGAGAAGCGTCCTTTTCCTCAGCATAACTGGCGCTCGTTTTAGATGGTTGTACAGATGGTGATGTTTGGAACTCCTCCAACATATATTCATTGAAAACAAAATTACCTGCATCGTCTCTATAAATTTTTTCTAGCTCTGACGAGAAAACTACATTCACATTTCTGAACTGTCCTCTTGACTTTATCGAATTGACAGCTGATTTTACTGGTTGAAGTTCTGTCAGTTCCTTGTGATTACCCAGTTCTTGAATTTCATCCGGAAAACTATACCAAGTTTCATCATCTGCTGCTTTAATTCTCTTCAGTTTCAGAACTGTTGTTTTGTCGTTTACACTGCTAGCTTCAGCCAAAAAGAAAAGTCTGTATTTTGACATGGCAATTTGTCAAAATGAAGATATTTTCGATTTGTAAGATTCCTTTCGTAAAACGATTAAGATTGCATCTGTAATGAAGATTTATTTCTGATACATGAATAAATCTACTTATAATGAAAACATACCTGTAATGAAGAAATCAAAAATATCAGTCAATACGAACAGGAATCAAAATGAACATCTATCTTATTACTATAGTTACTAACTAATAAACAATTATGTGATTATGAATAAGGCTACATAGATCAAAAGATTAATAGAACAAGAACTGCATCTGAAGTACGGTCATGTCGTACTTTACACATATAACATAAAAATGTTATAAAGAAATTCTTTAAAACATTTTAGTTAAAACATGTACTGATTTTCTTAGTAAATTCGCAATAGTACAGTGTCTCTATAAATGATTGTAACAGCGCAGTTGGCTTTGGATTATGCAAACCACAGAATTCTGTGATCATGCTATGCTCTGATTGGTTAGAGATTGTATCCTGTAATCCAAAGAAAACTGCGCTGTTAAAATCATTTATAAAGTCCCTGTACAAGAACTAGCACATTGATGTATAATTTTTTTCTCACTGAACTAACACGCAAGGTATATATGTTGTTTTGTAGCTAACATCCTTGCGTGTTAAATAATTGAAAAAAAATATACTTCAATGTGCTAGTTCTTGTACTACTGCAGATTTACTAAGAAAATCAGTACCTATTTTTATCAAAATTTTTAAGACTTTTTTTATTGGCGTTTTTAAGTTAAACATTTTTATATTGTTACCTATACTTCAATGAAAAGTGGTAGTATCATCTTTCAAAAAACATCTGTAGGACCTTTTTGTCCAAAGAAATCGATATTATTTGGAAGGGCCAACGAAAATTAAAAAGTAAATTTAAAATGGTGGCTACTCAAAAACTGAGGGGGTAAACTTCCAAATTTGGGTGTTTTTGTCGATAATATTAGATATTTTTGAAGCCCTTAAATTATCGCCATTGTTTAAGGAGAAACAATGTTATCGCTAAGTCATGACCGAACACACTATACAGGGTGATTTTTTAAGTGTTTCATTAGACGTTTTCGAGGAAGGAATTGTAATACAGATTCAAGATTTGGATTTTCGTTTTAGAGTACATGAACTTTAATTGTAAAATATTTTCAAGAGGAATCTACTTCCGGTTTCACCGGAAATGAATGTAACTTCGTTATTTCAAATGCAACACCCCTGTATATTTATACATTGCCACCTCCTTTGTGTTTTGTTGATGTTAACAAATTATTATTTAAACTGGGCAAAATGCAATTGGCAGCTGTTGTAGCCTTTGGAGAGCTAGGTCGCGGATAAGGAGGGTGGATTTGTTCTTTAAATGAAATTTAAATAAAATTATTGGGCGCCACCAGATTTCTAATTCACAAAATGTTTTATAAATGATTAATGTTGAAAATTACACAAAATCTGGAAAGTGTAATAGGTATATTAAAAAATTGAATATATCGTATGTGAGGAAAATTAAATGATCGAAAGAAAATACAACTTTAATGCATCTATTAAACCAAAATCCCTAACAACCCAAGGTACCTTGTTGGAGTTTATCCTAATTCTAATTTGAATTATCCATTTCTAATTTTGTACAAGGTTATTCTAAAAATACTTCGAAATTGACAGATCTGACCTTTTTTCTTTGTCGATTTTGAATTCCTGCCTTTTGGTATGCTGTTGTTCCCGCCTTGTCAATTGAAAAGCATACAAATCTTAAACAGTGGTCCTTTTCAAAAAGTCCATCAATTCCGATGTTTGAAAAGAAACTCGTTTCGATAGCTCCCTTAGTCCCTACATAGATATAATTAACAAGTTATCATATATCATCTTATATATCATAATTATTATTTAACATGACTACTTCTTGGAGAAATATAGACACTAATATGACTTACCCCTTATAGGAGGAAAGCTAATAAAAATCTGAATTCCTTGAATTCCTTGTTCCTGTAATGATACAATAATTATTGTACAGTTTGAAACATCCAAATCGGTATATTATGTAAATGGAGCAGATATACGAATAGATATCCTCTAACAACTAAAATATAATAAGTGAATTAGAGAAAGGACGTGAAACCTTCTATTGTTGCACTTACGCATAAACTGAAGAAACATATATTAACACCCGCAATTCCAGGATGTAGATAGTAATTGAAACAAGATATAGATAATTGAAGAAAGGTAGCAAATTTAAATTTCCAAGGAAGCACAGGAGTCTCTCAACATCAAATCTCTTTCTGAAATTTTCTAACCGACTATCTTCACATATGAATTATTTGAGATTGTGCGCAACAGGCGCCGGCGCATGGAAATAAAAGGAAACTTTGTAACATTTTAATGTTACAACATATTCGAATTCTTCGTTCATTCTACACTGATTTGATGTATGATATGTGCAACCACTCAAGCGGTTCTTGAATTATAGCCTGATTATCAAATTTTTTGAAAAAAAGGTTGTCACAAATTAGTGTCTATATCTTCAAAATCTCTTAAGTGGAACAAAAGAAAGTACGCTGATACTGTTTCTTGTATAACTTATGAGGAAATATTATACAGGGCGTCTGAAAAAGGGCCCCAAAGTGAGCCTCAATAAACTATGAAATCTCAATTTTTTCAAATGGCAAACCTATAATTTTGTAATTCCAATCGATTGCTCGTCAAAAACCAGTTATTGTGTCCCGAACATTTCATGCCTCTAAAATCAGTATTTTGCCGTTATTCAATAAAATTCGAATTTCGCGACTAAAGACAGGTTTCGCACAATTTGTAAGCTTGCATTCTCGAAGTAGGCTTTGTTAGGAACTGTCATTCTTACTTTTTCTTACAGATCAAGCACTTAGCAAAACATGCAATAATAGTTTCACTGAAATGATATATCAAGGGTATATTCTTTATTTGCGGCAAATGTAACAAATTCCTAGAAAAGGTAATTAGAAATTCAACGAACGAAATTCACATTTACTGACTTTTTTTGTTAGAGGTGGTAAATGTGGATTTCTTTCGTTAAAAGTTCTGACTGCCATTTCTAATATTTTGTTACATTCACCATAAATGAAGAACATATTCAATACATCACTGTTACTGTAATTCATATTTTGCATAGTGCCCGATAAATCAAAAAGTATAAATGACAGTTCTTGAAAATTTCTATCCTAATAAATCTAATGGTTAGACTAAGAAACCTTGATTCAATCCTGAAATTCGAATTTTATTCAATAACGGCATAGACCTAATAAGAATGGAGACCGCATGAGAGAGAGAGGTCACTTGGTCGAATGTGATGGAGCTATTGTGGGCAATGTCAAATCAATGTAGATAAAAACACCAAATAGATCATTCCAAATGAAATATATCAAAAAATATATGACTTGAATTCAGAAATTAGTATAACTTAAATTATGATCACCGCATCAACTTCTTGTGGGCAAGACAAAGCCTAAATATTTGTTTACATCTTCCATATGATTTTGACAAGTTGCCCCACAAACTTTCTTCATCTCTTTTCTTTTCGATAAGATCGCATATGTCTTTCTCTCTCTAATGTATCCAAGTGTTCGAACTTCTGTTAAGTCACGTGATTCTGCATCCATAGTAATTATAGATCTATGATAACGGCAAACTACTGATTGAGGCATAAAATGTTCGGGACACCATAACTGGTTTTTGACGAACCATCGATTGGAATTACAAAATTATAGGGTTGCCATTTGAAAAAAGTAAGATTTTATAGTTTAATTAAGGCCACCTTACACGGTCAATAATATTGAAGCAATAACGAATATTGATCAATATACTGAACGTATAAGGAGTGCATTGAAACAATAAATAGAATAAAATGTATTGCCGTCAATAATATTGCTTCAATAATATTGACCGTGTAAGCCAGGTTTAAGGCTCACTTTGGGGCCCTTATTCAGACATCCTCTATAATATTTCCTCATAAGTTACAAGAAACAGTATCAGCGTACTTTCTCTTGTTCCACTTTCCGCAAAAGAAATTCTTGTAATGAAGGATTTTGAAGATATGGACACTAATTTGTGACAACCTTTTTTTCAAAAAATTTGATAATCCATACTAATATTATAAATGTGAAAGTAACTCTGTCTGTCTGTCGTCTGTCTGTCTGTCCTGTTACTCTTTCACGCCTAAACGGCTGAACGGATTTTGATGAAATTTGGTATGGTGATAGATGATAACCTAGAAATGGTCATAGGCTATAAATAATCACGCCATCGTTTTTAGGGGTAGGCAGTAGGCAGATAACTAAATTGAGTTTGTGATTTTTAGTCGTTTTTGTTAGGACTTTTGCTCTTTCACGTCTAAACGGCTGAACAGATTTTGATGAATTGGAATGGTGATAGATGATAACCTAGAAATGGTCATAGGCTATAAATAATCACGCCATCGTTCTTAGGGGGTAGGCAGTAGTCAGATAACTATTGAGTTAGTGATTTTTAGTCGTTTTTGTTAGGACTTTTGCTCTTTCACGTCTAAACGGCTGAACAGATTTTGATGGAATTGGGTATGGTGATAGATGAAAACCTAGAAATGGTCATAGGCTATAAATAATCACGTCATCGTTCTTAGGGGGTAGGCAGTAGGCAGCTAACTAAATTGAGTTAGTGATTTTCAGTCGTTTTTGTTGGGACTTTGCTTTTTCACGTCTAAACGGCTGAACAGATTTTGATGAAATTTGGTATGGTGATAGATGATAACCTAGAAATGGTCATAGGCTATAAATAATCACGCCATCGTTCTTAGGGGGTAGGCAGTAGGCAGATAACTAAATTGAGTTACTGATTTTTAGTCGTTTTTGTTGGGACTTTTGCTCTTTCACGTCTAAACGGCTGAACAGATTTTGATGAAATTTGGTATGGTGATAGATGATAACCTAGAAATGGTCATCCATACTAATATTATAAATGCGAAAGTAACTCTGTCTGTCTGTCTGTTACTGTTTCACGCCTAAACGGCTGAACGGATTTTGATGAAATTTGGTATGGTGATAGATGATAACCTAGTAGGGATGGTCGAGTATTTACGTAACAGGTATTTGTAACAGGTATCGGTCGTGGAACAGTTGGAACAAGTATGGATTTCAAAAAATACCAGTTCCAAAGTAACAGTAACAGACTACAAGTGACAGTTGTTACACAGCATATTTGAAGAATATCTGTTCCATAGAACAGGTAGTTTTTTCCCCATGATCTGTTCCCACTACCCACTTCTGAATACGAGTATTATTGTAGAGGGACGTGTTACGGCGTTACGATTATACTCATATATAGTAAATGGCTCTGTTCACGAGAACGAGTATTTTTTCAATCATTCCAAATTTTTATTTTAAATACCAGTTATATTAACTGTGATAAATCGTATTTTGGAGTAATATCAATCTTTTATCAGCTATGTGGTAATTTTCAAAATATTTATTTTTTGAATAAAATAAGCATAGTAAAATACGATATTTGGCGGAAAATGATCTAAAACAACTTAGTTCGGCTCGTTGATCAAGAATTCGAAATAAAAAGTATAATTATTGTAAACACTGAACACAAGAGCTACCGAATTACCGATTTGAATTTTTCAGGTCTGTGGCATGAATAATCTAAAAAAAAAATATTATTTGAGATATTAATTTACACAAATTTCACTGTTTGGAAATACAGAAGAAATACAAATGTACGACTTTAGATTATTTCTAATATACTCGAGAAATTCGGAACAGTCACAGTAATACTGACTGTTACTATAAAGCTTAGGCACAATTTTGGGATAACAGTTACTCAGGTACTCGTTGGTATTTCTAAGGGTACGTGGAACATTGAGATCGAAAGCTGGACCTGGTACCAGGAACAACTAGTATTTTGGAACAGGTATTTGTAACAGGTATGTCTCTGTCACAGTAACAGTCCGGAACTGTTACCGATAAAATATGGTATCAGCCATCCCTATAACCTAGAAATGGTCATAGGCTATGAATAATCACGCCATCGTTCTTAGGGGGTGGGCAGTAGGCAGATAACTAAATTGAGTTTGTGATTTTCAGTCGTTTTTGTTGGGACTTTTGCTCTTTCACGTCTAAACGGCTGAACAGATTTTGATGAAATTTGGTATGGTGATAGATGATAACCTAGAAATGGTCAAAGGCTATAAATAATCACGCCATCGTTCTTAGGGGGTAGGCAGTAGGCAGATAACTAAATTGAGTTAGTGATTTTCAGTCGTTTTTGTTGGGACTTTTGCTCTTTCACGTCTAAACGGCTGAACGGATTTTGATGAAATTTGGTATGGTGATAGATGATAACCTAGAAATGGTCATAGGCTATAAATAATCACACCATCGTTCTTAGGGGGTAGGCAGTAGGAAGATAACTAAATTGAGTTAGTGATTTTTAGTCGTTTTTGTTGGGACTTTTGCTCTTTCACGTCTAAACGGCTGAACAGATTTTGATGAAATTTGGTATGGTGATAGATGATAACCTAGAAATGGTCATAGGCTATAAATAATCACGTCATCGTTCTTAGGGGGTAGGCAGTAGGCAGATAACTAAATTGAGTTACTGATTTTAAGTCGTTTTTGTTGGGACTTTTGCTCTTTCACGTCTAAACGGCTGAACAGATTTTGATGCAATTTGGTATGGTGATAGATGATAACCTAGAAATGGTCATAGGTTATAAATAATCACGCCATCGTTCTTAGGGGGTAGGCAGTAGGCAGATAACTAAATTGAGTTACTGATTTTTAGTCGTTTTTGTTGGGACTTTTGCTCTTTCACGTCTAAACGGCTGAACAGATTTTGATGAAATTTGGTATGGTGATAGATGATAACCTAAAAATGGTCATAGGTTATAAATAATCACACAATCGTTCTTAGGGGGTAGGCAGTAGCCAGATAACTAAATTGAGTTAGTGATTTTTAGTCGTTTTGTTGGGACTTTTGCTCTTTCACGTCTAAACGGCTGAACAGATTTTGATGAAATTTGGTATGGTGATAGATGATAAACTAGAAATGGTCATAGGCTATAAATAATCACGCTATCGTTCTTAGGGGGTAGGCAGTAGCCAGATAACTAAATTGAGTTAGTGATTTTAGTCATTTTGTTGGGACTTTTGCTCTTTCACGTCTAAACAGCTGAACAGATTTTGATGAATTTAGTAAGGTAATAGATGGTTACCTTAAAACGTATTAAGATCAAAATGATCACGTCATCGTACTTAGAGGTAGGAAGTAGGCAGAAAACTGAATTGAGTTAGTGATTTTTTTATGGTTTTTTGCTGGGAGTTTTGCTCTATCATGCCTAAACGGCTGAACGGATTTTGATGAAATTTAGTTAGGTGATAGATACTAACCTAGAAAAGGATATGGGCTATTATATTCATGCTATCGTACTCAAGGCGTAGGCAGCAGGCAGAAAACTAATTAAGTTAGTGCGGACGAAGTCGCGGGTAAAAGCTAGTCAGGATATAATTCAAGAACCGCTTGAGTGGTAGCATATATCATACATCCAATCAGTGTAGAATTGAACGAAGAATTCGAATATGTATAAATATACAGTGTGTTGCATTTGAAATAAAGAAGTTACATTCGTTTCCGGTGAAACCGAAGCAGATTCCTTTTGAAAATATTTAACAATTAAAGTTCATGTACTCTAAAACGAAAATCCAAAATCTTGAATCTGTATTACAATTCCTTCCTCGAAAACGTCTAATGAAACACTTAAAAAAATCACCCTGTATATCTACCAAGAATTTATTATTGCCGCTGAGATCGTTCACCAGTCTGATGTGCGCTGCTTTTCATACGCTGCCCTCTTAATTGACGATGAATAATAATTGTATTCTCAAGTCTAGGTTTTTATTTGCAATGACATTTGTTAGGATTATTCATTCGGAGTTTAGTTAGGCACAATAATATTTTTCAATAGATACTTTTCTGAAATTCACTCTGAAAATAATTCATGAAATTCTTCAGAGGAAAATTATTTACGTATTTAGTGAGGATCAGTTAATACAGTGGCGCAGCCAGGATTTTATTTTGGGGGCGCTGAACTGAAAAATTTTTGATGATACAGTGAGTGAATAACGAAAGTTCCAAAAAAATAAAGAAGAAAGAAATAACGAAGAAATCAATCTTTGGGGGGGGGGGCTACAACCCCAAAGCCCCCCCCCTGGCTGCGCCAGTGAGTTTATATGTTTCTTGCTGTCTTTGAATTTGTTGAAGGTTGACAATTGATGTAAGTTGTATTAAGTAAGTAAATATTCCATTCTCTCCCTCTCACTCTGAAGTAAACCTCGAATTTTGCGAACATACTTTTTGAACAGAATATGCATATTATACACTATATTTGATATTATACACTATATTTGATATTGAGTTTATTCGAGATCGAGTCATATAAACTTCATTCTGATAACAGTTTCATCGTCCAAGTGAATAAACGTCTGCTCAGATTCTAGATAATGGATTGGAAGGTCTTTTCATAGGCTTATCGTTGTATGAATGCATTTTTATTGTTCTTGTCTCGGCCATAGAAACCCATCACTTTCTTCCCCTACAGGAGCCTTGAAAATATTTGTAGGTTATTAGAATAGTATTCTGAGAGCGGGTTCATAGAAAGGGGGTAATAAATAAATAGGTCTTATGGACGAGAGAGTACCTCAGGTAAGAGGACAGTTGGAGGCAAAATGGGCTGGCAATTCTTTTGGTGATTCTGGTTATTTTTTTCATATTAAATATATAACGACTTATGATTTGGCGTTTGTTTTGTTTATTCTTATTATTTTTTGAAGAAAAATTGTAATTTAGAATTTCTGAACCCATTTTCTTGCAGTGCTTCGTTACTTAGAGGCGTTTGACTACAAACAGTTATTCATGAAAGTTGACCCACAGGTGGGACATACCAATGATACAAATTGATTTAGGACAATCATAAATGCAGATAAACAAAATTATAATGAAGAAATACAACAATTGCGTGTTCTCAATGGTTTAAAGTTGAATAAAGCCTTCGGTCTTTTGGATTTTAATGTTCTGTTTCATTGAGACTGACAGCTTTCTCCTGAGAATGGATTTTTAATCGAATCGGTCGCGAATTTCAGAAGTTAAAAAAGCAAAACGAAAATTCGAGAAATTAGGTGAAACACCATGTATAAACCAAAAACGGATTACCTAAGGCAACCATATAGGGTGTTTTTGAACTCAGCTCAATACCTTCTCTTTCAGTTCATTTGGCGTTTACTCTTGAAACACCCTGTATATTGAAGACACCCCAGCGCGCTTCTTCAAATTTGGAAAACAATCGTTCAAATTCGAAAATCCTTGCGCGCCTTGTCAATATGGAAAAAAAAATTAAAATTTCAACATAGCAACAACTACCTATAGATTTCAAATTTTCGGGTACTTTAAGGTTTCAAGAGAAAAACAGAATTCATGAATGAAGGAATGTGAAATTCCATATTTGCATAATCGTTTTCACGATGTGGAGAAGCTTGATCAAGGTTATGATGGTTGTCAGGGGCTTTTCCACATGATGATTCTTCCAAAGTGGGGTATCTTTTTAGTCCCATGTTTCTATGACTCGTGGGAAGAATCAGAGAAAGACCACCCCTAACGTTTGCATGCGATGAAACCAATAACAGTGATCTGTAAACAGCTTACGACTGACCGTTTTTGAGTAATGTCTATTGTCTAAAAAGTGTTTTCCAGCTCACTGTACTTTCCTACATAACATAATTGAAGGAAATTGACTCAAGGTGCCGATATGGCGAAGAATACAATAAGAAGAACCTATTGAAGTACAGGGCCTTTCACGAGGAACCTCACCCATATTTATACGGGAAAACTGAACGTATTTTCATGAAATTCAGCACTTATAAGTATTCACGATGCTGATGAAATGTAAAATATTTTCAAGGCATGAGCACCTCCGGTTTTTCCGGAAATGACGCCAACTTCCGTTTTTCAAATTAGAACACCATTTTTTCATTGCAGAAATAGATTCCTAGAAAATTTCGAGTTATTTTGATGTAACATTTTTCAGTTTTGGTTGGAAAATTCTCTCTGAGCGGCAAAATACGAAAAAAAATCGAAATTAGAGCTCCGCTGAAACAAGAATAACTTCGAGGTTTTTGGATGGAAAATTTTCATTTTTGGGATTTTTCAAGATGTAAGATTGATGTATATCCACTTTAAAAATCGAAATCGCGATTCATGATACAGGGGTTGAAAAAATCGCTTTCAAACTTTGGGATGACAAAATCGTGAAAAATCAATTTTTTCAAATTAGAACCCCATTTTTATGGCAGATATTGAATCTACGTTAAAAATAATGTGAGTGTATGCATCACACCCTTGCCCTAAAGTGGATATTTTCTGAGTTATTCACAAAAAACTGTTTTTCGTCTTGAATTTTCAGCTATTTCTTTTCCCTTCACGGCAAAAAGATGAAATTTTCAGGAACTGTTACTTAAACCATGATTTAGATTTTACTACCCTAATAGGCAGGA
Organism: Propylea japonica; assembly: GCA_013421045.1. Classification (NCBI taxonomy): domain Eukaryota; kingdom Metazoa; phylum Arthropoda; class Insecta; order Coleoptera; family Coccinellidae; genus Propylea; species Propylea japonica. The sequence continues at coordinate 29,844,115 of CM024242.1, forward strand.
GAAAAAGTTACAGGTTGTTCCTAAATAGATGGCGAATTTTGATTCGAATTTTGTATCGGAAACCTCTTTATTTCAACTAATCGGCCATTGGTTTTCTCTTCAGTGATAAATAAATAATTCCTTATGAACCATATGCAAAAACTTACCATGTTTTACATTCTCTTTTTTATTGATAGATACCATTAATTACATCTGCGAAATTAATGATATCTATCATTGATAAAAGAATGTAAAACATGGTAAGTTTTGCATATGGTTCATAAGGAATTATTTATTATCACTGGAGAGAAAACGATGGCCGATTAGTTGAAATAAAGAGGTTTCCGACACAAATTCGAATCAAAATTCGCCATCTATTTAGAAACAACCTGTTTTTTTTTTCTCTTGCATATTAGGGTAGTCAAATCTAAAACATGGTTTAAGTAACAGTTACTGAAAATCTTTTTGGCGTGAAGGGAAAAGAAATAGCTGAAAATTCAAGACGAAAAACAGTTTTTTATGAATAACTCAGAAAATATCCACTTTAGGGCAAGGCTGTGATGCATACACTCTAATTTGAAAAATTGATTTTTCACAATTTTGTCATCCCTAACTTTGAAAGCGATTTTTCACCCCTGTATCATGAATCGCGATTTCGTTTTTAAAGTGGATACATCAATCTTATATCTTGAAAAAATCCCGAAAATGAAAATTTTCCATCCAAAAACCTCGAAGTTATTCTTGTTTCAGCGGAGCTCTTTTTTTCGATTTTTTTTTTCGTATTTTCCCGCTCAGAGAGAATTTTCCAACCAAACTGAAAAATGTTACATCAAAAACTTGAAATTTTCTAAGGAATCGATTTCTGCAATAAAAAAATGGTGTTCTAATTTGAAAAACGGAAGTTGACGTCATGCCTTGAAAATATTTTAGATTTCATCAGCATCGTGAAATACTTATAGGTTCTGAATTTCATGAAAATACGTTCAGTAGTTTTCCCGTATAAATATGGGTGAGGTTCCTCGTGAAAGACCCTGTATACTAAATGACAAAGCTGCAACACTCAGAAGAAGCTGTTTAAATAAATTTTTTTTTGGTAAAACAGATTGTATAGCAAGGAGTAAATGATTGAAATTTGAAGAAAAACGAAGGGTTTACAATTTAATGTATTTATTCACCGCTATTGTATATACACTCCCGAACCATAGATTTATAATACTAGTTTAGTATTGTAGGTCCATGTCCCGAACACGTCTTGGCATGGATGCCATGAGATGGTCTATTTCTTTTTGAGGGATGATATACTGGGGTAGTTCATTTCTCTGAGGGAGTTGGGTAAATTTCCAAGCCTTTCACCGATAATGTCCCAAACCAGCTCTATGGGCGAAGGATCAGGGAATCTGGGCGGTCATGGTAAAAGATTTACAATGGTTCGCATCAAAAAAGTTTGAACTAACTCTGGCAACATGAGGTTGAGCATTATCTTTCTGAAACATTGAATTCTAGAGCCGGTTAAGGTAGGAGAGAACATTTGACTCCACTATTTCTTGAAGGTAACGTAGCGCTGTCATGTTACATCGAATGAAGACAAGAGGTGACCTTTTTGGATGTGTAATATGACCCCATATCATAACGCCTACTGTCCGGTTAACATGACGCTCAATATCAAATTAAGGTTCACGTCATAGACTAACTAAACGGAGAATTATTTTAGTTTGTCTATAATAATATAATAATAATAATTTATTCATCTTCTTCATTTATACTTACATAATATAAAACAAATTACACCTAGAGATACATAACCTAAGCAAGCTTGTATTTATGCACTCCAGGAATACAGATGAATCAGATTCACAAAGCATACAGGCCTAATTCTATAATCTTAACATACAACACAACTATTTATTCAATTTTTTTTTTTTTTTTTATTTCTGAGGACGCGAGATAGTACAACGACAAAGTTTTCTCTCCAAATGGGACGAATATAATGAACTCATAAAATCGAGTTAATAAGATTTCAACCAAAAAATTTAATGATCGTCAATCAGTCTCGAAAACATCATAAAACTGGTCACTGTTATCTACTACATAGAGCTTGAGTTTTTTCCTGTGATCTTTATTTCTAAATTTCAAATTATTTTTCATATCAGTTGGCAAAAGACAGAAAAATTTTGGGACCATAATAGAGAAAGCTATGTTGTAGATGAGTCTTCTTGAATCTAGGAACCCTAATAAAACGTTTATTGACACCTCGAGTACCGACCCATGATCAACAAATTGCTTCTCTTCTCTTTTTACTTCCCTAAGTAATGACTCATATACATATATTTGTCTTACATTTAATTGGCCAGTTTCCGAATACAGTTGTTTGGTATCAAAACGTCTTCCAACCTTGTGAATGATCCTCAAAATAGTTCTTTTGTACTATTTCCAAACTACCAAGTAAATTTTTAAACATACCACCCCATATAATAACACCATATCTTAACACTGAACCTACCACGGCATCATAAACCCGATAAAGCATCTGGTCAGAGAGAATATCTCTCAAATTGTAAAATATATAATACGTACGCTTCAGACGATTTATCATGAAAACTACCTGTTCATCGTATCTCAAAAATTGGTCAATATAGATCCCCAGATATTTAACGGATCTCTCCTTGCAGATAGTTGGACAATTACAGTTAATTTGGGTCCGGCACTGAGAAGAATGAATAAAGATATGATCAAAGTACGGTTGGCCGTTTTCAGTCAAGAGAATGAAACGAACTTGGTTTTTTGAATATTCAAACTTAGTTTGCTTTCGGTCAACCATTCATTTACCTTCATCAACCCAATTTCCGCTGCTTTATAAGCTTCATCCCAACTATCGCCTTCAAACGTCAACACCGAATCATCCGCATATGAAATAGCATTCAGGCCAGGAAGATTTAAAATGTCGTTCACAAAACAAGAAACAAAACAGGTCCGAGCACCGTCCCCTGTGGTATACCTATATTTGGAACCAATGGATCGCTAAGTATTCCAGAAATTTTGACAAATTGTTTTCTTGTTGTTAAATAATCCTCGAATAATTTCAGAGAGATACCCCGCACTCCAATTTTCTCCAATCTGTCCAAGAGTATTCTATGAGATACAGAATCAAAGGCCTTAGCTAGATCCAAAAATACTGATAAGGCCCTTTTGTTATCGTTCAAATTTAGTAAAATGTACGCCGTAAGTTCCTCGACTGCATGACTCGTTGAAACACCTTTCCGGAATCCAAACTGCCTTGGACTTATCAAACTGTAATGCCCTAGGAACGATACAAGCCTCTCCTTCAAACATTTTTCGAATATCTTCGCTAGATTGTTTATAACAGATATTGGCCTGTAATTTGTCATATGTTTCTTATCGCCAGATTTAAACACACACGTTATATGCGATTCCTTCCATTCAGAAGGTATAACGCCCGTCGAGAAAATCGTGTTGATTATATGAACCATTGGGTCCAAAATGAAAGGGTGAATTATTTTTACCAATGAAGGGTTCAAACCATCAGGTCCCGGAGCAGAATTATTTTTAATTGAAGCTATGTTACAAACTATTTCATTCTTTGTTACAGGACTCAGATATAACGAAAATGGCATCCTGCTCGATTGCCTGAACATATTTCGATCGCTAACTTGACAATTTACCATTTTATTTCCTATTTCACCCGAAAAATTTATTAAACAAATTTGCCTGGTCATGCGGATCAGTGATTTTGTTATTATGTTCATCCTCAATTTCCATCGGTGTTTTTTCTCCATAATTGAATCTGTTATTTATCTCATTTATAGTTTTCCATACCTTACTCGTATTGCCACCTGCCTTAGTGATTTTATTTTTATAATAGGTTTTCTTTCGTTGTTCTAATGAGTTCATTTAAATAATTTCTGTATGCTGTGAAAGCCTGTTTTCTTTCTACACTAGGTTTTTTTTTAAGTTCATATTTCATCTTATCTCTACGCTTTATCGACACAATTAGTCCTCTAGTAATCCAGGGTTTAATTTTCTTAAAAGATTTTTTCATTTTAATATTGGTGGTGGTTGTAGAATTCCCCATACAGTCTTCATTTCTCAAAAAACTGTAAAAGCCTTTTGCGAATCATTCTCACACAGAACCGAATGCCAGTTTTCACCTGACAAGTAATCACACAACTTTTCAAAGTTAATTGATTGTGTACATCTGAAAATGTTATCTTTTTTATTTTCCGACTGACTAGGACATTTCACAGATAAAAAAATTGTATAATGATCGGTAATATTTGTTTGTATGACACCCGTTTCGACGTATATTTTAGTTTTGATATTTTTGTTTATTTTTGTATAATATGATCAATTATAGAAGAAGTGGTCTCTGTTTCTCTAGTAAAACTATTAATTTTCGCTTCAAAACCCTTCAACCCCAAACATGATGCATATTCTAGACTATCCCCAGAAGTAGAATCTCCAATATTAATGTTAATGTCCCCTATGAAAACTTCAAAACTTTGTTCATTAATATTTTCGAAATAGTCACTCAATTCCCTTATATATTGTCCCACATTCGTAGAAGGAGGTCTGTAAGATGTATTTATTCCATAGGGAATATCTCCTATCATGAAGCATAAGCGCAAAATATTGGTTTCAGTGAATTTAAAAATCTGGGATTCCACCTGTATGGTATCTTTTACGTAAGTTATAAGGCCATCAGACCTATTTTGTCTTGAACAGTTAGAAACGAGTTGAATCCCGGAATAGAATATTCTGGCTCATCTTGTACAGACCAACATTCAGAGAGAACTATGACATCTATTCTACCTAAATTAAATGACTCTAAATATAACATAAGTTCATCATAATTTTTTCGTAACTTCTTATATTAAAGTGTACGATATTCAATATATTGTCTTTTTCAAGTACAACTCTCGCATCCTCAACATCAAAATAAACTTTTTCAAAATTATAAACCTCCTCGAATTCCAACGCTCGGTTAGAGTTCGACGATGCGACCCCCAACAAATTATCTAATAATACAATATACATTCAAAACCCACCACATATAAACAAACATAACCAATAAAGAACTAAGTATTTACAGATAACCTCGGTTTCAATGATGATTCCTCGCACATTTCTACATTATATGGTCACATTCCTCCTTGTTTCTGAGTGTAAGAATTTTATTTCCCATTTTCAGCCTTATATTTCCATTAGACGACCACACATTTTTGAATCCAAATTTTTGTCCGGCGTACTTCAATATTTCCAATCGTTTCTTTGTTAGATCCTCTTTCATACTAATTTTAGATTTTCCAAAATTTTTTCGCAGTGCCATCAATTCATTACGAGATTCCTCACTTCCGAATTTCAATAATATTGGGCGTGGATTTCTATTGTTTATTTTTCCCATTCTATAACATATCTTGATTGAATTCACCGCAGAGCTAATATCCACATTGTCGACAACTTCGATAAGTTTTTCTTTTATGTTTTCATCTGGTGTTTCGTTCAGTCCGAATACAATAATATTCGTTTTCTTACTATTCTGTTGTAATTTATCTAATTTTTCTTGGGAATCTAGTAGCGTCTCCTTTATTTCATTTAATTCCACTTGTATATTCGATGTAACTTTAGAAATAATCCTATCCATTAGTTTATCCAGATAGCTCTCTAGGACCTCTGCTACAGTTTGTTTCACAATTTCTTTCATCTCAGCACTATTTTCCCTAGTGAGAACCATATTAAATGATTTATTTAAGTTCGACGATTTGGGAACAAATGTAATTACGATCTAATTTTGGGATATCGGGTGAAAATAATTCACATTAAATTGTCGGAGTCACAACGATACGTCTACTCACTGCAAGCCATATGCATCGAATGAATGCATATGGTTCACGTCTTTCTCCCCGACTTCGTCTAAAACTTTTCTTCTGCCATCATTTGCACCCAAGTAGATTCGAGATCCATTAGAAAAGACGACCTAATTTATGTAATTCTACGATTCCAATGTTGACGTTCTCTGCATCACTGTAATCGTTGCCGGCGATGCTCAACGTCAGAGGTAACACAAGATGAGGTCGATAAAGCTGCAGTCCAAAAGACCTTATTAAGCTACGGTTGTGGCGGTTTTATCTAACCAATGCATTTCAGTGGTACCCGCTTTTCTAGCAATCGCTTAGCTGGACGGCACCTGAACGTTGAAGTTGGACGTCGCGACTCGACGGTTTTGATCGGCTGAGTTTAGATTCGAGCGGTGAAGTGCAGTTCAACTTCCAGTGTTAAAGAAAGTAAAATTATTGTTTACGTTAGTTAATACGGAAATAGAACCTATATCAATGTTATACAAAGCTCCTCTTCAGCAGAAATTGGACATTTTATCCTATTGGTACCTTTTTTGGTGCTGTCACATTTAATATAAGTCTAAACTTGTTCGAAAAGTTCAGTGGAAAGTCTGAAATATTTCCAAAATTTCATTTCATTTCCAAAGAACCTCCTCTGCACGGTAACGTTGAAGGCACCTTCTGTATGACGTCTCAAAAATAATTCATCCAGTGGATTGTTTGGATCTTTAAGAGTTGCCATTATCAGCTCCTCGTCTTCTTCTTCCTCCAATAATGACAGAACTATTAATTTTGTCGGGTCCATTTTCGATTATTTCTTCTTACAACCACAATAAGTAGGTATTTCGCGTGCACATGTAGGCGATCCACTAATAATTCGAGCAAACCATTTCCGACGGAAATCGCTATCCTCGACGGCTGACGGCCTGGACGCGACGGTCGACGATCTGTCCGAGGAAACCGTAGCTTTAGGCAGTAAAATGTTCGGACAGTTACAGGATGGTCTTGTTCTCCTAACCATTCAAAGATCCTGTTGTCGCAAATCGGTCTCTAACATCCATTAGTCTAAAGCGGCGTCCACAGTGTGCCTCGGATGGCTTTTGACACTGCTAATTTGGCAAAGCCAATACAATATAGACGTGGCCGTTGGCACGAAAATCGCTCTAGTGTCGGTCTCCATTAAAGGAAGCCAAAGAGAGCTGGTAGTAAAGACGAACCAACCGTTAACTTCAGGCGTTCATGTGGAGGAATAGCACTTCTGAAGGATGTGTTTCGCTTCTGCATGTTATGAACTATCTTATTTAGAAAACCCTTGAAGTAACTTTCGAAACAACATCCAGATCAGTACTCGAGATTTAATTTGTCTGCATTATCCAATAACAAATTCTTCATTAACTCGCTAGTTCCATATTTTCTTCTACATTTGGAGACTTGGACGCAACCAAAACCGTTTTTTGTGGCGTTCAGACATGTTTTCGGTGTTTTCAATGATAATTAAAAACTCGACTTAAATCCTTCTCGACAGACGTTTTGCGACTGAATGCCAACTTAGGCTTTGCTCCGTTAGCTTTGCCAACCTGACATTGCCAACAGCTATTCGCGAGATAGTGTGGACGCCGCTTAAGACGTCCATCTAGATTTTCATTTGTGCCCTTTCGTCGGCTGGTGCCTACACTTCTTCGATTTTGGCCATTATAAAACCACGCTTGACAACATCACATAACAGTTGTTGAATTTCTGTTCGTACGGTAAGCGATTTCTCGGAATGACAACCCTGCCTCCAAGCAAAAATTCGACCTCTTTCTCTGTCTTTTACTTAGCTGGCGATAAATTCCACGTACACGTGCTCTAGGCATTTTAACCACAACAAAACATTTTTTTGGGTCTCAATGTTTCTCAAAAAAAATTAAAATTTAAACAGCTCCTTCTGTGTATTGCAGTTTCTTTGTCAGTAAGCATAGTTCAGATATCGATTGAAATATTATCTGGGAGGATTCTGCATTTCTAAAAAACTTAATAGGTTTTCATTCCCAGTCTCTGAAACAGAAATAATTAAAATATTTCAATTAAGATGAAGTGCTCCTGCGAAAATCTTTGCACTTATTTGTCAGGAGCAAAATGGTTTTAAACAAATTGTTGGCAAATAGTTAAACTAAAAAAGGAATTAAATGAAAAGAATAATGTAACGAAACTTGTAAAATCTTTAGAATTGTGTGTTTTTTCATTTGCAGTCTAATTGACAACTTTTTACAAGTTTACAATTATTTTAATTATTTCTGTTCCAGAGACTGGGAGTGAAAACCTATAAAGTTTTGTAGAAAAGCCTTGTTCAGTTTAACAAAAGTAGTAAACGCTTCAATGGTTTGCTACCGTTGTTATCTTAATATACCATAATTTCATCTCTCCATTCTTTCATCATATCCATCATATTATTGCCTCTTCCACTTCCTCCTGCCAACCATTTGGAATCCAACATCTCCGCCGACGTGATTCGGTAAGCTGGATCTTTTGTGAGAGCCTGCTTGATGAGATCCACTGCATCTTTCGAAATTTTTGAAACGGGATAGTTTATTTCATCTTTCAATATTTTTCTTGCCAATTCTTTTTCGTTAGAGGAAAAGAACGGGTAGACTCCATAAAGTAGAACATATATAATGATTCCGATTGCCCATACATCACATTGATGACTATAAGATCCGGACAGCATTTCAGGAGCTGGAAAAGTTAATGAAAAATAAATTGGGAAACCCTTTGCAGCATTACATGTATAGATCAGGAGCCTTATTATTCATCTGAAGCAAAGATTTATTTCAGTTCCAGATATTAAATACTTAATTCTCTTCCGTATCTTTTGATACATTGAACTTCATCAAAAATAAAAGAAACAGTACTTGATATTCAAAAACGCTCAAATTTAGATATGAAGATCCGCAGAGTACCTAATTCCTGAAACAGATTAAAATCACTTTTCAGCGATAGCCTTACACATACAGGTTTAGAAACTCACATCTGAAAAATACGATATACAATGCATCAGACAGAGAATTTTTCCATCCAGTTGTACAGATGAATAATCGAGACAATCACGTGCTGTAACACACTGAATTCCGTTGTCTTATTGCAATATTCTAGTCTTGTCTCTCTCTTATCGTTGGGAGGAGCATAATTCACTTAGTATGGTAGGCAACAGTAAATACTTGAATCGAGTATTACGGGCAGACTGACAAATTCAATATTTCTATGCATGTACTGCAGATTCCCTACCATACTGCGATAAGATAGAGATACAAGACTAGGTTATTGCAATAAGTCAACGGAATTCATTCAGTTACAGCACGTGATTATCTCATCTACTCATCCGTGCAACTAGACGAAAGAATTCTCTGTCTGATGTATTGTATACCGTATGTTTCAGATGTGAATTCTAAATCTGTATATTCTACATAAAGGCGTACTCCATTGCTTTTTTATGTTTTATTTATTTATTTATTTATTTTTTAGAAATAATACATCCAACAGACCGAAGTCCAATTACAGGTGTATACAAAAATTTTGTTATCCCGAACTTAATACGCACATTAATTACAAACCAAAATAACATAATCTTAAATACAAACAAAAACTAATTCTGCAGAACACTCGACACTGAGCGAATAAACATTGGCAAGACAAAAAAATATATCAACATCACTGAGGCTATTATAACTCCTACACATTGTAGTAAGCGGACAAAAAAATGGTGCTGAGTGTTTGGTACATTAAGATGAAAAGTTACAGGCGATCTTGACGCAAAACGAGGAACATGAAAGAGTACTGAGGAAAGTAGAAGCGATGAATCAATCCGGTTATTAAGTAATTTATATATAAACACTAAATCATTAATCTCTCGTACCTTTCTGAGTGAACTGAATCCAAACTCATCCAAAAGAGAATTATAATTATAATTTCGGGCCGGATAAAAGCCATGCTTTCTCAGAAAGGTGAATTTAAGAAATTTCCTCTGCACTCTCTCAATACAAGCTATGTACTTTGCCTGACAAGGATTCCACACTGAACTACAATAATTCAACTTACTTCTAACCAATGAGCAATAAACAGAAGAAATTGCCTCTAAGGATGAAAACTCTCTACAATTACGAATAACAAAACCTAAAGTTTTCATGGCGCTAGCTGTTATGCTTTCTATATGCACAGAGAAGGTCAATTTTTGATCGAAAGTAACCCCCAAGTCTTTGAATTCACTAACCCTAGTTAAAAGTTGGTTATTTACTTTATAATCAAAGACTATTAGTGACGCCTTCCTTGCAAATGACATGGTTTTGCACTTATCAATATTCAAAAAAAGTCCATTATCAACACACCATTTATGTAATCTATTGAGATCACTCTGCAGTAGAAGGCAGTCAAGAAAGTTCTTTATCCTTCTGTATAATTTGAGATCATCAGCAAACAGGAGTTTCTCGGAAAAAATAATATCTGAGATGTCGTTTATAAATAGAAGAAACAACAGTGGTCCCAAATTCGAACCCTGTGGAACTCCAGAGGTGGCTGTAAACAAGAACGACCTCACACCCTCATATTCAACAAATTGAATGTTTTGTTGTATTGTATGATCAGACTTGAAATTTCGCTGTTTTATTTATTGTTTTCATATAGCGGAGAAAAGCCACATCGAATTAGGTTTCTCATCGTCTATATTATGAATATTCATAAAAGATAGTCTCTTCACTTAAGTCTTGTTCGCACTACGCTAGTAACTTAGTCGAGTAGTGAGAAATTTAGCAGCTACTGTCCATCCAATCTTTCGCACTTTGGTCGAGTAGAGTTCACAAGTGAGAAGCGCTTTTTCGAATGAACAACTCGCAACGCACAAATTTTTACGCGATTTCTTCGAAGCGAGACGAAATCATTCGTAAGATGGACAAATTGTTGTAACGTAATTAAATAAACAAACTTGTGAACCTAATCGTGATGGCTATTTTAAAAGAAGTGGATGATGAAATTTGTATCCTGGTATACGAACTGCTTCATCTGCTTGTTTTTGTATGATTGAGATTTAATATTCCACAAACATTTATGTTCGAGGTATTTTGTTACGAATTTAAGGGTGGTTTCTTCGCTCCTACGGAAAGACATTTTCGGCATAGAAAAAGTATTTTACCTATGATTTTAGGTTATATGGGACATGTTGGCGGTAAATAATAATACTAATGCACTCAACTAAACTGGTCGGTTCGGACTTGTCTAGTCCGTGAGCGAGTGAAGAGTATCGCGTGGTGGGGTACTCTACTCGCTCGATAAAATAGAACCAAATGGATCGACTCGACTGAACTACACACTAATCTTCTCGACTAAATTATTGATGTTCACACACGCTTAGTAACAAAATTTTCAGCTACTCACCTATGCCCTGTTACCGCCTGGACCAACATAGGCCATGGCCTAGGGGCGGCACGATTTTAGGGGTGGCAAATTTTCGGTGAATGAAAAAAAATTCTTTAACTCCTCTACGAAAATGTAGAAATAGCTATCTTTGAAAACTACAATTCGCTGGTCGGCGAGATATGAAGCTTCCAACAGCATGAACCAAAATTGGAAAGAAGCAGCTTTGAGTGAAATTTATGAAGGGACAGATCTAAGCAAAAGTATTGAAAATCAAGCTAACATCTCTTGAAACTGCAATAATGTTCGCTGTATGGAGTCCAATTTTGCAAAGATTTGATAAAGTGAGCGAAGCAATACAGAAAGTTGACATTAGTATAGATGAAGTAGTTTTGTATTATGAGTCATTGGATGGTTATATCGTAGGATTAAGAGATCAATTTGATCGATTTCCGGAGAGAGCGAAGATCAATTCTTGAGAAATATCGAAGTGAAGAAAGGAGAGTCACAACGAGAATTGTTTTTGCTGATGAAACTCGAGTGGAACATACTGTTTTGAGTGGGAGGAAAAACTTCAGAGTAGGGGTTTATCTTGTAATAATTGACTATCGAACAAAGAATGAATGAACGTTAGAATTGCTAGGTACAAGGTTTTTATTGCCAAGTTCTCTTCTCTTTAAATTGCAATCAATTAGTTCTGAGGAATAAGGAGTAGCGCTTACTAATCTCATCTCCAGTTTTCCTGACGATTTAGATGGAAAACTTTACGATGAATGTTTGCACTTCAAATCTTACTCAGCTCAGTTAGAACAACCTCCCAAAACTCTACGCGAGATTATTACCTTCATTAGTGATAAAAGCTTGGTGCATAGCATGTGTTTCCCTATATCGATATTACAATTGGCATGTTTTTATGCACTTTTCTAACGAACTGTTCAACAGAGAGGTCGTTTTTCAGCATTGAAGCGAATTTTATGTATTTGCGATCTAACATGTCTCAAGAGCGTTCGAATTCTCTGGCCGTTTTGTGCATTGAAGCTGAGTTTTAAAAAAATTAGACTTCGAAGGCAAGAAGAAAACCATTATTAGTTTGAAGACGAAAACTGTAATTTTTTACTATGAAATATACACTCTGTGTTGGGGATTTACTAAGAAAATTTTAGTGGACTGTATTTAGAGTTAAATCTTATCCCAACACAGTACGAAACGAAATGGACAAGTGAAACCAAAGTAATAATAAAATAATATTCTTACCTAGAAGTGGGTTAACTTAAGTTATGGATCTTGCAGCAGTCCTCAGCTTCCAGAAGCAGATTGATTGAGCTCAACAAACTGAACCAGAAGTGGTAGATCCTTTATGATTGAAAAGCTGGAAAATTATTAATTCGACCCCACTTATCCTTAGGAAAGTCACAGAGTACGCCACTGGTGACAACTTTATTTCTCACAACGGAGTCTTTTGATTTAATGTTTGTTAAACAGAAACACTGTATTTCTGATATACACAACTTCGATTTTCAGCGAACACCGCGTTGAGAAAGCGAGATTTTTCGAAATTTGTGTACGTAATTATTAGAACAATAATTATTATTAGGTAGCAGAAAGGAAACAATCAATCTTTCGTATTGCACGTAAAGAATGATACTGATACGGAAACTACAATATGTGCGCCAAGCGGCAGAGATCACAGCTGTTTTAAGAAATTGTGGTAAATAAATGAGTACTGCATTTTAATTCATTTGAAATTTAATAACAGGAAAATTGAAAATTATTGAGAAAATTGAATTGGAAATTATTGCGAAATTTAAATTGAAAAAAAGTACGTTCACTAGGCGTGAACATAACCGCCCACCTAAAATTTACCTAATTTTACTGACAAACGACATACAAGAAGAAATAATGGAAACGATGAAATTAAATACATTATTACCTTAAAGGTTGAGTGGCACCAATTTTGTCAGCGCTCTCGTATATTGACCAGTTGCGGTCTTAACAGATGCTACACGAATTATACCATCAGGTCCTGGATATAATTTCAATATACGTCCGATAGGCCAAGTGGTAGGATTAGATTCAACGCCCTTTATGAGGACTAAATCTCCTTCAGAGGGACAAACATTTTCTGAATGCCACTTATTGCGTTGAAGCATGGTATGTAAGTAGTCACTTGACCACTTTTTCCAAAACTGTTGGAATAATTTTTTATGTTGTTCCCAACGATTAAGAGGAGTTTTGACATCGTCATAGGATAACTCGGGACTGGATAAGAGGGGGGCACCTATCAGGAAATGTCCTGGAGTAAGAAAATCGACAGACTCAGAGGGATCTGTAGATAATGGACATATCGGTCTACTGTTTAGCACAGCTTCAATACGAGCAAAAATTGTTGCCAATTCCTCAAATGTACAGGCAGTTGTGCCCAACATTTTGAAAAGAAGTCTTTTTGCCGACTTCACACCGGCCTCCCAGAGGCCACCGAAATGAGGAGCATATGGGGGGATGAATTTCCATTTAATGGACTTAGAAGCTAATTTTTCGGAAATATCTGAATTATTTTGACCTAAAAAATGACTAACTTCAGAAATATAACGCGCAGAACCTACAAAATTTTTACCGTTATCTGACCAAATCTCTTGGGGTAAACCTCTTCTTGCAATAAATCTATCCAAGGTTGATAGGAATGCCTCTACATTGAGAGATGACACGAGTTCTAAATGAACTGCTTTAGTTGAAAAGCACACAAATAAGGCAAGATATGCTTTCAACATAGTTGGTTTACGTGCATTATTCGACCGATAGGAAAATGGTCCGGCGAAATCCACACCTACCTTACTGAAAGGCCGTGCAATATTCACTCTTTGTGACGGTAGAGGAGCCATTAAAGGTTGATAAGTAGCACCACGAAATCTGGTGCAAGTGATACACTTTCTGATGCATTCTCGCACCAAACTTCTGAGTGACAAAACCCAATAACTTTGCCGAATCAAACTCATAGTCGTGTTCGGACCTGAATGCAGAGAAACCAAATGAAAATGGTTGCAAAGTAATCGCGATAATACACACTTTTTTGGAAGGAGAATAGGGTGCTTTGCATTCTCAGATAAACAAGAATACTGTAGTCTACCGCCCACCCTGATCAATCCTGCAGAGTCGATATAAGGACTCAAGTTTCGAAAAGATTTTTCAATTGATTTTTTTTGTGATAAACTCTGACTCAATTGATCAAAGTGGTGATTTTGAGTAATCAAAATAATGGAATGTTGAGCTTCTTGGAGCTCAGCTTGTGAAAGTGGACCAGACAAACGTGTTTTCGAGTTCAGACAATTATAATTGAATCTCCTTACGTAAGCAAATACTCTTTTCAGCCTATTCAAACTTGAAAAGGTATCGAAAATATTTATGAATTGGATAGTTGTAGGTTTGTTTGCAATTGCAACATGAAGACTTGGCTTCAGCTCAGGCAGTAAGGAAGCCTCTATATCTGAATTGATAAAGGGCGGTGGCCAATTGACCACAGGCAAAGACAGAAATTCAGGACCATGAAACCAAAATTTTTGAATTTCCGGATTCATGAACTGTTGAGGTGTTAGACCTCGTGAAGGCAAATCGGCGGGGTTGGAATCACTTTGAATATGATGCCATGAAGCATCAGGGGCACAATCGTTTATTGCGACAACACGATTGGCAACGAAAGTTTTAAGCCTATGAGGCGGGGTTTTTACCATGAAAGGACAATTTGAGAGTCGGAAAATAAACGAACCTCAGAAATTGGCACTGGAAATACATTTTCCAAAATAACCTTGACCAGTTTGGTCAACAAGACAGCAGCAGATAGTTCCAGTCGAGGAACAGACAAAGTTTTCAATGGAGCCACTTTGGTTTTTGCAATCCAAAGATGGGAGTATATGTGATTTTTGAATTTTACCGATATGTATATAGTGGCTGCGTAAGCTTTCTCGGAAGCATCACAAAATCCCGCTAATATAACGCTACTTTCCGGAGCAGAAATAATAGAACGTGGAATTTTAATATTTGACAGTAACTGAATTTCGTTCACTATTCTCATCCAGTCACCATGACAGGTGTCTGACAAGGGGTCGTCCCAATCATATTTTTCCGACCATAATTTTTGTATTAAAAGCTTCATCGAAATAACAATAGGAGATAAAAAACCCACTGGATCAAATATACGTGCGATATAGGATAAAATTGAACGTTTACTTGGTTTTTCATTGAATTCATTTACATTGAAAATGAAAGAATCTATTGCTGGAATCCAACTCAAACCTAAAATTTTTATTCCCATGCTATCATCGTTAAAATCTAACTTAGCTTCAATATGATCAGGGGGCAGGTCATTCAAAATATCGAGACAGTTGCTCGAAAACTTTTTCAAAGAAAATCCACCTTTCTTCAACATTTCCTGAAGCTCATCACGCAGTTCGATAGCTTCCTGAACATTAAAGGCACCGGTTAAAATGTCATCGACATATATATCATCATCTAAAACTTTAGATGCTCTAGGAAAATCTTTTCCCTCATCAAATACAAGTTGTTTCAACACTCGTAAAGCCAAAACGCCGAAGGTTTCAAACCATACGTGACGGTGTTCAATTCGAATTCTGTTTACAGGCTGATCGGGAGATGAACGCCAATATATATGTTGAAATTTGCGGTCTGAAGGACATACTAGAATTTGTCTGTACATTTTTTCTATATCTGCACAAATAACTATAGGATACATTCTGAATGAAAGTAAAATTATTTGAATATCTTTCTGTAATTTGGGACCTCCCAACAACATATCATTCAACGATTTACCCAAACTATCTAAATCTGAGGCGTTAAATACAACTCGAAGCTTCGTGGTTGAGCTAGAGTCTTTACGAACAACATGATGCGGTATCACATAACTATTGGAAGTTTTGGCAGGAGACATATGATTCAATTTTAAATATTCTGACATGAAATCATTATATAAATTCAAGGAAGTTTCATCTTTCATTAATCGATTTTCGAGAGAGAAGTAAGATTTCAATGATCTTTTTGAATTAAAGGAAAGCACTGGATTTGGATTATCCAACTTGAATGGTAATGACACTACATAGCGACCACTTTCGTCACGAACATGAGTAGATACGAAATGTTTTTCCACGTAATCATCTACAGGATCTATAATATTAGTTTCTCCAACTTCTTCCAACGACCAAAATTTTTGCATCTGTTCGCTGAGATCAGATTGAGTCAAGAGTACTGACTTCGTAGAGGAACACATTTCATTTATGGGACCTATGATTGTCCAACCGAAAAATGTGTTCACGGCAGTAGGATAACCAGGAGACGAAATACGACCGTCTCGTTCAAAAACGATAGAATAAGTATCAGCACCTAGGAGAATATCTATGGGTTGAGAAATATGAAAAGTTTCGTCCGCCAAATTCAATTGCTCGAAATGTTTAATTATTTCCTGTGACAAAGGGGCAGAAGGTATATTGTTGGTTATTTCAGGTAACACAACAGCGCGTACTTGTAAGTACTCCAATCCCGTTCTGGGATACAACTTGCAATCTATTAGACCTAATGGTTGCGCATTGGTCTGACCAATACCAGAAATAGACATATTGATTGAATTAATTTTTAAACCCAATTTTTTCACTAGTTTCTGACTGATGGCAGAAATTTGAGACCCTGGATCTAGCACAGCTCTAACTTGGAGCTTTGTACCGTCAGCAGATTCAATTCTAGCTTGAACAGTACCAAGAAGCACTTGTCCAACACAAATAGACTTTTTATTGATATGATATGAATTGATAATATCATTGGGGATAGCAGATTCAGGTTCCGAAACTTTACTTTCAATGTGGAGGCTGTTATTGTTCGGGATGTCAGATGGATTATCTGACTGATTGACAGATTGGTTATCTGGATGGAGGCTAGTGTGGTGACGAGTTGATTTGCATACTCTACATGCATTTTTGGAAGCACAGTCTTTAAAATTGTGGAGTCCAAGACAGTTGAAGCAACGTTTGCAGTTTTTTAAATAATCAAATTTAGCTTGTCTCGACATTTTTATATAAGATGGACATGCAAACAGAGGATGTGTATCATTACATTTTGGACAATGAAGAACTCTTGAGTTCACTGAACGAGATGGGCCATTGAGGGAATGATCCTGAGAAGAACCAGCAGAACTTGTGAGCAAAACATTTTTAGGTTTATTTTTGAATGAGTGAGATGAACTTGAGGTTGTTGATTTATTTGAAGATCTAGAGGAGTTCTGTTCGCAAAACTCCTGAGCTTTGAGTTGTTTCGTGACAAAATCTATCAAAGACTTATATTCAGGAATATCAGACGAGCCCAATTGGCTTTCAAATGCTTTTCTAGTATAATTATCAACGTTTCGTAATGCTAGTGAAAATAAAAGAAAATCTGATAAATCTTTTATGTTTAATGCTTTTATTGCGTTAACTGAGGTTTGATGACAATTTAAGAATTCTTTGAGATGTGTAACAGAATTATTTGTTGAAGCTTTGAAATTTAATATTTCATTTAAGTACATAGTCGCTAACATTCTTGGGTTTTGATAACGAGACTTCAAACTTTCATATGCCAATTCATAATTTTCATTGGATAACTGCAGTCCTGATATAACTGCGAGTGACTCATTCCTTAAATAAGACTTTAATAACTGAAATTTTTGTATTGGCGCTAAACTTTTATTTTCATGTACCAGAGAATTGAATAGTTGAAAAAATTCTGGCCATTCTGAACTTTCGCCTGAGAAAGATCGAATATTTATTTTTGGTAGCAACAGTGATTCGAAATTTGAAACCTGTGTGTTGGAAGCTTGGTTTGATACTGATTGCTGCTGCTTCAATGAGAAAAATAAAGCCCTAATGTGAGCTACCACCTCAGCAAACGCCAACTCTGACTGCGCTGTTTCAACGCGTTCAGTTGCTGACAACTCGAAATTAATTTCCATTATTTCCTCTTGGATGCTTTCAAATTTTGCTTCGTACGCAGGTATTTTTTCCTGGTACGCTTGTAATTCAAAAATATTTGAAGAATCGTAACCTTGAATCTTTTTCCATATTCCGGTTACAATAGAAAATACATTGGCTCTTTTATCGACCAATTTGTTCAATGAGGAATTACCTGTATCAGTTTTAGGTGGCATTGTTGTAAATAAACAAACAAAGAAAGAGAATTGAAGTGAATTGAAACAGATGTGAACTCTGAGAAAGATTACTTTCCAGCTATGGTGTATGTTGCCAGATTGTAATATGTGGATACTTATAAAAAACTGTTTTTATGGCCGCAAAAAAAAGAGAAATTTGAGATGAAGTTACTGAAAATTTAGATTAAGATATTGAAATTGGACGCAATTCGGCTCGCTAGGACCAAATTATGTTGGGGATTTACTAAGAAAATTTTAGTGGACTGTATTTAGAGTTAAATCTTATCCCAACACAGTACGAAACGAAATGGACAAGTGAAACCAAAGTAATAATAAAATAATATTCTTACCTAGAAGTGGGTTAACTTAAGTTATGGATCTTGCAGCAGTCCTCAGCTTCCAGAAGCAGATTGATTGAGCTCAACAAACTGAACCAGAAGTGGTAGATCCTTTATGATTGAAAAGCTGGAAAATTATTAATTCGACCCCACTTATCCTTAGGAAAGTCACAGAGTACGCCACTGGTGACAACTTTATTTCTCACAACGGAGTCTTTTGATTTAATGTTTGTTAAACAGAAACACTGTATTTCTGATATACACAACTTTCGATTTTCAGCGAACACCGCGTTGAGAAAGCGAGATTTTTCGAAATTTGTGTACGTAAATTATTAGAACAATAATTATTATTAGGTAGCAGAAAGGAAACAATCAATCTTTCGTATTGCACGTAAAGAATGATACTGATACGGAAACTACAATATGTGCGCCAAGCGGCAGAGATCACAGCTGTTTTAAGAAATTGTGGTAAATAAATGAGTACTGCATTTTAATTCATTTGAAATTTAATAACAGGAAAATTGAAAATTATTGAGAAAATTGAATTGGAAATTATTGCGAAATTTAAATTGAAAAAAAGTACGTTCACTAGGCGTGAACACTCTGTAATATAAGATTGTTTTATTCTTAGATAGAAATTTGTCTTTATCAACATCAGCGAAAATCGCGTATTTAAAAATATTAATTTTTTCAAATTCTCTTTATTCAGAGGGCGGCAAATTTTTTTGGCCTAGGGAGGCAAAGACTGCTTAGGACTCTTAATTCTCAAAAAAAATCATTTATAACAGTACTCAAAAACAATAGATGACTCTGATCTAAATTATTAATTTATTCAGTTGTTAAAAATTAATTTGATCTTTTTTGGGCTGGATATTATTATTGTAGCCCCAATGTTTTTGATATCAACTGATATCGGTTAAGGACAAGGTTTTCGGTTAAAGACAAGGAGCTGCTTCCTTCTATATTCTACATCTCTGTTTTCCTTCTTCTGTGTAATGAAAGCTTCACCTATAAAATCATGAGGTCTTCATTCAAAGCATGTTGGACAAGACTGGAATATAGTGTGTTCATTTCTAAGTAAAATTTACTCGAAACGTTGAAAAAAATCATATATATAATATTCCAATAGTCTTTATGTTTGTAGCCACATGAATATTTGAGTATTTTGGTATCTTATATGTGTTTACTCCATGCCTTCTATATAGTAAATGACACAACAAAGTTTTCGAAAACTCATATGTTGAATTTTCTCGAACCTTTCAAGTTAGGTTTATAAGCTGTTATAATGCTAAAAAATATTGACTTTTTTACCCATATATAGAGCTGTTCCACAGCAATCGTGCAGCATGCTCTCGATTCCTGTTCCCGTCTTAATAACACTCAAGCCAAAATCTGATAATTTTATGTAATATTCATCGGATGGATCATTTGGATTTTTTGCCAACAAAATATTTTCGAGCTTGATATCCCTATGTACGATATCTGAAAATAATTAACTCGTAAAATAAGTGGTATTTATCAAATTGAATAAAATCATCATGGTCGGGATATACAGGGTGTTTCATCATAAACTGGACAAATATATATTTTCGTGTAGAGGACATCGGGAGAATCATTTTTGCCTCATATAATATATCCCGTTTTCGAAGCATAAGCGAGATAAAGGGTGTCAAACGTCATTTTTGAGCAAGATTCTTATGAATGTGGTCAGTTATGTATAACACTTAAAGTAACGGTTTTTGGTCAAATCTCAGTATTTTTGGGACCTCTATTCAGAAAAGTTGACGATCTCCGAAAAAAAAATTACAAAATGGCGGAAGACCTGCAATGTTCCAAATTTTTTTTTGCGGTTGTCGAATTGACTTTTATTTTCTTGATGAATACAATTTTCTAAGAATTTCTGTGAAAAAGTTTTTTCAAAAATCGAACACAAATTTGTTTTTACATGTCCACAGCGATGATAAAATTTTCCTCGAAATGGATGAAACTTTGTACAATTGTACTTCTTGAATTATCAATCACGAATATGAAAACAGAATTGTGAAATATCAAACGGTTTCGTTACTACAGGCATTCAAATGTTTCGTTCAGACCTCTGAAATAATGAAAAAAAATTGTTTTGGGTTCTAGAATCGAAATAATTAAATAATTGGCATGTCCAAACATTCTAGATGAATTTATACAAAAAAATCAGTGAAACTCAATTGGGACTCGAACCGATGTAGGTATTAAATAGGGAAATGGCACTGTTCTAAGGATATTAATATTCGTTGCCAGGCAACGGTAGTTCGTAGTTCAGAGAGTTTGACCACTGGCTAAATTATATTCACTGAAATCCAAATACCAGTCCAACTCTATGAACTACGAACTACCGTTGCCTGGCAACGAATATTAATATCCTTAGAACAGTGCCATTTCCCTATTTGATACCTACATCGGTTCGAGTCCCAACTGAGTTTCACTGATTTTTTTTTGTATAAATTCATCTACAATGTTTGGACATGCTAATTATTCAATTATTTTGATTCTAGAACCCAAAACATTTTTTTTTCATTATTTCAGAGGTCTGAACGAAACATTTGAATGCCTGTAGTAACGAAACCGTTCGATATTTTACAATTCTGTTTTCATATTCGTGATTGATAATTCAAGAAGTACAATTGTACAAAATTTCATCCATTTCGAGTGAATTTTTTTCATCGCTGTAGACATGTAAAAAAAATTTGTGTTCGATTTTTGAAAAAATTTTTTCACAGAAATTCTTAGAAAATTGTGTTCATTCAGAAAATAAAAGTCAATTTGACAACCGCTGAAAAAAATTGGGATCATTGCAGGTCTTCCGCCATTTTGTAATTTTTTTTTCGGAGTTCGTCAACTTTTCTGAATAGAGGACCCAAAAATACTGAGATTGGACCAAAATCGTTACTTTAAGTGTTATACATAACTGACTACACTCATAAGAATCTGGCTCAAAAATGACGTTTGACACCCTGTATCTCGCTTATGCTTCGAAAACGGGATATATTGTATAAGGCAAAATGATTCTCCCGATGTCCTCTACACGAAAATATATGTTTGTCCAGTTTATGATGAAACACCCTGTATGTAAATCAATATGCTGAGAAAATTCTAATCTGCTCAATTTTATCGAGAGCTCCAAATGTCATTTGAAATAAAAAGCATGCATGAAAACCTTTTTTATCAACATAATTATAGTATTCGTTTTGAGATATTTCGTGCTCCTGAGCTGTACCAGTGCTTGTGCGCAGCCAATGGCAAGCCGTACTTCGAGCTTTTGAGTTACTCAAGAGCACGAAATATCTCAAAACGAATAGGCTAAATTAGTCTATTTGTTTTGAAGAGTTTCGTGCTCCTGAGTAACTCAAAAGCTCGAAATACGGCTTGCCATTGACTGCGCACAAGCACTGGTACAGCTCAGGAGCTCGAAACTCTTCAAAACGAATACTATAAATAACATCGTAACTGAAAATGTAAACAATGAAAGCAGAGAATAATAATAATTGAACGAAATGAATTGGATGCTCCGTTTGATATTACCACCATGCATGTTCTTTGTGCGTTGACGGGATTAGTTCCGAAGTCCGGTAATAAATTATTCTGAAGATATAATTTCTGTATGATAAATGTTTTTTCTTAATAATCTGCTTTATTTTGTCAATATCTATGATAACGAGAAACAAAAATTTTGAATGGCCATATTTTATGAAACACCTACCTACGTTTTGGCCGGTAATTGACCCGAGACATTTGGGTACCGAACTCACCCTGAAAACCTCAAGTCTCTAGGGCAATCCATTTACAAGTTATCGTGCTAACGAACGGACAGAATTGAATTTGTCCACGAATTCGTCTTCACGTAGTCGAATCCTATCGTTCGAAACCGTTATCGGTTCAAAGTTCGAAAATTACATACATTTGGGCAAAATGATATAGCACTTGTTTAAATAGAACGAGCGTTCAAAAACATACTGCTCTGTTGGAATACGGATCTATACCATGTTACATATTAAATGCTGGAATTGTATTATGGTCAATGAGAATCAAAGTTATTTCAAAATGAAAATATACTCAATAGGTAAAATTTTTGTGTGACAAGGATTCGTCATTTGATTCAATTAATCCATATAGTAAAGCTTATGTCAGTATAAAACATTAATTTCAAACCTTTCGACAACGGCAACTTCACGCCACTGGTAGTTGTTTGATTTACGCGGTCGAAGTCTCTGCATTGTTGCCGAGTCAGTTTGAGTTGATGTAGCTGTCCTTGTTCTACTCATAGGATATAGTTAAAAAATTTGAATTTTGTGTTCACAATTTTTTCACCCGCGTGATATGTATATTTTGCCTTATTCCTTTTATCCTATTGTCACTGATCGACAAATAAATGATCCCTAGAGATTTATTTTATCTACGTTGTTCGTTGTTACTTATTCCACTAATTTTATTATCTAGGATAGGTACTGTCTTCTTATCCGTTGAGCTTGAAAGAGTTTTTTTTATAAATTAATTCTTCCATAGTATGTTCTCTTCGATAAGTATCGGAAATGTAATAGACATCGCCGAAGAATGAAATGAATAAAATTTAGTGTGTTTTATTACATTTTCGATACTTTGTATACTTGAAAGGGTAATTGCAAATTTTGAATTCTCTTCTAAATTGAATATCGCTCAATGATGCCTATTATTTTTTGCTCAGATGTTCCAGGTTTTTCATCAATATCTTATTTACTGTTTACTTTTTTATGGAGCAACTGACAGCAGTGAATAATATCTCATTATTCATTTGTGATTAATGGATAATATTATATAATGGCCGTTTAATCGTGGATAAAAATTTTATTTCAGAATTTCACTAACCTAAAATCCGAACGTAATAAAAGTCCTCGGCAACCTGGATGATGCCATAATACGTAGTTATTTTAGTAGTGCTTAAAATGAGTGATTTTTCATGGCATGTGAGAGTGTCAATTTTTGGCAGAAACCGTATTTATTTTTGTATTAAGTGCGTAAAATGAGTCATTTTTTTCATGGCATATGAGAGTGTCAATTTTTGGCGGAAACCGTATTTATTTTTGTATTAAGTGCGTAAAATGAGTCATTTTTTCATGGCATATGAGAGTGTCAGTTTTTGGCGGAAACCGCAGGTCGAGGCCAAAAATTCAAATATGCCATGAAAACACGAATATAGTCCGTTCACGAAAGGTTGAGCACATAGTAGGCGTTTTTTTTTTATTTGAAGTTGGCAGTATTTGCTGTCATAACGTAAAATAAAGCCAACGTTGCCGAATGTACTCGGCCTCGTCCGACAAGCTTGCGAGTTATCGGAGAACTCTATACATGATTGACAACATTGCCTATCAATCTGACAAGAAAATAAAGAACATAACCTAAAATTTTAATATACACAGTGGAATATGTCAAATTGTCATGGCCAACCGACGGCTCAACCTTTCGTGAACGGAGTATATACAGTGATCAACAATTGCTAGGGATCACTTATGAACTTCTCTTCATTTGTATTTTTTTCAAGTTATCTCGTGAATATCTGTACATTATATATTCTCTAAGGAAAAAGTAAGATGTTTTGAGTTGATTATATCAAAGTCTTCCTCACTTCATAGGCTCTTGTTCACAAAATCGATTATTATCTGTAGGCTGTTACAGGTGGAGTGAAAAGCAATGTGGTAATTGTTATTAAATCTGTTTTTTTCCCTCGTTCAAACACATAAGGTGACAATAATTGAAAACATCAGAACAATATCAGCTTATCAGTGGTCATGCCGAAAAGACGTTTGGCTCCTGTGCAACTGGACCAAATCATACGGTGGATACAGGAACGTTTGTCCCAGCGAGAAGTGTCCCGGAGGTTGAATGTTTCGCAAAGTGTCGTGAGTCGGGCTTGGAATAGGTTCATCCAAAACGACTCAGTAGCTTATGTTCATGGGGGAGGTCGGCAGCGCAGTACAGCAGCTACCCAAGATCGTCTCTTGATCCTCAATGCTAGGAAAAATCCCACTTACCCGGCGTCGCGGCTCAATAGATCACTGAGAGTTGCAACAGGAGTTCTAATTTCGAACCAGACTGTAAGACGACGACTACATGTTCGTGGTTTGAGAGCACGTAGGAGGGTACAACATCCCCGTTTGAATAGGGAACACCGGGTTCATCGACGGTAATGGGCTGAGGAACACCGCAATTGGACACTTGAAGATTGGAGCCGATGTTTATTTACGGATAAGTCTAGATTTCGTTTGGTCAACTCCGATGGACGTATTCTTGCTTGGAGGGAAAGAGGTCGAAGATATGCAGAACAGTTTATGGTACCCACAACAGCTTTTGGCGGAGGTTCTATATGTGTATGGGGAGGCATTTGTTTGAACCAACGCACAGAGTTGGTTGTTCTGCAGAACACCACCATGACCAGCCAGAGATATCACGATATGATTATTGAGCCCATAATTGTTCCGTTTGCGGCTGCCGTGGGCGAGAATTTCATTTTTATTGACGATAATGCCCGTCCGCACCGTAGTCGTCTGGTTAATGAAGCGCTAGAAACTCATGCTATTGATAGGATGGACTCGATAGCTCGCTCTCCAGACATGAATTACACCGAAAATGTCTGGTTTGAGATGTCTAGACAATTGTCAACCGTAGAACAACATATCAATAACCTGGAGGACCTTTCTAACGCTTTACGGAATATTTGGACGAATTTGCCCCAAAATTTTATAAATCGTGTTATAAAACACAATAAAGAAACACACACTTTGTACTATTTACAGACTTTAATGATTAAGAGAAATGAAATAACTGTGTTGTGAGTATACAAACTACTAAACATAATATAATACAACCTTACTCTTCAAGAGACGAAACCATAAAGGGAACATGCTAGAGATTACACAGAGGGGGCAGGTTCCAAGAAAGATCATTACGCATGTCGAACATAGAGTATGAATTTATGTACTGGGTATATATATTTAACAAATCGTTTGATCGAAAGTATGACTCGTAGGGTAGAATGCTTGAGACGAGCTCGTGGGGGACCAACTAGTTACTAGCTTAACCGAAACTTCAGCCTTCTTGCGGTTTCATTATAAAATTGTTAAATAAAATGTTATTCAAACACAGAATTTTGAGTGTTCCTAATAGTTTTTTTTTCTCTCCAACTTTCCATTTTTTCATTCTTTTCTCAAGTGAACCATATTATCAACTGAAAATACTCTGATATCTGACTAAATTTATAATCTTGGAGCGAATATTTCAGAAATAAATTTAGAACAAGTAAGTGATCCCTATCAATTGTTGAGCAGTGTAGTATAGTACTATATATAGTATAGTATCTCTGCTACTCCCGTATAATAGCTGTTATTCGCTCGGTGATTCGGTCCACTCGCCTACTGCTCGTAGCCTAAACTTCACCTCGTGAATAATAGCTATCATTATACCTTCGTTGCGTAATTTACTATTCTGAGAACCCTATATCTTCAACAAAATTGAACTATTGTAAAAAATAAGAATGAAATTGCCAAAGGAAGATGTGTCTTGATGATAAAAATAAGAAATCACATGGTGGAGCATCTGGAAAGTTAGGGTAAGAAACAGATTTTCCTTTACCCGGTATAAAATGACGTATGCCAAGTTTTCTTGGATTCAAACTGGTGTTTTTTTTGTATGAAATAACCTACAATGAGGAATAAAATTCCATCATATCGGACTGAAATTAACACATTTAGGAGGTAACACACTTCATCGATTTATTGAGTCGATCGATTATTTTGCCGGTGAGTGTAGTAATTAAGGTTTCAGATTCAAAATAAAATATGAAAATATACGTACCGTTTTTATGTAAGTATGCTACAGCACTCACTAAATCTGTGGTAATCCTTTTTGAAATACTCTCAGAAAATGGCTTTCTCTCCTTGAATAAAAGCCATAGCTCTCCATTGCATAACTCCATAATCAGATAAATTTTTCTGGTGCTCTCGTACACTCTATCCAGATAAACAATGTGTGGATGATTAACCATCTTCAAGATTTGTATTTCCCTTTGAAGAAAAACCAGTTTGAGACCAGACTGAAACATTTGGAACATGTGGACATGTGGATTTTTTCAACAAAAGGGTGCATAACTTTTCCTATCCAACAAAGAATTTACAATTATTCTTGTAAAAGTGATTCAATATTTTCATACACCATATAATTAAAGAAGCGTAGCTATATGCTCAACAAATTATTGAAATGGGAAAGAAGAACAGAAGTTTTTTTCATTTTGTTTCTGAAGGGTGTCGTATTCAAAAGTGTCCACCCTCAATAACTCAACAACGAATCAGAATTTGGGAAAACAAACCAGATAACTCGATTTTGATGATAGGGAGACATGATCTGGGATAAAAAAAATTTGAAAACTATCCTTCAAAACTCGCATATTAGAGCAGTTTGTTACTTCCTTTCGCCATATATTGGGATAAAACCTTTGATTAATATAAACCGTATGTCAATAACTGTGTCAATAATAATATTACATCGAACAGTGATTGACTTGGGCTTTAACCTCAATATATAAATCATCGAAGGGTTTACTTACATAAATTAAATATTCCTCGGAACCTTCCAACTAATAGAAAACTTCTAACAAATATGAAACAGAACAAATCGGAAAATATACGCAATTATGTGCAGTCGCTATCCTTAAATAAACATATACACTTATTGACAATACTGCAAAATCTCGTGCCAAATATCTCATGATGCCGTTTTCAGAATGATAACCTGAGGCATCAAATAGGACAATTGATGATGAAAAACCCTAGATAGAACCAATAGTTTATTACATCGGTATATATGTGAAGATCACTAATACTTTTTGTTATTTCTTTGTTTATATGGAATAAAATTGTCTAAACCTTCTTATTTCTCTATTATTTTTAGTATGAATGTCTCATGACCCATGTAATGAGAATGTATGAGTGAGAGAAAGCAAGATGCTATCATAACCAAAACTGATGCAGAAGTGAGATGAAATTATGTCAATGACTATCATAATAGGTCATTCATCTATAGTTCCGTAATAATAACCATGGTGTTACAGTAAAATAAGGAACCGAATTCGCCTACTGAAAGTATCCATGCTCTTAAGGCGCCAATCACAATCGCTTTTACCCTACATCGGAAATTAAATTTAAAATTAAATACCCAAATAAAAAACGTTACGTTTACGTTAAACACAAAGTAAATTCCTTTAGATGCAGATATTTGTGCGGTACATGCGCACATGTACACTTATGGAGCAGCCGCTACTGGTTCGGGGTCTATTTTGATGTCAATTCTTGGATGAACCATAAAGCCGGGAATAGACGAAGCGCACCCACTCGCGAGTCAAACCTCGCCACCTACTCGCGCACCAAAATTCATCCTCGCGCCAGTGTTTACACGACACGCTGGATTCGCCTGGAAAGGCGAGCCAGGATGAGAAGGCGAGGTCTGAGACTCGACCAGACTCGACTAGCTCCAGAAGCTTGTTCAAACGACACAGCGAGGCTTCTTTGATGCGCGACTGAAAACCGACCGGCAATGGCTCAACCCGAGGACGAGGGGCCTCATGGCGAGGAGCATGTTTACACTATGCGAGGGATCGGAAGCGAGGCTGGTGCGCGAGTAGGTGCACTTCGTCAAATCCCTGCTTAAAAACATTTTTTAAATCCTTCTCTAATACAAACTAGCAGGTGCAGGTGGCACTAGAAATTCTGGTTGGTCGAATCGATTGCGCTTGCGTACTGAAAAAGAGAGTGGGGAAATAAAGATGGTATCATCCATGATATAAGATGTATTCTTAAGCCAGGAATAGACGAAGCGCATCCACTCGCGAGTAAAACCTCGCCACCTACTCGCGCACCAAAACTCATCCTCGCGACAGTGTTTACACTTCGCGCTGGATTCGCCTGAAAAGGTGAGCCAGGATGAGAAGGGAGGTAGTAATCAGCCTCGTATAGAGTCTGAGACTCGACCAGACTCTACTAGCTCCAGAAGCTTGTTCAAACGATAGAGCGAGGCTTCTCTGATGCGCGACTGAAAACCGACCGGCAAGGGCTCATCCCTCGCATAGTGTAAACATGCTCCTCGCCATGAGGCGCCTCGTCCTCGGGTTGAGCCATTGCCGGTCGGTTTTCAGTCGCGGATCAAAGAAGCCTCGCTGTGTCGTTTGAACAAGCTTCCGAAGCTAGTCGAGTCTGGTCGAGTCTCAGACTCTATACGAGGCTGATTACTATCTCGCCTTCTCATCCTGGCTCGCCCTTCCAGGCGAATCCCTCGTGTCGTTTTAGTGCGGGAGTAGGTGACGAGGTTTGACTCGCGAGTGGGTGCGCTTCGTCTATTCCCGGCTTTATACCATGGTATCATCCATGATATAAGAAACATTCTGTATTCTTGAGCAGGGTTTAGACGAAGTGCACCTACTCGCGCACCAGCCTCGCTTCCGCTCCCTCGCATAGTGTAAACACGCTCCTCGCCATGAGGCCCCTCGTCCTCGAGTTGGGCCATTGCCGGTCGGTTCATGGTTTTCAGTCGCGCATCTAAGAAGCCTCGCTGTGTCGTTTGAACAAGCTTCTGTAGCTGGTCGAGTCTCGGACTCTATACGAGGCTGATTACTAAATCGCCTTCTCATCCGGGCTCACCCTTCCAGGCGAATCCAACGCGTCGTGTAAACACTGGCGCGAGTAGAAGGCGAGTCGCGCGAGTAGGAGACGAGGTTCGACTCGCGAGTGGGTGCGATTCGTCTAAATCCGGCTTTATATCATGGTATCATCGTTCTCTCTCTCGTACTTACAGCTTTCACTATTCAGCGCTTACAATAAAATCATATAGCGTGAAATATTATTAGAATATTCTTCATTACTAGAAACTACCACGTTGGTATTCAAGTCAACTGAAGGACCTTCAGCGACATTTTCTGGCACCCGGTACCAAGTAGTCGAGGATCGGACTTCAGAAGTCCATTGAGTAGAACAATTTCACTTTCATCATACACCAGTTTGGAAATTCACATCGAAAACATACGATATACAAGGTATCAGATAGAGATTTTATTTATTTATTTATTTCACATTGGAATACATACAGTCATTCGCCCAGAAGCAGTATTCACATATATACAAACTATTTCATACAAAAGGAAATTCCTAAATCATACACACACAAAAATACACAAGAACCTACCATCCAAGGCAAAATAACATAAAAATACCAACCCAAAAAAAATGAACAAAACAGGCTTACATTAAATCATAAAATTATCGATCTGAGGCCTCAAGGTTGGTCCTGACAATTTTCTTCAACCTTACCAATGGATCTTGAAAAATATCAACATTCACACAAAGGGCATTACATGTCGTCATAACTCTGTGGAGTGGGGAGTGTTGCGCCGAATTAGTGTTTCTGACGATGCCATAGAAAGTACCGAAAGATCTCAAACCTACATTTGGAACCCTGAGAGATATAAAATTAAAAATTTCAGATGCCCAAAACTGCCCTCTAATGATCTAACACGCGAATAACACATCCGTAAGCTGTCTGCGATTGAACAAACTCATCATGTTAAATCTGCGTCGAATAGTCATGTAATTGTGATCAACAATGATTAATCTATTTCTGTAAGCTAAATATCTCAAGAACCTATTCTGAACACTCTCCAATCGATGTACGTAGCATTTATACCTTGGGTTCCACACAGTGCACGCAAAATTCAACTTACTGTGGACAAAGGAATAATAAAGAGTCAGAAGTGTTTTATTTTCTTTGAATTGGACACTATTACGGATAATGAAACCCAGCATTTTGTTGGCATTATTCACAATTTTCTCTATATGCAGGTCGAAAGTAAACCTTGAGTCTAAAATAATGCCCAAATCCGAAACATTCTCGACCGCTTTGATAGGTCTACCATTTATGGAATAATCAAAATCCAGACTATTAGTATTTCTAGTAAAAGATATTTTACAACACTTCTCAAAGTTGAGAAACAGAGAATTCTCTTCATAAAATCCTGCTGCAGCTTCAAGCAATCACTCCACTTTTTCACCGGTCTGAAAAACTTCAAGTCATCAGCATACAGAAGAAATTTAGAGTATCGAAAACATGTCCCGATGTTGTTAATATAATTTAAGAATAACAGAGGGCCCAAATGAGTGCCCTGAGGTATACCCGAGGTGTTATTGAATGTTCTCGACCTATAGCCATTAACAGAAACATACTGGGTGCGATTCAAAATGTACGACTCAACTACCACAAATACCCACCTCCGCAAGGCGACGAAACAACAAAGAGTGAGATAATGAGATATCTTATCGAAGGCTTTGCAAAAATCAGTGTACACCGAATCGACCTGAATGCGCGAGTCAAGATTATCTTGAACATTCTCCAGAAAACAAACGAGATTCGTTTCAACACCTTTACCTGGCATAAAACCATGTTGCTGGTCGATGATCAAACTTTTGACTTGGTGAAACATGGATTTATAAATAATGGACTCGAAAAGTTTAGCAAAAGACGATAATATGCTGATAGGGCGATAGTTCTCAATTCGATGCTTCTGACCACCCTTGAAAACCGGAACTATAGCCGACAGTCCACAAGTACAATATTCTATGAATTTTGAATTGGTAATAAAAGTCCAATCCAATGCTTTGAATAATCATTTCATATAAAATTGAATTTTGTTCAAAACTCTTCAAAAATCAAGTTTCGTTGTCGATCAAAATCTATTCTGAAATAGAGCACATATGAACGATAATAGAATTTAATGGGTCATTTCTTTCAATTATGGGCATCTCAAAGTAATTTAATTGTTCCATCTGCTTGTGAATGTTTATCGAACTTAATTATATCGTTGAAATCAAAATGTTTCTCGCAAACAAAACTTGTGTTGGAATGAAATTACCCGGTAGGGCCCTCATCTATAAAAGCTTACGCTGTTCATATTTCAGAGAACTGACACAATTGAAATATCCTTCAATTTTTTAGACGAATAATTACTTCTACACGATGAAATACAAAACGTTTTTACCAGGTTTCATTTGTAGGTTAGAGACACTTACAAAAAGACGAAAGTAGTTATCCTAAGATAAATTCACTAACACCAATACCACGAACACTTTCACTGTTTAGAGCACTCGTACAATCACAAAAGGTAACTATAAATTCACCTATTTTTCACATTTACGACCACAATCAACACTAAAAACTTAATTATTTACCACTAGATGTTTACTAGCGCTCACGCTTGCGTCTGTAACACAGCTGTCCATAGAGACTACTTTAGAAGGCTGTGCTTGTAACATGGCGGGTCCATGCCGGGAGGGTATACCTCTCTATACTGTTGCCGCTCTTGGCTAGGACCGGGCCGCATATTTCTATGTGGCAGACGTGATCTCAATTCGGCTCATGCCCGAGCGCAGCGTCTAAACGACAGCTGCGATCGCAAGGACCCGCGACGTTCGAGCTAAATAACAGACGATATCGCAAGATTCCCACCATGGCGAGGTAAAGAGAGGTTATGTTGACTATGTTGTCATAAAACTGACAATAAAAATGGATAGTTTTGAATGCTTTCCTGATAATTACAATTACAAGAAAGTACCAAACGGTGTCAGAATAAATTTGCAAACGAAAGAAGGCGTTGAGGTGAGTACTGGTTATCTTGTTATCTATTTATCTATCATAATCTATAACTGAAGTGAAGGGTAGGAACGTGGTAGTTCACTTGTAAAGTGAAGATTTGTGGAGAAGACATAAAAAGTTACGAACATGACGAATTAATCATCTCACAGACCATGTTTATGGAATGTTTTTCAATGATTGATCTGACAATTATATTTGTTTTGTTTTCTATTTTGTGGAGCGAACAGCGAACTGATAGGCCAGTCATTCTGAATATAAGAAAGTGTTGTTCTCAAGAATTCCGGTAAAACTGATTCAATTACAGGGTGGCCTAGGCCAAGCGACGCGGTTTCTCACGAGAAAGCGAATAAGTATTTTCGATTAAACGACTAACATGATTAACACATGTAGGTTGACGGGAGACACTTTTAAAAAATATTTTAGAGGATGCTCCAGAAACTAACAAATAATTACCCTCCGAAAAATTACCAAATATTTTTTCTGATAAAATACTATTTTTCTTTTTCATCAAAATCAGATTACTGTTCAAAAAATGATTGTGATTTTTTTCGAGTGCTCGTTTACTATTTCTTGGTACTTTTCAAGTGATTTGAGAAAACTTCGTTAGGTTCTCTAACAAAATGCGTTTTTGTTTGTATTTGTTTCGCGAAACCAAATATAACGAAAGTGTTTCCACAAAATTTCAGAACTTGTTGCTATGTAGTTAGGTATAGCTCAAACTGTTATCGAGAAAGTATTCATATGACGTTTACTGTTCCTACCCTGAATGTACCTTATCTACGCAGTGCAGAAGTATAGACTATTCGTCGATAGGTGAATATAACCACTTGATATGATGGTTTATTTCACTTATCATTGTGGTGAATTTTACCTACCGTTGACACCTATTACATCCTATTAAATTGCAATTTTTTTGCGGATTTAATAGCCCTGATATTTTAAAAAGTAGTGCCCCTTCAAATAGCGCATGATACAGTACTTCTCTTTTCTTGTAGCAATGGATGTCAGAATACCAGATAAAATCCAAGACAACGTGGACCGTGGCAAAAACTATTCAAAACTCCATTGAAAAAGCCAAGAAAAATATCTTCAAAAGGTATTATCAATGCCACTTTAATACAAGACAAATACGTATAGCCGCACCTAATAACAGAAAAAGAAAACATCCTTCAAAAAATATTGATTGTCCTGCTAAAATTATTATAGCAATTAACAGAGTACCCACTCAGTATTCAAGGGCTTCAGACAAGACGCAGCATAAGCTCATCAAAAATTGGCCATGCATTTTATCAATCAAAAACTGTCATAATCATACAATTACTAGTGCAGCTGCTTTAAGTAAACGGCCAATCAGTGAAAATACTACTCAAGAAATTTTGGAGTATTTCAACAGAGGTCATTCCGTTGCTTCAGCCTACCATAGTTTTTGTTTTTCCAAAATGGAGGAGTATGGTTATGAATATCAAGAATTAATGGCAGACAGAGAGAGTTTTCCTAAGAAGAAAGACTTTTCAAATATATGGCAGAAATATTTCAAGGCTACTTTCGGATCTAGATCGGGAAAACATACCTTGGAAGATCTGGAAAAACACTTATCAATTACAGACACATTGTTTAAGATCCAGCAAATTGATGACCATTATTCTGTTTCATTATGCACTCCTCAAATGCAGAGGGCTGCCAAATTACTAATTCAGGCCTCTGAGATTATGTTCGTGGATGCCACCGGAAACTGTGATGTGGAGAATCACAAAATCGTTTTCTTTGTGACGCAGTCGTCTGTTGGGGGAATTCCTATTGGATGTGTCATAACAACATCCGAAAAAACGCAGGTATTTGAGGTAGCAGTGCGAAATTTGATCAGTATTATGCCTACAAAGGTGACACCGAAAGTGATAATTACGGATGATGATTTGAAAGAACGAAAAGTTCTCGAAATATTTTGGCCGAATTCAATCCTTCTGCTGTGTACGTTCCATGTGTTAAAAGCCGTGTGGAAGTGGCTTTGCACCTCTATTAACCAAGTAGGTCAAAATGACAGGCAGAAATTGTATCGCAGTTTCAAAAATATTCTACAAAGCACTGAATCCGAGTTGCAAGTAGAAGATAACATTAATATATTATTTGAAAATTCAGTCCAATATCCACATTTCAAAAACTACGTACAAAAACTTATCAATCGCAAGCACATGTGGTGTTTATTTTATAGAAAGCAATTTCTAACCAGGGGTTCAAACACTAACAATATGATTGAAGTCATATTTCGATTATTCAAAGATATTCCATTGGAAAGAACAAAAGCTTATAATCTGGTTCAGCTTGTCGATTTTATCGTGGTTAGCTTCAGCATGTATTATAAACAAAGACTTTTAGATTTGGTGCTAAACAAAATAAATGTTAAGCGATATGCTCCAGATGAAAAGGACGTTGATCCCCAAAACATCACGAAAATAGGACATTTGCAATATACTGTGTTGAGCTGCGACAAGAAAGAAGTATATTTTGTTGATATGGAAGTTTGCATTTGTTCTTGTCCTCAAGGTAAAACCGGTAAAGTGTGCAAGCATCAGGCTGGGGCTATTAAGAAATTCAGCATCAATAGTGCCTGCAATTCCTTGTCAGCACAGCAGAAACGGATTTTATATGAAATTGCTAGTGGTAGTGAGCCACCTTCACATTTGCTTCAGCCTTTACGTCTTGAAAATGTACCGAATGAAACCTTCGAGTCGGATAAAGATGATCAAAATAATAGTAAATCAAACCTGATGGTAGTCGGTATCGAAGATGATACAAGTGCTGGGCATTCTAAATCCAGCAGTGAAACAATAGAAGATGGTAGTAATAATAGTGAAGCTACAGAAATATTGAGAGACTGGAAAAATTTCATAACTGACCTGAACAGTAGAGTTATAAAGAACCTCAAAGATGATCCTGAAAATTTCCAAGGTGGAGTCAAATCTTGCCTTCAAAATTACGCGAAAAATATGAATAGTTCGTCTTCTCTATTGAGTGGACTGTACACGGCATTCAAACCATGTTCTTCTCTGAGAAGACGAATGGTTCCTACACAAAGAAAAGGTGTTAAAATTTCTGTACAGCCAACTAGTGTGACCAGAAGGAAATCGAAGTTCACCGGTAGAAGGCGATTTCAGTCGGGAAAAAAACCTGCAAATTTCAGAAAAACTGAAACTCTTGCTCCCCATAGTCTGGATACGTGTGTAAAACAAAATCGAACCTTGGGAGCTCGAAAGATTGTAAAGTAATAAATTATTTTTAGAAGAGCAAGAGCATTAGTGTCATGACATAACATCATGCTTGTCTTATTTTGAATAATTAGTATTATATTAATTTTCTCCTTCGCTGCAGGCTTTATTATGTGAATATCAGCATCAGATCAAGACCAACTTGGTTTGTTATATGTCATGACAAAAATGCTACTTTAAGATTTAATTTTGTTTTCAAAATTTTGTATTAGATAGGAATTCATAACTACGTTATTAAATATCTTCAAACTGTAGGAATGTGTTTTTTAAGTTTTGATTATTGGGATGTTTGCTTGTTGATGTTTTTTTTTTCGATAAATAAATAAATAAGGACTTTTGTAGCTAACTTTAATTATAAAGTGCAAGATCATTCTCATACAAAATATTTTTACCATACCGTTATGAGTGAAGAATTTTACTCACGCGAATCAAAATGAATGATTCTCTGATATTAATACAATTCTGTTTCTTTTTTGTTATTTTATCTAACTACGCGAGATGCTATTCTGAGATAACGTCTGCTGTTTAGCTTGTGTGTTTTGCGATCATAGCTGGCGTTTAGGAGCTGACGTTCGGCGCGAGCCGATTTGAGATCACGTCTGGCAGATAGAAATATGCGACCGGGCCGTGGTTACAGCAAGTGATTAGGCCCGTTTACACGGACAGTTTTCCTGGCAGTTTTGGAGCGTTCGCTCCATTCCTCAACTCCAATCGCGTGCGTGTGAATGCTAGACCATCGTGAGTCCAAAAGTGTCGATTTGATGCGACGTGCCAGATGTGCTGGTTTGTGATATCAACGTCGTATTCACACGCACACTCCGATCTGCCGAGATATGTAGCAAAAGATGCTTATCGTTCTCTCGAATTTTCGCAGTTGGAAATGTTTATTTATGTTTATAAACTTGAATTCGGCTCATTTTCACCAGTACCTACATACACAATGAGGAATAGGGATAATTCAGAATTATTTATGAACATGTACAAAAGCTTTCCGTGTTTATGGAAAATAAAAAGTTATGTCATCCATTATTAAGTAATTTCTGTAGTCTTCTGGATAATTTTCTCGGAGTTCTCTTAATAGAGGCATATGACCAAAACGTTCTCTATTCAACCTCCACTGCTTAACCCAAAATTTTCCGAGGAGTTTTTTTCTCATCTTCATTGATGACATAGAAGCCTTAACAAGCAATAGACTTCCTTTTTCTCGAATTCATGTTCACCACACTGTCCACTTACGGGTATTCGAATCAACTGACTGGTATTTATAAGAGAGCACGGAACGTGGAGTTTCCGCTGTGGCGGAAACTCCACGCTCCACTACAAAACTGTTGTATTTTGCATTCACACGGAGAGTTTTGGAGCGTGCAGTAAAATCTGCCGCATCGATGCGCGATCCAAAAGTGTTGCTCTAATTGACGACCACGCATCAACCTCACGCTTCTGGAACGCCGTTCCGGAGTGCCGCATCGGAGCGACGCTACAGGAGCGTCGCTTCGGAGTGTACGTGTAAACGGGGCTATTGTCTCGACTATTCATCTGTGCAACTGGAGGGAAGAATTCTCTGTCTGATGCATTGTATATCGTATATTTCAGATGTGAATTTACAAACATGTATATGGAAAGTAGTATTAAAATATACTCACTAATGATTTCGAAATGGTTTTCATTGCCCATTTAGCGTTAGTATTTTTTTCTTTAACTTCTATTACTTTTCCAAATCCCCCCTCGCCAATTTCTACTCCTATATGAAAAACTTGATCTAGATCATTCGAATCTTTTATTTTATGTGTTTAACTATTCTTTCTGGGTTCTTCATCAATAAAAGAGCTTTCTGATATTTGAAATTAACAGATGGTCTGTGAAAAAGTGGTTTTTGCTTTTAGATTTTCGTTGTGTATTCAATGGTCAAACTTCTTCGAATATGTCTTATGCTGGTTATACAATGTGCTCTTCTCTTTCTTCAACCATATTATGAATGCAGGAACAACATTTTTGAGTTGATGACTGAAATGATAATGACAGTTCATAGACCTATATGGTGAAAATTGACAGATATCAGTACCTATATACAGGTGTTTCAGAATAAGGTTCCGAAAATATTTTCGCCACCATACACCCTTTTTCTGTGAGTTTAGGAAGGTTATGAATAAAGGGAGAGTTAAGTAATGCTGCGCGGCGGGTAATCTGCGCTCCAACTTATTTTGAATTTCGCTTTCTTTACTTTTTCTGTAATGTTTGGGTGCTCCAAAATGAGGAGGTGAATCCACAATTTTTATCCATTAATTTCGCATGGGGTATCTCTTTGAAATGTAGTCTTTGGGGAATGTTTTAGTATTGTCCTTGTTCATGTAACTCTAGTTGTCCAATGAAGTGTAGTTCGGGGAGTTAGCTCACAGATGGTCTTTTGATCAACTTCACTATTGCGTTCTCTTTTTATATATCCCCATCTTCGTCTACACTATTTGGCAACATCTGACTTTCTTGACTCGCGCGCAACGTATTCGTAGTAAAATTAAAATTGAATTTATGAATGGGCGCATATAAACCAAAGCTCCTCTGTGAGCTAACTCCCCGAACTACACTTCATTGGACAACTAGAGTTACATAAACTTCGATTAAATTAGTTCTTTCTATGAAAATTTTGGAAATCATGCAAAACAAACACAGAAGGGTAATCGTGCGCACGATTACCTCTCACGTAGTTGAATAGTAGCAAATATTTATTTTGAATTTTGATGATTGAATTTTCAGATGCCTCAGAAGTACACTCAGACAATCCTTTCCTACACAGCCGAACATCTGCAAAACGTCCTGTATGCCAGAGTCGGACCGTAGGCGTGGCGGAGGGGGCATTTGCCACTAACGCAAACAACCTATAGGGGCGCAAAATGTGAAATAACAATTTTTTTATCATTTTCTATTCATTTTTTTGATTGAGTTTTTGTTCATTACCTTTCAAGAAATATGGGAGGTAAAGTATATTTGTGCTCAAAAGAACCCCTAGCAGGAAAGTTTTGGGGTACTTTTGATATTTTTCATTTTTTATGTTTTTCGGATTGCTGAATCCGAATCTAAGTTTTGCTAACGAAATGTCGTGACGTAACATAGTAAAGAATACAAAAAAAGATGAAAAATCTCATTCTTGCTCAATTTTTTGCCTATTACTCGGAAACTATCAACTTTTCGTGAAAAACCTTCCCAAACAAAATGAAAGTACATAAAATTTTCTACAAATTGTTTTCCGACAACCTGTTCTGGTTTAAATCAGAGTTTATAATGAGCTAATTTCTATGATTCAAATAACAAAAAAAAATTTAATTCAATGGTTCCGATGATGCGATCCTCTTGAAATTTTGCATGCACATTCAGTACCTATATCAGTCTTGATTCACAAAAAAAATTCATGAGTATCGGATATCTTGTTATGGAAATATAAAGATTCCTCTTTTCAATATTCCAATTGAATTGAATTGTTCCTCAATATCTCAGACAAAACGAAACCAATCGAAATGAAATGTTGCGGCAAAACACAAGATGCTCATAATAAGGCTTATGCAAAATTGTGTGACCATAGTGTGAACAGAATCAAAGAAAATTCAATTGAAGAATTCTTACATTTCCACAACAAGATATCCGATTCGAATGAATCAGTTCAATTTTTTTTTTCATTTATTGAGTCATAGACAATACCTCATTTTCAACTATAGGCGAATCAAGCTAAGCGATACGCCCTCTGGTGACGATAAAAGTAACCGTCGATATTGACATGATTCTTTCATTTTGCATTGTGTTGTGAAGATTTATGTGAATTATTTATTGTTACAAGTAATTTTCCCACTATGAGTCATTCAAATCGCTACTGTTCAGTTCCTCAGTGTTCTTCCTGGGAAAAAAGAAATCCAAATATACATTTCCATGCCTTTCCTCAGGCTGGTGATAAATTTCGTGTTTATGTAGAAGAGAAATCAGGGAGTAAAGTGTTGATGGATCGACGAAAAGCCTGGCAACTAAAACTTAAAATCGGAAAACCAGTCACTTCAAACATGAAAGTTTGCTCCTTGCATTTTGTAGATGACGATTATTTTTATCGAGGTAAGTGCGGATCACACAAAAGTTGTAGGCAAAGATTAAGGAGAAATCGTCATCCCTTATCTTTGGTTGTAGGTTAGATTGGATTCATGGGGTTAATCGTTTACAGATCCCAGTTCCAACCAGAGGAAATTTTTGAAAAAGACTGCTGTGCCTTCAAGAAATCTTCCTGTAGGATCTACTTGCAAAAAGGAACAACCAGAATGTTCTAGTTCTAGTCGTAGAACTGAAAGGTTGAGACAAAGAACTCTAAATAAAGAAAGACCTACTGAAGAATGCTCCTGTGAAGAAATCGAACCTGCTTCACAAACGACTACTTCTCAAGATGAAATTGAAGCTGCGCAAGGCCTAATACTTCTTCTTCAGGGTCAGCCGGATTATAATGGACCTAAAACTTTCAAGGATTTTGAAGTGCAGGTGAATACTACGAAAGTGTCTACGTTGTGTGATTTAATAACAACAGATAATGCACTTAATAGTTTTACTGGACTCAGTAATATCAAACTATTAGATACAATTATAAAAGCGGTACAATCTGTTTACAAAGACCAGAGGTCACATCGCCTAACAATCAAACAACGTATTGTTTTGGTACTAACCAAATTAAAATGTGATCTCACTTATGTGACATTATCTGTATTATTTGGCATTTCACAAGAATTATGCAAAAATTATATCTATGAGATGCTACCCATTTTAAGTAGAGTTCTGAGTAGTGTAATTAGGTTTCCAGATTTTCAGGAAATCCAAAGAAATATGCCGAAATGTTTTGAAAATTTTCAAGATGTAAGGATCATTCTAGATTGTACAGAAATTTTCATACAAAAGCCAAAATGCCTATGCTGCCGAATTAGATTTTATTCCCAGTATAAATCTAATAACACTGTTAAATTTATGGTTGGTGTTTCTCCTGGGGGTTTAATTACTTTTATTAGTGAACCATATGGTGGAAGAGCATCTGATAAAACTATTTTTCAGCAAAGTGACTTAATATTAAAGTTAGAAAGTTCACAGGATGCTGTAATGGTGGACAAAGGCTTTTTAATAGATGATATCTGTAATCAGTTCAAAATAAAGTTGATCAGGCCACCATTTTTAAAAGACAAAAAACAGCTGAGTGCAGAGGAAGCCTTGTTAAATGCTAAAATAGCAGCTGCTCGAGTACATATTGAAAGACTGAATAAGCGTATGAAGATCTTCAAAATTTTAGGGTAAACTGCAGTGGTCTCTTGTAAAAAAAGGTAAAGACATATTTGCAATTGCTTGTGCTATTACAAATTTGTCTACTTCAATATTTGCTGAACATAGATTTTTAAAGGATTAATGTATTTCTCTATTAAATAGAGCATTCCTCAATGAGTAACGAAATTGTTCATAATACCGATTATTTATGTAATGAAGAAAAATTTGCAGAAATCCTTCAATACAGTGTAACCTCTTTATTCCTGACACATGTAAAACCAGACTTTCAGTTGGCTGGACGCTCAAATATTACAAGCATAATCTGGACTCATCTTGATATAAGGTGTTTGAAAAACCATGATGTTCAGTAATCCGGAAATTTCTCTAGCTCAGACAGACCCCTTGCATTAAATTGTCCGGATTAATGAGCTTACGCTGTATACAAATAGTTTTAAGTTTCAATTCTGTAAGAACATCAAGACAGGGCTTTTTACTGAGGTTTTTCCCTGAGCCCTGGTATCGTACATATAATTGTATTATACCCTCTTTAGCAATAACCTCAGCTAAGTACTTTTTTGCTGTATGTATTGTATTATATTATCTCTTAATTCGAAAGAATATACATATCAAAAAATCATGCTGAATTTTTTGTTTCAAGTCTTCAAGTTAAGGTATTCTGCTTTTCCTTATTATCCAATTATGATATTGTGATAACGTAAATAAATGAAATTTTATAACTGCCTATCAAAGTGATTAGTTTTAAGTTATAGTTAAATTCATTAATTTATAGGAAAATCTTATGTTGATTGAGTTTACCCCTTTATAGATTTGAAAGGTGGATATGAGACTTTCTGTTGTATTTCTAGAAATATTCAATACATTAGTATTCGTTAAGCTTTCGAAGTGAAGGGTAATGTGAAATGAACAATTCAAGTTGGTTGAGAAAAATATTTGAATTAAATTTTATTTGTCTTACAAATAGTATGCAACATTTTCTCAAAATATGTTTTTTTTACTACAGACAATAAATTTTGAGCGAAATTATAGTCAAATTCAACTAATATAATTTCTACACTATTATCAAATGAGGCGAACAAAGTGAAATAGCAGGTAGGCACATTCAATAAAGCCATACCCAACTGAATCTGGCCATAATATTTGTGCTTTTTCTTTAAAAAGTATTCATTACCCCTTTTTTCAATAAATTTTGCATGTTCCAGCACATGGCTTATGCTCTTCGTAGCACCTGAAACATAAATTTCCTATACCGAAGATTTCAACAATTAGAACTAATGGCTTTCAACTGAAAAGTCAAAGGATAACTTGTTTTTATCCCGTTATTATTTTCAAACAATTAAATTATGCTTTAGCCTATTTGCAGATGCAAATATAAAAAAATAAAACATCAGATCAATTCCATTTCGGAAAAATTCTATAGGACATCATCTTCGTATAAACATTTAATTTCTAGTAGAGCAACAGGTCTATTGTCCTCAAATATGACTCCATCTGGAGAATAACCTTGCCAAGGATTTGAATGTGAGACCACCATACCACAGTCTACTACTCGAAAATATGTTATTTCTATAAATACATCCTTAGCATCACCTTCATATTCAATCCCATGTTTTATAAATTTATTAGTGAATCCTTTGCCATAAAAATATCTTGATGCTTTGCTATCCCAATCATATTTGGAGTATGTGTATAGCTCATATGTTCGTGAACCTATAAATATACCTAGTTAACTTTTCAACAAAGGTAATAATACGGTATAAACTTTACCTGTTACCCTATATTTCCTCTGTTCATGCCACTCTTTAGATTTTTGAGAAATGTTAATTAATTATCATATCGGAAACTTCATCAAAAAGTTTTGAAAACGATGCCTTACAACAATCATTTTCAAAACTGACTGGTATAATTGAAGTTTCCAACATGATAATTGATTGACATGCATTATCCAGAACTGCTTGGAGCTCATCAGTGTTAGGCAAAACACTTTCCTCCAAAATGTTCTGACAGAAACTTCTTCTTCCAACGCTAAAAGCATAATGGTTTAATTTAAAAAGCATTACCGAATATGATTTTATAGTAACCTACTTATGTTTAGAAATTGCAGAATCAGGTAATTCGTTCATAAAAAAATCGAACATTTTATCGTCATCAACTTCCAATTCACATTGCACAATTTTATTTTGGAAACATGGCATATCTTTTATAGGAACAGCTTTATATTTTTCATTGGTGATGTGCTTTTGGGCTGACCAAGCGCATTTCAATTCAGTTTGAGAAATTATCTCAAGATCGTCAAGATTCTCCCTAAAACAAAAAAAAAACATCAGAAAACGAACAACAATAAGCACAATAATTCATTCTATTCAAAATCAACTTGGCACGATTACGCCCTTTCTAAATCAGTGAAGTGATACACCTTGTGCACTTGATTAAAACAGCTGAGATATGTTTACATCTTCCACTATTTC
This sequence comes from Propylea japonica, assembly GCA_013421045.1. NCBI lineage: Eukaryota > Metazoa > Arthropoda > Insecta > Coleoptera > Coccinellidae > Propylea > Propylea japonica. The sequence continues at coordinate 29,887,558 of CM024242.1, forward strand.
CAGCTTTACAAGAACATAACATTTTTTTGATTTTAATATTTCCTTGGCCTGATTCGCAATGAAATTCTCCCTGAATGTTATGTGGGTCCAAATTAACTGCGCTACTTTGAAGGCACAAAGCACAAATTAGGATGTTCTCAGGAGTAGAAGTATTCAACTTTCCACATAATATTACATGACCAGCATTTAACACTTCTTCACCTTCATATACACTTCTAGAAGTATTTGTGCCTTCAAGATATCCCAAGTATTCTATTAAACTCAGTCTTGCCATTTCGACCTAAAAAAATTACTTTTTGAATATAATAATGTTAATCCAACAGCTCAACAAACAAATTTGTTATCATTAATTTCTTCAACAGCCTTTTAACCTAATATATCTTTCTACAGTGAATTAAAACAAATGATGACACCTACCGTCTTCACAAAAACTTAGAATATATACACAGTAATATACTCTTCACTATTGATGTAAAAAATGTTAATATGTCGATGAGAAAATCCAAATTTTAATAGAGCAAAATATAGAAATATACACGTAAACAGTGCAACAAATTGATTCAATGTCAATATCTAGGGTTCCACGATTGCACGCTCCGTGGCGCTGCATTCTTATTTTCAGATGCCTCAGAACGGGTTGTCGCAGAACAAGCTGTGGTAGTACAATCGGCAAAAACTTTTATGTACTTTCATTTTGTATGAAAAGGTTTTTCCCGAAAAGATGATAGTTTCCGAGTAATGAGCAAAAACCTGACCAAGAATGAGATTTTTATTCTTTTTTTGTATTTTTTTTCTATGTTCCGTCACGAAATTTTGTTAGCAAACCTCAAATTCGGATTCAGCACCATAAAAACATCAAATTAAAAAACGAAAGAAATCGAAACTAGGTACCCCAAAACTTTCCAGCTGAAAGCGACTGGATTAAGATTATTGTGATTGAAAAAGTTCTTCAAAATATAATCAATAAATGTCAATTATGAAAAACATGTATTTATTGAAAAATGTATTTCTTCAAGGGCGCATTTTGAAAGTTTGCCACAGGCTCTGACCACTACATTATTTCTCCTTTTATCTCTATCTATAATCTCTAGTTTAAGCCTGGTTCTCAGAGCTTCGACGTGAAGCTCGCGACAGTTATTCCACCAATCAGAGAATATCAACAAAACTTCCCCTGACCCCCTCCTTTGGGTTTCTGGTTGTCAAAATCTGTAGCGACACGCCTCTTTTGTAGTTGAAATAAACCAACTTCACTTGTATTTCTGCGACAGCGAGGGAGAAAATAGGAGAAGTGGGGATTGTCGCTGGCTTCACGTCGAAGCTCTGAGAACCAGGCTTTAGACTGTTGAATATTCAAATATTTGTTTTATAAACTCAGCCAGATAATTCTGTAGTGAAACAATAATACATTAATATGTAATGTTGGTTGCATGCAAGGGGAAATATTTTGAATGAGATTTTCTATAATAAGGAGGAGAGAATGTTTGTTGTCTCTGGAATGTTCTAGAATAAGAATGACAGTTTGTTAGGTTAGTTGATAAGTAAGAACGTGTGTAAAGAATATAAAATAAAATAGCAAGTTTGTGTGAATTGTAACATTTATTTTTGAAGAATGGACAAAGAATAATTATAATAATAGGTATAAAGAAAAATTAAAAAATACACACACACTTAATTATCTTAATCTCGCTTTCGAGATTGTCATTTTCATTCTTCATAACTTCATTTTCTTCTCTCAACTTCTTCATTTCTGTCTGGTAACTCCGCTGATCAGATCTCTTTATTTCTCGCATCATATTCTCCATCATTTTCATCATTCTATCCATTTTATCATCCTGGGTATTTGGTTTTTGTTTTTTTGGTGTTTGAAAAATTCTTCTGCATTTTGTAAATATTTCCTCTTCGCCATCTTCTTCCCTCCTTCTTTCATCTTCATCGCTTGTATATTCCTCGTCGTTTCTCATTTTGATATTTCGCTTTCGCGATTTCTAATTAAACCTGAGTCCGCCTCGGTCGAAAACACCGAAATCAAGATCGCTTATCTGCGGCGATAACGTTGTTTATCACTCACACCAGCTGCTTTTTCTACCGATGCTAAACTTTCATGTCGGGTCAAGGGCGTAGCCCTTGTGTCGGTTATAATATCAATATAATTATTGTTTTGCAAGTTTATATTTCACTCAAACTAAATTTTCGACTATTCTCGTTCAGTACACACATAACAAATAGTTATTCACTACACACTATCCTTGTTTAATTATGTAACTTACATAAACAAGGACACTATACAGGGCCGGACTGGTATGGTAGGGCCCACCGGGAAAAATTTTGTTGGGGCCCCAGAAGTTCAGAACCAGAGTACTGGTTCGGATTCTGACAGAGGCACGTAGTTTAAGGTGAACCCGAAAAAAGAAGTAGAGAAGCAATCTTGCTAAGATGTGCGTTCCATAGTCGAGTTCGAACATTGGAGACTAGGAATTGGTTTTCGTCAATTTCAGAATATTCATAACCCAAAATTCAACATTAAATTTTGGAAAAATCCCGGGATCGGATGACTGGCAACTCTAGCGTTTGACAAAAGTACTAAAATACAATACGTTTGAATAAAATACTTTAATACTGAATATATAATCAAACAAAAAATAATCACTCTAAATAAAACAAAACAAAAACATAGATACTCTCGAAATATCAGTCGGGACACATTCTTTGGCTAGAACATGTTTTTAAGAAACATGGTTCATGCATAAAATATAACAAAGTTAAATTGTATAATTCAATTTAAATATAATAAAACCAAACAGAAATTATCAGTCTAAATAAAACAAAACGAAAACATAGTCACTCAAAAAATCAGTCGGGAAACATTATTTTGCTAGAGCTAGAGCATGTTTTTAAAAACATGGTTCATGCTTAAAATATTTATTATTGCATCGTTGTCGATATTATCAGTAATATCACTTTCCACATTAATTAATATTAGTGCTCCCAGAGTTTCCTGACCAACGGTGGAACGAATTCTGGATTTTATTAATTTTAACATAGAAAATATCGTCTCACATTAGAACTGCATACATGATAACGTTAATATGAACTTATAAACAACATATTATACCGATTTGGAAATTCACATCGAAAACATACGATATACAATGCATCAGACAGAGAATTCTTTCCTCCAGTTGCACAAATGAATAGGCGAGATAATCAAGTGCGATAACTGAATGAATTCAACTGTCTTACTGCAATAATCTAGTCTTGTCTCTCTCTTATCTCAGTATGGTAGGGAACCCGCACTACACGTATAGAATTTTCAATTTGTCAGGCTGCCCGTAATACTCGATTCAAGTATTTACTGTTGCCTATACCATACTAAAGAATTACGCTCATTTAAACGATAAGAGAGAGACAAGACTAGAATAATGAAGTAAGACAACTGAATTCAGTGTGTTACAGCAAGTGATTGTCTCGAGTATTCATCTGTGCAACTGGAGGGAAGAATTCTCTGTCTGATGCATTGCATATCGTATATTTCAGATGTGAATTTCCAAACCTGTATATTAAAATATGCAGACGAATGCATGTTCATTTTTTTAATATTAAATAATAGCAGCTTAGGCACCCCAGACATCGAGAAGAATCAGACTGTAGTGTAAACTACAGATATTAGGTGAAACATATCAATAGATGTGGTAATGAAAATGAAAAAAATTTAACTAACACCTTTTCAGTATAGCCATCAACCGAAATAACGAAATAAATCTATAATATGTTTCATTATTAAGTAGCACCGTTTATGACAAGGGCCCCCACAGGCTACATAAGGGGGCCCACCGGGGAATTCCCCGGTATCCCGCCTGCCCAGTCCGGCCCTGACACTATACACTGTTGAAAATCCCCGCTCGTAATTCCGAGTATATCGAGTTTGATTACGGCATGGAGGTATACCTCCATGGATTACGGAGCTCCGAATTAGCGTGCGTTCCTCGGCGACGGTAACGTTTCCGAAATGGACACTAATTTCAGTTAATTTCAACTAAAATCCTGTTGCGATATCCTGTTCGCAGCGCCAATTATGTTTTCCGCACTTAAAGTCTGCTTTTTAAAAAGAATTTATTTCTAATTCAGATTAACAATTGCAACACTGAGGCTAAAGAATTATTAATCCTATACAGATTAAGTATGGAAAGGTGAATTACAAATCAAAGTGACTTGTCAGAAGTCTAATTCGTAACTAACTGAATTGTTCATAAAGATCTAGAAAGTAAATGTTTATGTAGAATTGCACTTTTGCACAATAGCGTCCATTCCAGGAAGATGCCTCCTCGCCGTTGCATTCCTAGTAGGTGTCGGTTCCTTAACTATACAGGGTGTCCCATTACTCGACGTCAACCCGGAACCGGGTGAAAAGGCAAGTAATGCTGGTTGTCAGGAAAATATAAAAAAAAATCTAAGTTGCATGATTTTAAAATAATGGGCATTTAAAAAAACACGCAAAATTCCACACCCTGTGAGAGTCTTTTCGCTCCTGTTGCCACAAATATCAACTTTTTCCAACTTTTTTTTTGCTGTGTAACCTTGAATAATGCTTGTCTAAACTGTAATCAAAATTTGGATACCAGCTGCTCTAGGTTTCATAAAAATAGGGCTTGCTTCTCAGAAAAAAATTCAAAACAAACAATTGCCTAGTTTCAACTGACTGTATTGAAAAAAAATGAACTACGCAAGTTTGGCATGTTTTGTCAAAAGTTGGCGCATTTAGTAAGGATTCCAAAATGGTATAATACTTCTTAAACTGTAGCTACCGTAGTTAAAATTTATTTTCCATTGCCTTTGAATACACTTTTCCTCAAACTGCTTCCAGTAAAAAAGTCCAATGAATTCAAGTCCGGTGAACAGGACGGCCACGAGATTGGACCAGAACGTCCGATCCATCTTCCGGAAAAAAATGTTACCAGAAAAAAAAATTTCCAGAGAAATTTCTCCGGAAAAATTTTTTCTGGAAAAATTATTTTCTCTGGAAATTTTTTTTTCTGATAACATTTTTTTCCGGAAGATAGATCGGACGTTCTGGTCCAATCTCGTGGCCGTCCCGTTCACCGGACTTGAATTCATTGGACTTTTTTTTCCTTACTAAATGCGCCAACTTTTGACAAAACATGCCAAACTTGCGTAGTTCATTTTTTTTTAATACAGTCAGTTGAAACTAGGCAATTGTTTGTTTTGAATTTTTTTCTGAGAAGCAAGCCCTATTTTTATGAAACCTAGGGCAGCTGGTATCCAAATTTTGATTACAGTTTAGACAAGCATTATTCAAGGTCACACAGCAAAAAAAAAAGTTGGAAAAAGTTGATATTTGTGGCAACAGGAGCGAAAAGACTGTCACAGGGTGTGGAATTTTGTGTGTTTTTTTTTTAAATGCCCATTATTTCAAAATCATGCAACTTAGATTTTTTTTATATTTTTCCGACAACCAGCATTACTTGCCTTTTCACCCGGTTCCGGGTTGACGTCGAGTAATGGGACACCCTGTATAATGCAAAATTGCTTCGTTAAGGAGCTAGTGGCCTTTGAAGATGATGTCCTGTTCACACTTTTTGCCACATATTCGCAAAACAGAGTCACATAAAGTGCTGAAAGTTTACACATTGGCTAATATCAAAAATACGCATCGATAAGATTGAGTGCATTTCTTTCATGTCAAGCACAATCGTATCATTTGGGGGAGCGAAGGGTATTTTTAGTTGAAACTTTTTTAACTTTCATTATTTCGCAAGATTTACATCATATTCATAAACTCTGATGTTTTTTCTTGAAAAAAATGCTCTTGTATTATAACGCCCAGATGCACCATTTCTGAAAAAATAGATTTGAAATTTTCTCTCTTTTCACTAAGTACTCAATGTTCACTTTTGTTTTTGAATTCAATCTGGGCGTTATTATACAAGAGCATCTTTTTTCAAGAAAAAACATCAGAGTTTATGAATATGATGTAAATCTCGCGAAATAATGAAAGTTAAAAAGTGTTAACTAAAAATACCCTACGCCCCCATCCAAATGATACGATTGTGCTTGACATGGAAGAATTGCATTCAATCTAATCGATGCGTATTTTTCATATTAGCCAATGTGTAAACTTTCAGCACTTTATGTGACTCTGTTTTGCGAATAGGTGTGGCAAAAAGTGTGAACAGGACGTCATCTTCAAAGGGCACTAGCTCCTTAACGAAGCAATTTTGCATTATATGATTTGGGTCGAATCTGTCTAAAATACGATCTATAATGTCCACTAGAAGTTTGTCGGTCTAATTACGGGACATCCTGTATATTTCTAACTGAACATATTTGCAGGTAGCAAGCATGTGTAAAATAATAGACAAAAAAAACATTTAAATATAAGCTAAGCCAATAAAATTGTTCCCCCCGATTCTGAAGGAATCCACGCGAACAGGGAATTTTAATGAATTTTCTATTCAAAATAAAATCTACAGGATCTTGCGTTTCTTTAAGTTCACTACTTGCATTATAATTCTCACTTCTTGTTTCAGTTTCCATCTTTCTTGCTCAAATATTAAAATCTTACCTACAAACTTTCCGAAAAATGTCACAAAACCACAAACCGCACTCTGAAGTCGCGTCCACACTATGCCGAACGACATCATTCGACACGTTGAGGGCCAACACGTTCGATTCAACATCGGTGTGGACGTGAATCATTCGATTCGACTTCCTTTGATCAGGGCCGCGCTCATTCGGGTTGGAAGCGACATGATTCGATTCGACTTCTACAACGTCCACACTTATTCGACTTTGTCGAACGACACAAGTCGAATGATGTCGTTCGGCATAGTGTGGATGCGACTTGAGAGGATTAATACTTCGTTTATAAAAAGGGAGTGAATCAAAACAACAGCTGATCTCCATCCACGATCGCCGGGGTTGATTCGGGCCGATCGGATGTTCAGTTTCGACTAAGCTCGTTCGCCTAGAAGCGAAAATAATGCCGCAGAGCCGGGCCTCCGACACTTGATCTACAGCTTTAATTTTGAGTGGCTCCCGCACCGTTCATTTGAAGAAGTTTGAAGTGTTACATTCTAACGAATCTCGACTCGTGGAGGTTTGCCTGCTATCTGTTACGCTGTATTGTGTGTTGCGGATAATGTATGAATGTTTTAAATCGCTGAGTAATAAGCATATGTTTATTACTTTGAGATTTGGATAGTAAATAGATTGATGGAAATAATACAGATATAGAAATGTGATTATTTTTATTTGAACTTGAATTTAAAATTGAATAAAATGCAGTGAAAAAAGAGGCCCGGTCTCCATTGCTTCCTCTGAGCAGCCGCCACTGTTTTACTCACACTAAAATAGGATCGAATCAGTGACTCTGAATTTGTCCTCAAAGTTAAAAAACCTACATTCTTGTTGAGACAAACACATTTTCTGCTAAACTGCGCACTATTTCCCAACCCTCCCTTACGCATTGAAAGAAATATTTTTCGACTCGAAACTGTCTTTAATTTTCACCAGTGGCGTTCGTACATTCTTTTGTCTGAATAAATTTGGTGAAAAAATGGTACTTATGCCAATGTTTTGTTTTCAAATTTTAGAATTTTTGCCGTAATCACCACATAATTTACAGCGATAATGGTGTTTTGAGTTTTTTACCTGCAAAGAATACCTTCTAAGATAAAAAGTAAAATGCTATTTCATCTAAGAAGGTTACGAAATTGTTTGGTAACATGCGAATTGCCTGAACACATATAAAGCAGTGCCTCCCCAAATAAATTACGGAAATCACAAATATCAAGCGAATTAATCCAATATTTTATTAATCAATTTCATCATCCCATTATGTTCTACAGTCTCAATTTTTTATACGATACTGCACTCGTCTTCCGTAATATCCGAGCTCAATCTCAAGCCGGGTACAGACATCTGTAACATTTAAACGTTACAGACGTTACGATGAATGCACAAAAATCGGACCGTAAGGTTACACGTTACAGGCGTTAAGGTCCGATTTTTGTACATTCATCTCACTTCACTTTCTCTTCAAGGCGTAAACGGTGAGGCTGAGGCTAGCCTCACGCGCTTCCTTGTCTAGCGCGTGATTCACATCGACGTGACGAGATCATGAACCTCCCCTTCCTTGTTTATCTATTGCGTCTTCTTAGGTGAATTTGAGGCTAGCCTCTTAGTAACAACTTTTAGAACATTTGAAGCGTTTTATCTCAGAAACGGTGCCTCGTAGGAAAAAAAGTATTGATACATTTTTTGAAGATAATTTTAACATCTACATTTTTCGACCTTTGAACTTTGAATAATTTTTTTCTACGAGAATGATTGGTAACTTTTATATATTATTTATTATTATGTTTTGAACAATTTTACCGATTTTCAGCTTTGTTGGGATTTTATGTAACTTCACCCTCATTTTTCGGTCTGGATTGACCGGACTATCTACCCTTGATCCGCGATCGTTTCGTTTCGTTTCATCGACAATCTGCACATATTCGGGTTAATCGGGAAGCGGAAAATAACGAAATTTCACTCTGGTTTGTGTTTATTGGGTTTGTGCCGTTCGTGGTACCACGTTTGCTGGAGGTTTGTTTCCTAAGTAGTGTTGTGTGAATTCTTTCCACAAGAATTTTCATTTTGTTCATTGACTTCGGTTATGGCTACCAGAAGGCGAATTGCCTTTAGCAGAACAAGTGAGTCGTCTCAAATTCCCAAAATAGATGCAGTACTCGTGATATTGCAGATTTTTCAATAAAACAGAAACAGTTTTGAGTCATTCCTAAGAGTATAAATTATGTACAAATCAAGAAATTATACGACCTATTCCAAATCTGGTGACTATCGGTGCGGTAGGAAAATCGAATCGGAGGTTTCAAAATGAGAGTACTAATGGCCTACTGGCAATGTAACTCTAATCAAATTATTTTTTGGTAGTTTTAATAATACTTATTCCGATAGGGTTTAGTGAAAAACTGGTTGACGCGACTTGAAAAACTTATCTCAGGGCAATTATCACACAATAAAACGCTATAATCATTGAAGCATTAATACCGAAGGATGTTTTAAGTGAAGATAAAATTAAAATTGTCAGTATAATAGCCATAATAAAATGAAGATTTGTATTGGACTCAAAAATCCAAATTATCAGTGATGATTTATTCATAATGATAAGTATGCAGCTGGCAAAAAAGAGTTTATAAGATTAATATTTTTTTTTTATGTGCCTCATCACTTTATTCTGTCACAAGCCGCCACTGATATAAAGGCAGCTCAGTCCCTTTATTTTCTAGAAAAAAAAGGTCGTGCATAAACCACAGCGCGTTTCTTTTCATAATGAGGAGATCATGCAATAAAATTGGTGAACCATGATTGACTCTTCATTCAATCTACTGCATATAAAGAGAGGCTTAACCAAATAGTCACCGACATCAATTATTCCAATCCATACATTAATAGAAAATTGGCCCTAGTAATAGGTTTCTTTAATCTTGTATGGATTATCCATTATCCACTGCCAAAATAATGCAAATGAAGAGACTAAGCCGCTTTTATTTGTATGTGGACGATTTTGGAAGTATGTAATCAAAGAAATACGCGACTTTCTTAGATGAAATAGCATTTTATTTTTATCTCAGAAAGTATTCGTCTCAGGTGAGAGAATCAGGATGCCATTTTTGCTGTGAATCATGTGGTGATTACGGAAATAATGTTGAATTTGAAATAAAGCATCGGCGTACCATTTTTTCCCTAAATTTATCAAGACAGAAGTCTGTATGGACGCCACTGGTTAAAATTGAAAATAATTTCGAATTGAAAAAATTGATTTCAATGCGTACTCATAACCTACCAAAACGCAAAGAAAATCGTCAACGGTGACCAAAATATTTACGAAAAACAACTTAAATTTGAACACCCCGTTTCCAGAATGCTTTGGAGACTCCTAGTTCATATATAGGAACATTATTGTCATAAAATCATCTGAGGATAAAGATCTAGAATCTAGATCTAGAATTAACCGAACCTTATTCTGAAACATCCTCCATATTGAATAGTGTCTATAATATATATATATATATATATATATATACCCTTATTTATATCATTGAATTGGTTTCAAAAAACTCCAATCAAGTTCATTGACCGAATGTCATCTTTTCTCTCCGAATTTCAGTCACATTTTTTAATCAAATAGTTTAGGACGTCTTTGAGATTTGGAGTTCGACGTTTCGCCGGTCTGAGTGTCCGGCATCCTCAGGAGCTTTTCTTTCGTTGGAATTAAAAGACTACTGAGCTCGTCGCCGCGGGTGCAACATACAGAGGGTGTCTATTTCCCAGTCAACACAAAGACGTCGCATAGATATCCCAGCGATATCTTTTCGGCAGATTGTGAGTACTTTTGTGATGTCCCTGCGAGGTCGGTGGGAGCTCTATATCTCCTCCAAATTTCCGCCTCAGGGACATTCTCAGAAAGCTCTAAAAGATATCCCTTGTGGAAATTCTCCAACTGCTTACATTGTGGAGGTCAACGGGATATTCGCATAAACCTCCCATTGTGACAAGTATGAGAACTTCCTAACAACCTCCGTATTGTGAGCTTTTTGAGAATATCTCAGGGACCTTCTGTTGTGAACAAAATGAGAAATCTTATTATTTTGATAATTCGCAGTATCCATAAAATGTATTAAACCATCCGTTCAAATAAATATTGTTTTCTCCGAAATTTTTTTAACTGGGGCCTAGTGCACCAAATACTTTTCACTTTGCACTCTTCACTTTTCAAATGAATAATGTTACACGAAACGCAAGTGCACAGTGAAAAAAACACTTCGCAGAAATTAAATCTTGGGATAAATGTTGTGCAACATAATTATTTTTCACTATGCAAATTTGTCAGAATGCGAATTGCACAATGAAAAGTTGCATTCTGACAAATTTCAAAAATGAAAATTAGTTATGTTGCACAGCATTTCTCTGAACATTCAATTTCTGCGGAGTATTTTTCAGTATGCACTTGACGTTTCACATTGTATTTTTCAATATGAATGCGTTCGGTGAAACTTAATTCATTTGAAAAGTGAAAAGTGAAAAGTTGCAAAGTATTTGGTGCAATAGGCCCCAGGTCTAAATTAATCTGTTTTCGTACGAAATTTTCGTGATCTCCACTTTTGGAGTTTCCCATCTTTGATTACAACCACAGAATACTAATATATTACAAGCATAGATATTTGTGACATATACTTCAAACTTCAATATTGTAATGTCACAAATTATATTAAACTCTATGATTACAACAGATAAACAAACATAAACAACATTAAAATAATCTGTTGAAAGAAACAGAAAAATAATTAAATATAATAATGGATTCAATACTACGAATAGAATGAGATATTGATAGGGTTTTAACCAAACCGTTATCAAACGAATATGTTTGTGAAGGACCCATGTGGAATTGCTTGCATTATTATTACATACTCCGCTATATTTTACGCAGATTACGTTGTTGTGAAATGGATTATATTGCAGACTATGGTTAACAGGTAGTGGAAAAATAGTGTAATTTCCAATTAGTTACATACACTTTTTCAGTCTTTGGGGAGCATTCAACCTTTTAACATTCAATGCTATTATATTCCTTCTGTGTATGTCACACATACGGGCAGTATTGACCGATCCAGGAACAATTCCTCTACCAGACAACAGAATGGACTTTTCTGATATACATTCAAACAATGAATTAGGTAACGATTTTATCTGATTATGATATGGATCAGCTGATGCATTCAATGATAATTCCAAATAGGAATACCTGTAGTAGAAAATTTATTGGGCTTACATTCCAACATGATCCATGAGCAGCCCTTTCTTTCCTTTAAAAATGAATTATGATAGGGATGAAGCATAAAATGATAATCCTAGGTATCCATAGTAGAACATTAATTGTCATATGTTCCAACATGACTTTCTGAGTTAGTCTCAGTATTTATTTGTAAAGTATTTCTACTTCATCAACACAATGTGAATTATTGGTACTACCATCATTAATCCTTTCACTATTTATAACAATAACAGAGAAATTCCACACAATCCTTTATAAGGAGAAAAAGGAATGATCATCAGGCGTTTTTGGAAACTTACTTGGGGTTATTAACTCAATCCATTGGGTCACGTGACGGATATAATCTGATTACGGACCCAGGTTCTAAGTTCACAAATACAAATAGGTTTAGGATTTGAAGTGTCAAACGTATCAATAACATATACCCAATATTTTATGAATTTATTATTTCAGTCCCAGTCTATTTTCGGATTGTTTCTAGCTGTGCTTGCATTGATTGACTTTTGTAAAACCTTTCTTATAATTTCTGGTATGCCCTTCCATGTTTACGTTATTTTTGAGTACCTATGTTGAAGAAGTAAAAAAATTTTTTTTTTCAGTCCCAGTTCTTTTTTGGATTGACTCTAGCTTTGCTTGCTTTTATTGGCTTTTGTGAAATCTGTCTTATAATTTCTGGTGTGTCCTCCCATGTTTCATGTTATCCTTGAGTAACTCTGTTACAGAAGTAAAGAAGGCGCTTAAGCGCAGAAAGATCTGTATACAAAGTTATGAAGAAGTTGATTTACATTATTTTCTTGGTTCATAGAACCAGACATTTTACATCGAGCCAGATCTTCTCTTTCCATAATATTTAGAAATAGAATTTATGAAATGAATAAGAAAAGGGTAGAAGACTTATTTCCACCTTTTTCAAATACAAAATTAAACTGCAGTTCGCATGCGGTGACTCTAAGACCCTGCTCTTGTATTGGGGTACGATAAATCAACCTCATGTGGATTCTTGCCCGGTTAGATTATCATCAAAATAACCAATCGCTCATCAAGCATTGACCAAATATTTATTTCGGATACTTTGGATATTAATTCTTGTGGTATTTTCTGCAATCTTTTGGAGTAAATATATTGCTGCATTAAATGTTGTGAAGAAGCGGAGACAGTGGTGACCCTCGTGGTGTGCCCTGTTTTGGTGAAAATGTGACCAACATTGATGTATCATCTCTTACTAGTAGTTTTCTTTCTTCTAAGAATTATTTGGATCAGGAATCTTGGTGTTCTCATCAGAATTAATTTTCACAGAAGTCCCTTGTGGCATATGCTGTCGAAGGTTTTTTTGATGTCAAGACTGATAGCAGCAGTTTTGTATTTCTTTATTGTGGCATTTTGTGTATTTGATACCATGATGGTTAATGGATGCGCGGTATTTGTTTTTTTTAACCTGAATAGATGGTGTGGAATCTCATCTTTGATGAGTGTATTCAACTGGATCTCGATTATTTTTTCATATTATTTCCCCAATACCTACTGGAGTGTTATAGGTCGATAGTTTTTTGCTTCAGATAGTTTGTGTTTGTTTTAGGGACTCACTCTATGCAACTAGATCTGTTGATGACAAGGTCAGTTACTCATATCTAAGATATGCTCTATTGAAAACAGTCCTGGTTGACCAATGTCATCAAATTATGATTGATGATAGGCAGAGAACGCTGAATCGTTATAAAAAATTAGGGAGCCATACATTCAGCGCTATTGTTGGGAAAAAGGGCTTATTATAAGTTCATTCCGAGATCCAATATCTGGGAGCTTTGTGAACACAATTGAGGAATTTGAATGTTGTTCAGAGCAGAATGAATATATTACCTACTGAATTTTTCAAATAATGTTGAGGATATTAATAATCATTTTGTGTCTTCTATTAATAACTTGGATGCGCAGGGAAGGATCACTTGTTAAGAATACCCTGTGATCTTTCAATGTGAATACGAACTTCATGTCGCGAGTCAGAGTCCCTGTATTACTTTCAAAAATGCATACGGCGACATGAACTTCTTATTTGCATCGTAAGATTACTTGTGCCGAATACCGGCCTAGTAAGTTTTGAAGTTCATTGCCTTCCATGCATCTCTCATCTGTAACTGTATTGATCATAACTAGAGACCAGACTATATGCAACATAAAAAGGTTGCTATATGCAGAAAAAATCTTGAAATATACACAAAAATATGTAGAATATGCAAAATTGAATAATGATCAATCAAAAAAAAAAGTTTTTGTAAACGTTAACAATCAAGTATTGTTCAATTGTAAGATTGTGTCTTTGATCATTCAGGATATGTTTTATAAGTGAAAAATGCTCGCTTCACATCCAAGAACGTAAGTGGGCAAAATTTCAACTTTTCTGATTTGTTCTCATTTATGGTATCTAGTAAAAACTTCTGCCGTCTCATTAATAAAACTATAGAGTAGACACAAATTTTCAAAACCTGGAATTCCTTTCAATACGTTCTCAAACTTTACTCTAAGTTTTTTTGGCAATGCCTTTGATAGCCTCAAAATGTTCATTATAGTAGATAAACACTGCTTCAATCCCATGAATCAAATTTGGATGGAATATTTGAAGGGCCTTGACTGCCTTGATTATATAGGGAGCAGCTTTTGACAGAAATAGCAATTGTTCCTTCTACAGCTGATTCGGGAAATATTTTTAATATCCTCATTTACAAACCTAGGCTCTAGCCACCGTAGAATGGTCAGAACGCAGGAAAGAAAATATTTACCCATAATATGCATCATAATTGGATCTTAGATAAAATATGCAAATACCGCTTGATTCAAATGCATTCTTATTTTGAACAAGACATACATTTGACTTAATATAAATTTCTATGTTTCAGTAGAGTTGCAACATTATTCGTAATGCTGAATACTTTATTATTGGTTGCCCATGACTATTGCACATTGATTTAGTAGACATTGAGCAATAAAATGGATTATTATTGATCAATTTCTCATACGTTAATTCCACCTTTTATTTTGAAGTGTTGAAGAAACACGATTTATTTTTATTGCTATTTTTTATTTGGTTGGTGATACCCGCTATATAAGGAAATTTGAAAAAATGGTTTTCTTTGACCAATTCCACCCACACTATTTAAATTCGAAATTCTATCAACTAAATTTGGATTAGAAATGATTTTTTTACTGAGTAACTTAGAGTAATTGATTAGATATGTCTCTTACTCTTGTCACTTCTAGATTGTCATCATGAAAAAATGGTCATTTAGATTAATCGATGCGTGTATGAGGTGAGAATATGATTGGTACAATGCTTCTCTTTTTTCAGATAAACCATTGATTCCTTGTTTAATACCGAGATGGAGTACTGAGGCGATTTATATATCGCAGTGAGTTTATGTTTTTCCCCTCGACTTTGAATATTCAATTCTAACGCTGTGATATTTCGTAATCCAATATTTGAGCCCCTAAAATCTATTCAATTTTTGATACATTATTCCGTCTTTTTATTATATCGGATATCCCAGTAAGCCTGTTTCAATGGATTATCTCAGCCATTTCGAAAGACACAAAGGACCCCCGCACATTCTTATGGGAATTGGGTCCCGGTGGATTTGGCTGAAAATTTGATATGATGTCCTACTAACCCTTCTGATCAAATGTCTCCAGTCACGAAGCTGAAAAATGCATACTTCTAGGAGTTTTTAGCGAGTTTTTGTTGTATCCATTAAGGCTTACTTATTACCGTTCACACAGAAATGTTTGAAAATATTTCTAATTGACAAAATCTGCTTTCAATAATCACGAAATATTTTCAAACATTTCTGTGTGAACGGTAATACGTATGCCATAATGGATACAAAAAATCGCTAAAAACTCCTAGAAGTATGCATTTTTTCAGCTTCGTGACTGTGGAGACATTTGATTAGAAGGATTAGTAGAACATCATATCAAATTTTCAGCCAAATCCACCGGGACCCAATTCCCATAAGAAAATTTGATTTTCTGCAATTCGTTCGAGGAACCTTCAACTGAGAAAAACGAAAATTGAAAGTTATTTCCGGTTTGGCCGGAATTGACACTGATATTTCAATTTCATATAGCATTTTGTATATCCTTTGCAATTTTTATTTACACTCCTAATTATTTTTTAACTATGTATCACACTTCGTATTTCACTTTTGATTTGATAAAAAAACATCAAGTGAAATTGAAATTGAATCAAGTTATCTTGATTTTGACTTCAATAATAATTGATAATCCATGGAAACATGTGAATACATTATTTTTCCCAACTTCGACATTTTTCAATAATTGAGTTTTCTTGTAAGAGTAACTAAAACGAGTAATGTCACAACTCTACTGAAATATTAAATGTAAAGTCCGTTAACGAAAGTTTGAGCGCATAGTAGGCGTTTGTTTATTTATCTGAAGTTGGCAGTATTTGCTGCCATAACGTAAAATAAAGTCGACGTTGCCGAATGTAGCCGGCCTCGACCGACGAGCTTGCGAGAAATGGGTAATATTCATTTTGAGATCCATCAGAATTTATGGATGAAAGAAACATACTTTGATATAATGCTGCAGGTGCGAGCGCGAGACAGTATTTATGAGTGGGTGCGAGTGAGACGGCATGATTATAATGACTTATGCAAATACATTTTTTGGTACAGATTTATATAACTAATCATTTAAGTGAATCTCAAGAACATCTGAAGGAAAAACATTCGATGCTACAACTAAATTAAATTGTTAATAGAATAAATTAAAATTTTTAACAATTTTATTTAGTGGTAGCATCGGATGTCTTTTCTTCAGATGTTTTGAGATTCACTTAAATGATTAGTTATATAAATCTGTACCAAAAAATTTATTTGCATAAGTCATTATAATCATGCCGTCTCACTCGCACCCACTCATAAATACTGTCTCGCGCTCGCACCTGCAGCTGAACTACAAGCTTGTCTTGGAAAGGGTTGGCACTATCAAAAATGTCTGGCTAATGAGGAAACATTATCTTATTATTGCCCAAGTATTATATATAAAAATCAGCTTTTATACTCTAACGTAAGTAGAGTTACATATAATTTTATGAATATTAAGGGTGTCTGGCAAGGGGTTGCCACTATAGTAAGTGTCTGGCAATTAATGACGTGATTTTTAATGATATTCTGAAGGTAATATCAAAAATCACACTACGACGAGTATAATTTGACGAAATTAGATAAGTATTTTACACCCCTTTAATACCGTTTACCTGCCAAAGCCAGGGTAACCCAAACTTCATAATGGTCCATCGTTCTTACTTATGTTGGGAGCATGCGTAGACAAGTTTTCAGCTTTTATAAAATAACGAAGGTCTGGCGTTCACGGGCTCTTGCTCTAACAGGCAACGTCGCGTCTTGCGACTACCACCGAAATACCAGCGTTTGCTGTAACCAATGCTCCGATCTTACCCTTATCAGAGCTTTTGGAATGCCATTCCAACAGACCAGCCGCTTATTCAATATCGCATCGCTCTGAGGTTTCGATTGTTCCACTGTTCCACTGGACTCCGAGCCTGCTTGAATTTAACACTGGAACTCCCGTGTTTCCATCCGATTCTTCCACATCTGTATAAGCTGGACAACGTGGTCTTATTTATGATTTTATTATCAGGGAGCAACAACTGAAATGAAAACTATGAACACTCATTGTGGAGCTGCTGCAGGAATGGTTAAGCAACTGAATGAAAGGATAGCTGAACCGAATCATGGGCTAATAATCAGTACGTATCAACTTTTTCAGTATCTTACAGCCAAATCCATTTTTGCTGTGGGCACTGTGAGAATAGATCGTTTCGCAAATTCCAAATTGCCCAGTGATAAGGAGATGAAAACTCAAGGTAGATATAGTTAAGCTGTTTGTATGACTAAGTATGGAATAGTACTAACCAAGTGGTTTGACAATATAAGCGTTGTGACAGGCCCTAATCTCAATGGAATTGGCAACAAGGATTTCTGTAGAAGTTGGGATAAGACTGCCAAGGAATACATCTATGTTTCCCGTCCAGAAGGAATAAAATTGTATAATAATAATAATAAGGGAGGCGAAGACAAACATAACTGTTTATTGAGAATGTATAGATATTTGTTAGAAGTAAAAGTGGACAGCACATATGATTTCACATGTCATTTACCTTGCATTTGTGAACTCTTGGCTTGAGTATAAGAAGCAGGCGTCTGCATTAGGCATAAGTAAGCAGCGTACATTAGTCGTCTTGCATTCAGACAGTCTGTGGCAGGCCCAAAAACCTCTAAACGGTGAAGACCTTCTTCCAGCAGATAGTCTACTGAAAAGCCATCGAAGCAGCCATTCGAGACACGACCGGTGACAGAACTTCGATATGAGGGATACGAACATTCGTCGACGAAAAGAAAGAAAATTCGAAGTGTAAAATGTAAACCTGTCAAATGAAAACTCATATTTACTGCTCGAAGTGTAAACTCCATTTATGTATTATGAAATTAAGGAATTGTTTTTATGATTTCCATAAGAAATAAAATTATTTGTGTTTATCATCATGGGAATAAAAGTTTTTTATGCATAAGGCGTTCTGCATTTTTGACCTCTTAATGCATTTGTCCCTCTGGAGAGGAAATAATTTTCTTTTAATTTTTTCGCAGTGATACACTGAAAGGGTTAAAAAAATGTCGTGCCTAAACCACATCACGTTTCTTTTCATAATAGAGACATCTTTCAACGAAATTGTTGAACTGTCATACAAAAAGCATTTTGATTGAATCTACTGGCTAGGAAAAAGGGCTCAACCAAGTAGTTACCAATCATTACAATCCACACTTACAAACAGAAAATTGGTCTTGGGAATGAGTTTCTTCAATCTTGTGTGGATTTTCCTCTGCCCAAAAAAATGAAAAGGAAGGTCTTGACCTGTCTTTATCTCTGTCTAGACAATTCTGAAGTCAAAGAATTTCGTAACTCTTTTAGATGAAATTCCATTTTATTCTCAATCTCGGAAGGTATCGTCGAAGGTACTGAGCTGCCTTTATCTGTATCTAGGAAATTCTGGAAGTAATCAAGGAATTTGGAACTCTCTTAGATAAAATTCCTTTTTGCTCGCTCGTTCTCCTTGAACGAGTGCTATATCGTTTTGGTCAAATGTCTGTAATTTTCGAATTTTGAGCCGAAAATGGTCTCAAACGATAGGGTTCTACTCCCTGATGACGAATTCGTGGTCAAATTCAACTCTTTCCGTGGGGGCCGTCCGTCCGGCCGTTAGCACAATAACTTTCGAAGGAATTGCGTCTGTTAGTGTTTAGTTTCTTGATGCGATGTGTTTACATTTTCATTTCGTATTGACGTTCATAAACTGAATTATTTCTAAGATTTGGTGGCAGTTTATCGTTGCTTAGGGCTATTTCGTTAATTATAGCTAGGGCAAAATTACGAAAACGTTGTATTATATTCAGGAATTGGAGAAATGCAAATCTAACCAATTGTTTACTTATCCCCAGCAGGGCCGGCGCTAGGGGTGAAACAGTGAAGCAAATGTTTCAGGGCGCCAGCTTCCTGGGGGCGGCATTTTTTCGCCAGCTGACTTTTCGTATTTTATCCTTAATTCTTCCAATCGAAAATATGGAAGCGGAACCAGTATTCGAATCCGAAAGAGAAGTCGGCATTCGAAAAAAAAACAAGACTTTTTCAATATAAAGGAAGAGATACGCCGATAACAGATCCAGAAACAAAATTTCGGATTGATTTTTTCAATGAAATGAAATGGGTTGAGGTCATTTAACATTCTATTTTAATTCATATTATATTACGAAAGATTTCTTATCTTGTTGAGTACTATAGTATCCAACTCTAACATCAAATGAAAACACTTGGAATTCAGAATTATACAAAGATGAACGAATTAATTTTCTTAAATATGCACAAATGCTGGTAAAAACTAGATTTTTGAATTTTATTCAATTCTTGATTTGCTGTGGCTTCTGATAGAGAAGAAATTCAAGTGCTGTTCATTTCGGATAGAATGGGTCAACAAATATTCAAAATAATTTTGGAAACTCAATGAAAGCTATTACTGGTACTATGAATGTTGAGTTTAAACATAATAGAAAACAAAGTACTGTACAGAATTGCACATTGAATATAATATGACAATACGTTTGAAAATTGAAAATTCTGGTGGAATGTTTTCATATTAGACACAGTTGAGAGCATTTATAGGATTTGCTTTAATAATTTCAGCACAATATTCACGTTTGAGAATTATTTTGCAGTCGATTCAATGAAAACTGTCTAGACTCTAGAATACAATTTGCTCACAAAAGTATATTCTCCAACTATTCCCCAGTGTGGCAGTGAAATGCTTTCCATCCCACTCTAATGCTTGGTTGATTACAATGCAGTATTATTCACGCGTAGGAGCATCTCTATGTTTATTTCTTACTCTGAGAAGTAAACAAAAAGATGCCTCTTCTCGAAAATGGATGAATATTTCTTTATTCTGTAGACGGTATTTGGTAGAAGTCAATGTTGACTTTAGATGTGCGTAAAAGTCGGAGAAAATAATTAAGGCGTCACGGCGCTATCAAATTTTTTCTCCAGGAACATACCTCTTTTATTGTGTCATTCGAAAGATAATTTAATTATGAATGTTTTCTTCTGAAAAATATTTTTTCTATTTCTTACCGTCAGCGACTTCAGTGCGTTTTATGTTAATTCTATTTCATTTACTTTTTTCTGTATTGTGACAGTATGCCTTGATTTAGAGACATAGATATGATTGTGTTTCTAAAATCAAAGAGTTTGTAGCGAACTATTTTTCATTCATTATATTCATCAAATATTATATTTTATAACAAGAAACATTTTTTTAATGACAAACGAAACATGTCAAATCATTTGTTTTATATACCGGTCATTATGATCCATACATAAATTATATATTTTCCTTATTATACACTTTGGCCAAAATATTAGGGTTCACTTGGACAAAGTAACTTATATTGAACTAAGGAAAAGATATAATTTTTGGATGGATCACAATGGCCGGTATATAGAACATATGATTTGACATGTTGCATTTATTATTAAACAAATGTTTATCGTTATAAAATATAATATTTGATGAATATAAGGATTGAGAAGTAGTTTGTTACAAAGTCTCTTTTATTTTCAGAAACACAATCATATCTATGTAGCTAAATCAAGGCATACTGTCACAACACAAAAATAAATGGAATAGAATCAACATAAACACGCTGCAGGCCTCTGACGTAAGAAATAGAAAAAATGTTATGTAAAAGAAACATTCAGAATACGGGAAACGGGAATACACCGAAATAATCTCAAAGAAAATACCATAAAATGGTATACAAATGGTTCCAAAACCTCTACAGGAGCAGGCGCTGGGACATACGGGCCAAGCACCAAGTGTTCACTGTCGCTAGGCTCCTGTATGAGCGTCTTTCAAGCGGAAATCTTAGCTATTGAAAAATGTCTAGATATAATCTAGGAAGAAACTAGCAGAAGTGTGATATAGCCATACACTCAGATAGTCAAGCTGCTATTAAAGCACTGAGCTCCTACGTCATCGACTCTAAAATGATCTGGGAGTGCCGGAACAAGTTCAATGAGGTAGGCAAGAAAAATAAGGTCTTTTAATCTAGGTTCCCGGCCACTCGGGAATCAAAGGAAACGAAGAGGCCAATACACTTGCCAAAGAGGGCGCACAAATGTTACTCATTGGCCCAGAACCCTTCTGTGGTATATCTAAATGTACCTATAAGAAGGAGTTTCTGGAGAAGGAGAAAGCCGAGAGGGAAAAACTCTGGCGAAATCTCCCAGGGATGGATCATTCCACTGAGTTCCTTCGGAACTTCGAGACAGCGGGATCCAAAAGATATCTGGATCTTGGTAAGAAGCAATTACACCTCCTCACTGGCTTTCTTACAAGACATTGTCGCATCAGGAAGCACCTGAGGATGGGATTATCGGACACTGACGACTGTAGGTTTTGGGGGAGTAGGAGGAAACCCCCTTCACAGTTATTAGATTTCATTAGATCTCTGGAACTGGAAAGCGCGCTATGAAGGTTTTGGCTAAAACAGCTCTGTAAGGGGGCACAATAGACCTTAAGGTCGCACTGAACTGTAACCCCTCTTTAAACTATAACTATAACATTCAGAATTAAATTATCTCTCGAATGACACAATTAAAAGGTATGTTCCTGGAGAAAAAAAATTTGATAGCGTCGCCTCGCCTGGCGCCTTAATTATTTTCTCGGACTTTTACACACAAGTCAATATTGACTTGTACCGAATACCGTCAACAGAATTAAAAATATTAATCCCTTTTCGAGAAAAATTAGGTTGCTAAGATAAGCGAATCACACTATACATACCATAATGCTCCCTAAAGGTAAGCGTCCACCTATCGGTAGCGGACGGAGCGGACGCAGCGGATTTTAGAATCCTTTGTATAGAAACTAATGCAAGCGCGTCCACCTACCCGCGCCGAACAAATCGGATTCTATACAAAGAATTCTAAAATCCGCTTCGTCCGCTGCGTTCGCTGCCGATAGGTGGACGCTCTCCTTAAGGGTCCCCGCAGACTGCAGACTCTTTATCGGCCGATAGCTTGTCGGCTTCTTAATCAGTATGGAGAGGAATGCATATGCGCACACTACAGCGATTAAGTATCGGCCGATCAAAGAGTTTGATACGCTACCCGATTGCATTCAAACTAATCGGCATACATGACGATTGTTTAGACGGCCGATAGTTCACTTCGCTTTGTGATTTGGCGTCGTAATGCTCATTCGATAATAGAAGAAAAATTTTTCGAGTAATCAAGCAATTTGGAATGCATAACGTAAAATTTTTCACTAAATAATCTATCACTGAGAATGGGATGCACCCAATACTCTCGGAATCCCTTCTTGATTTTCTCCTCCGGAGTATGATGAGAGCAATTATTTTTCTGAACATTATTTTCATTGTGCGACCGCTTCAACAGTAAGTTACAATTACAAATAGTTCGAGAATAGTCGGTTGGCTGTTGGATAGTCTGCGCCCTGTACGGTGTGCGTACTTTCAGCCCAATCCGACTAAACTATGGGCCGATAAAAAGTCTGCGGGGGCCCTAAGTTCGCAAAATGTAATTGCGATAGGTGCTATCACATTCTGTATTCTTCATGTTGTTGTAGGATGTGATTTGGTGGATTGGACAATTTGCACCAGATGTGAAACGTACCGACCGCCCAGAGCTCATCATTGTAGAATATGTAAAAGATGCATTTCTAGAATGGATCATCATTGCCCATGGATCAACAATTGTGTTGGAGAACGAAATCAGAAATTTTTCCTGCAGTTTCTTGTTTATGTTGGTGAGTATAAATATCACCTATAGTCCGGCCACGAAAGGTTGAGCACATAGTAGGCGTTTCTTTATTTATCTGAAGTTGGCTGTATTTGCTGTCATAACGTAAAATAAAGTCAACGTTGCCGAATTACCCGGCCTCGTCCGACGAGCTTGCGTGTTATCAGACAACTCTATGCATAATTGACAACATTGCCTAACAATCTGACAAGATAATAAAGAACTAACCTAAAGTTTTAATATACACAGTGGAATATGCCAAATTTCCATGGCCAACCGACGGCTCAACCTTTCGTGAATGGACTATATAGTCCGTTCACGAAAGGTTGAGCCGTCGGTTGGCCATGATAATTTGACATATTCCACTGTGTATATTAAATTTTAGGTTATGATGTTTATTTTCTTGTCAGATTGATACGCAATGTTGTCAATATTGCATAGAGTCGTCTGATAACTCGCAAGCTCGTCGGACGAGGCTGGGTACGTTCGGCAACATTGAAGTTATTCTACGTTATGACAGCAAATACTGCCAACTTCGGATAAATAAAGAAACGCCTACTATGTGCTCAACCTTTCGTGAACGGAGTATACTAAAATTTGGAAATTAAACGAGGCGAGTATGAAATTTGAACGAGTGAGGTGAAATACTGAAAGAATATAATGAAATCAATACCTCTCAGGATGTTCAAATTTGTATGATCGTTCCCATTTGTGATTATATTTTTGATGAATCTAATAAGTCTGAATTATGAAGTGTTATTGAATGGATTCATTAGGTATTTCCTTTCGTCAGGTACCATTACATTGGCTGTGAATTAAAGTTCGAAAACTACACTTGAGGGCATTTTAAATGATGATTATCTAGATGTGAACAAGCATGCAAAGGTTTTTGCATTTTATCTGATTCAATCCACGTTTTTTTTGTACAGTCGAATTTGAGCGATATATTTTGAACGGATTCTGAAATAATTTTCCATAATTAATCAAATGTGTTGAAGGTCCATTTGCTTGCATATAACGCCTAACTACTCTGAAAATCGTATTTTGAGCCACACAGGGTAGATTAGCCACATAGCCATCTTCGATCAATGTGACGGCCCTTACCGCTTTTCGTTGGTCAAATGCAATGTTTATCATTCAGGGGCGCCCAAAAAACATTCAGAATTTTTCAATAACGTAGAATATGTATGTAGGTATGTTGGAAACATACATACATAGTATGTATGTTGGAGACATACATACGTAGGGTGAGAGGTTCAATTGTTGACAACCTGATATAGATTGACACTGTGCGCATATTTACCGATGTTATGAACTATTGGTGCTATCTAGGGTTTTTTCACCTATCTCCACATATTTCAGAATGTTAATTTCTATTTGGGTCAAGTTCAATTTCCTCAGGTTGTCATTCTGAAAACACTATCATTAGAATTTCGTATATTTTTCGATTTTGTTTTGTTGCATATTCATATACAGGGTGTAACTAAATAAGTGTAAAATATTAAAGGAGGTGATTCCTCATCGAAAAAAGATAGGATCTTTCATATAAAGAAATTTCATTGGAGCATCCCTTGTTAAGATACAGTCCCTTAAAGGGAGTACATAAAATTTGTATAACAATTTTTTTCACAAGCACCAAAAAAGTTACAATATTGAAATTAACCTGAAGTTTCCTACTAGCAAAAAGACACTTATCCAGTTATTTAGTTGGTTTACCCATTGTTGTGAGGGTGGGAAACGCAACCCCTAAAGTTTATTTTCAATGTAACTTTTTGTCTAATTATTTGTTTACCATTTAAAAATTTATTTCCGATAGCCTGTTTCATTATAAACAAAAAATGTCTCTTGAGTTTTTGCCCAAAATAAACCAGTTCGCAGTAAAAAATTATTTTACGAACAACTACAGAGATAGATCGTCATAAATGCGAAACTAATCTATCTAGTAGGACACTTTTAGTGATAATGACAATTTTTTTTGCTAGTAGGAAAAGTCAGGTTAATTTCAATATTGTAACTTTTTTGGTGCTTGTGAAGAAAATTGTTATACTTACAATTTTTTGTACTCCCTTTGAAGAGCTGTATCTTAACAAGGGATGCTCCAATGAAGTTTTTTATATGAAAGATCCTATCTTTTTTTCGATGAGGAATCACCTCCTTAAATATTCTACACTTATTTAGTTACACCCTGTATATTCGTTAAAAGTTTTCTACTGTTTGGAAGGTTCCAAGAATATTTCATGGATGTAAGTAAACCCTTCAATGATTTATATATTAAGATTGAACCCATATGTCAATAACTGTGTTAATAATATTACATCGGACAGTGATTGACATATGGTTTAATCTTAATATACAAATCATTGAGGTGTTTACTTACATCAATAAAATATTCCTCGGAACCCTCCTAGCAGTAGAAAACTTCTGAAGAATATGAAACAGAACAAAATTGAAGAATATGCGCAATTATGAGCAGTCGCTATCCCCAAGTAAACATATACATACACTTATTGACACTACTACGAAATCTCGCGCCAAATATTTTTTGAAGGCGTTTTCAGAATGATAACCTGAGGAAACTGAACTTGACCCAAATGGAAATAGTAAAAATATAACATTCTGAAATATGACAGATAAAAAAACCTACATAGTTTTGAAATTTTTATAAGTGAAATATTCTTCTTCGTTGGGTCCCCGTCAAATGTGTGGTGAACTTCACTTCCATCCACTTATCTAATGTACTCATCATAATACATACCACCTTGAAGTTACCTTTATCACCGTTAACAATGATGACGTTTGGATTTTCTCTGATAAAATTTGAGATGTCTGCAAGCTGATTGTGATCCGGAATAGTGTCTTTGCGTCTTCTGCTTAGGTTGGATAATTTTTAATAGCATTGACACATTTCATTCTGAGATGATTTTCATCAAATATCCTTAATAATGTCGACTTAAGGTTTGCCCTATCGTTGAAGCCAAATCCTAGATTGGCCATTACAAATCTTGAAATGTGACATCAGTATTATTCTTAACACACCTTTCAAACAATTCATGAGAAAATTCTTTATTCTTCTATACTCATCATGCCCCCATGATTGTTGAAGATTGTACTCCATACTGGGGGGCCATCAATTTGTCCAACTTCCAAATGGTTAATTTCATTTCAAACTTCAGGATAAGAATTTACAGAAATTGTCTTAAGTCTCATAAACACCTTATTTCATATAAAGCAAAATGTTTCAAAAGACCACGTTCTGTTTCTGCTTCAAATATGTAATTGTTTCTTTCGAGTAGAAAAATATCTAGTAAAGCATAATATGAATAGTGGAATGATTCTAGGAAACTATTTGCAATTTCCATTGTAGAATGAATCGTTTTTTAAATATTGGAGAAGCCTTGGAATTTAAAGAATATGAAAGAAAAAGACGCATTTCAGAAACATGACTCCAATGTGAGCAAGCGCCCATAATCTATTGAATCGTCAAAGTAAATTTTATTCGATATGTTCCTTAGATGCAAAATTTCAGTTCAATGAAAAAATCTGTTTTGTTCCACACCATAAAAGTCAACTATTTTATGTTTTTTAGGAGCCCTTGCTGGATATTCAGTTATCTTGGTAATATTCTCATGGTTGGCTGAGTGTACTACATGTAATGATGATATTATAATCAAACAATCTCGGATGTAAGTATTGAAATACTATTATTAATATTTTTATCCGCGACTATCGAATAATCCATCCATTATACATCTGTTTGCACAGTCATAATAATACCCATCAATCGCTAGTGAATAATGGGTTATTTTCCACTGCTGTCAGATCTTCATTGATTCAGCTTTAATGTTATACATATTCTCTAAATTGATATTTGTTCATTATTCTAAGTACTCCAACAAATACCTTGGAAATCGAGGGCCAAATTTAATTTTATTACATCAATTAAAGCCATTTTTATTGCAAAATATACAATGACAAGTACTCCAAAAACTTATCATGCGTCAACTTGACACAGTCGGCAAATATTAAAATCCTCAAGAAATATATTCAGCAGTCGTAGTAGCCTCTCGCCTACGTCTCGTAGCCTAAACATCACCTTTTGAATAATAGGATCATTATACGCTCGTTGCTTAAAGGTATACTAAAGGGTTTTCCAATAAGAGGTGTTATTTTGAATAGACCGCTATTACGGTTGATGTCACGTTTGAAGCTGTAATTTTTTGACATTTCACAAGTAGAAACTACACCATTAATAAAAATGGAACGATACACGCTTCAAGAACGTATTGAAATTATTAAAATTCACTATAAAATGGTGAAAATTGGGGAGAGACGGTTCGTAAAACTCGAACATTTTTGGGTCGTCGTGAAACACCTTGTCGGGCCGCAATAAAGACTTTGGTGGAAAAATTCGAGCTGTTGGGGCAAGTTAGTGATGTGAAGAATAAAACCCGTACACGTCGCTCAAGAACAGCCGAGAATATTGCTGCTGTAGCCGAAAGTGTTGAAGCAAACACTGGGTTGTCAATTCCTCGTCGTTCTTTGGAATTAGGCATTCCACAAACGATTTTTATAGCCGAAATTGGATAGTATTGATCTGGACAACGTTTACTTTCAACAAGACGGGGCTATGTGCCACACAAGCAACGAAACCATTGATCTTTCTCGGGAAATATTTCAGGACCTTTTTATCTCTCGAAGAGGTGATCACAATTGGCCACCTTCCTTGGGGGCCGCGTGAAGGAGGAGGTCTACGCAAATAGCGCAGCATCGATTCAAGACCCCAGATATTCCATCTTGAGGCTATCGAGGACATAGGGTAGCCACTCTTCGATTTGGTTATGGAAAATTTATTAAAAGGATATGGTCCTTTAAGCGTGGTCGTGGTGGTCATTTGCCTGATGTTATTTTCTTCCATTAACAGCATAGCTTCTTCTTTATAATGAAAGGAACATCCGATCATTTATATTGAAAAATGGCATTTTTCTTTGAATATCGAAATAATACCTCTTATTGGGAAACCCTTTATTATCCACGCTCGCTCATAATAATACCCATCAGTTACTATAGGCCAAGCAATTGAGATATTCTTGACAAAAATACTACCAGGGGCCTATTGCACCAATACTTTGCAACTTTTCACTTTGCACTTTCAAATGAATAATGTTGCACGAAAGGCATTCAAAATTGAAAGTGCATTGTGGAAACGCATGCAAAGTAAAAACACTTCGCAAAATTAAATCTTGGGAAAAATGTTATGCAACGTAATTTATTTCATTGAAAATTTGTCAAATGCAAGTGCAAAGTGAACAAAGTATTTGGTGCAATAGGCCCCTGGAAGCCACCTGTGCCATTCCGAGCAGGACAATCCGTAGTTTATTCCCACCATGTTTTCAACACGAAAATGCCGTTTTTTTATATTTTGTTATTAACAAAAAACAACAAAAATACGCGTCCTTTTTAGTTTTTTCGTTGCAAAATGGAAACTATTGATGCAGTGATAACGTTGCAATGGGATGAATTGTAGAGAATTACATTGTGAAGAGAATGATGGGTCAAAACGATCCGATCGAATAATTAAAACTGGAGAAAAGCGGAAAAAACCGGAAAATTGCGTGTTTTTTCTTTTAAGTCATAACTCTGCCATTTTGCAATATTAAGAACTGAAACTTCACACGATAGTAGCTATTGACGTGCAATTCATGTGTGCCAAAATTGGATTCGGTCGGATAAATAGTTTTCACATAATTCCCATTTGAATTTTTTTTGGACATATTTTCGCGGAGAGCAGGATGCGTTTGGGTCGTCCGATTGAAATTAAAAAAATTGATTTGGAAAGAAGACGTGATCAGTAACAAAACGTCTATTCTGATTTTTCAATAAAACGCGTTTAAGTGTGTTAAAAACTAGTGAGAACATGAGAGAAACCGACCGACCAAGCGAGACTAGTCGAGTGGTGAGGGAATGAACGAATCGAGGGGAAACGCCGCGGAAGCCAACGGTCGCCGAGTATAAGAATTGTTGCGCGAAGAGCGCACCAAATTTTGTACACATATACGTTTCTCCTCGATTCGCTTATTTCCTCTCCACTCGACCGCTCTCGCTCGGTCGGCCTTTTTCCCTCATGTTCACACTAGTTTTTAACACACTTAAACGCGTTTTATTGAAAAATCAGAATAGACGTTTTGTTACTGATCACGTCTTCTTTCCAAATAAATTTTTTTTATTTCAATCGGACGACCTCAAACGCATCCAGCTCTCCGCGAAAATATGTCCAAAAAATTTCAAATGGGAATTATGTGAAAACTATTTATCCGACCGAATCCAATTTTGGCACACATGAATTGCACGTCAATAGATACTATCGTGTGAAGTTTCAGTTCTTAATATTGCAAAATGGCAGCAGAGTTATGAGTTAAAAGAAAAAACACGCAATTTTCCGGTTTTTTCCGCTTTTCTCCAGTTTCAATTATTCGATCGGATCGTTTGACCCACCATTCTCTTCACAATGTAATTCTCTACAATTCATCCCATTGCAACGTTATCACTGCATCAATAGTTTCCATTTTGCAACGAAAAAACTAAAAAGAACGCGTATTTTTGTTGTTTTTTGTTAATAACAAATAAAAAAATGGCATTTTCGTGTTGTAAACATGGTGGGAATAAACTACGGACTGTCCTGCACGGAATGGCATAGGTGGCGTCCAGGTAGTATTTTTGTCAAAAAACTAATTATTTGTAGCATTGTTGCTTGGAGTACTAGTGAAATAATGAAATTCGACCATTACAGTTTGTTCATGCACAACTTTCAACCCCCTCAAGTGAAAAATTAGAATGTGTGAAACACTGCACTTTAGTTATGATCTTAAGGAGGTATGTAATTGGTACGTTTATACTGAAGTTGAAACTTTCCGATAAAATGTTTCTATGCAAAGAAAGATTTCTGACAACGCAATTTCTTAATAATCTAATTATTCAAGTGAGGGTCTTGAAAGATGTGCAGGAAGAAAACTGTAATGGTCGACTTTCATTCGGTGACAAATTTCATCAGGTACCATCGTCTAAAAGTAAATGAGTCATGACAAAGTGCACATACTGAAAACCTCTTTGAACTTACTCATTTAAAAAAATGTTTTTTCTTGAAAATTTCTACCCGCCTGTGAAGAAGGTACAGAGACCTTGCAAAAAAGTACCAAAGGACCCAGTTTCCCTATTAAAAAAATTCAGAGGGTTGATGGGGATGGTACAGGGTGCAACAAAAATCCTTCAAAAATGCATAAAAATTCGGTAAAGTGAAACAAATGGAACTGTTTCAGGATTTTGTTGCCAAATATTTTTCTTCTGAGAAAATAAATTTGTTCTATAATTTTGACCCGCACTTTAGGATTCTACTCGCATATAGTGGCTGTTATTCACTCGTGAATAATTCCAATTATTCCAATCCATACATTTACAGAAAATTGGTCCACGTAATGAATTTCTCTAATTTTGTGTGGATTATCCAATGTCCAAAAAAAAAATAAAATAAAGAGACTGAGCTGCCTTTATCTGTGCCAATGTGTGAATTATGTGGTGATTACGAAAATAGTTTTTTATTTGAAGAAAAGCATTGGCGTATCATTTTTTCTTAACAAATTTATTCGGACATGAGTCTGTACAGATGCCACTGATGAAAATTGAGATTAATTTTGGATTGAAAAAAATGTGTTTTGATGCGAACTCATAACCTACAAAAAAGCAAACAAAAATTCCGTAGTGTGTCGAAAATATTTCCGAAAAAACAATTTTTTTCTTTTCAACACCCTGTATCCCAGAAACAATGCGTAAGAGACCCATAGTTCCCAAATGCCCAGTGCTAAGTTCGTTAACCAGCCAAATCGTAAAGGGTGTTCCAAAAAATATGGCCATTCAAAATTTTGTTTTT
Source organism: Propylea japonica (assembly GCA_013421045.1). Taxonomy (NCBI): domain Eukaryota; kingdom Metazoa; phylum Arthropoda; class Insecta; order Coleoptera; family Coccinellidae; genus Propylea; species Propylea japonica. The sequence continues at coordinate 29,918,739 of CM024242.1, forward strand.
CAACATCGGACAAAACGAAATGAAATTTTGCGGCAAGATGCTCATAATAAGCCTCTTGCAAAATTTCAGTGTTTACAGAACTATGTAAAGTGAATTGGAATATTGAAAAAAATCTTTATATTTCCATAATAAGATATCCGATTCGAGTGAAATCTATTTTGTGAATGATGATTGATATACTGGATGTTCACGAGCTCAAAAGCACCTGCTCAGTGCTTCCTTTTTTCTTACTTCAGCGATTACCCCCCACGATCCGAGAAGAGAAGTAGAATTCTACTTTTCTAACAAAATCCCAATCACATAACTTCATTGGTCTTTCAGTCCCATTAAAAGGTTAACTTTACATAATTGTCAGATGATTAATAGGTGAAAAAGATAAAGTAATGATATTTTCATAAATTTGGCGTGAAGATATCTTGCTTCTTCTTTTATCAGCTAGACAATATTATAGTGGAACTTCCCTATAACGAAAGCGCTAAATCCGCAAAAATATTCGTTATAAAGGAATTTTGTTATACAGAAAATTTGTTTCTATAGTCTGCAATGTCGCAGTCGACTTCACTGATAAATTTAAGTTTAGTATTCAAACTTAAGCACTTGCTTTTAGACATTTTCGCACAACTGTTCACACTAGCGTAATGATTAGATTGAAACCAAACAGCCAGGTCCGTATTTAAAACTGTTTCAGAAAGATCGCTCTACCCGCCGTAATGATTCATTTGAGGTCGGCATTCATTACGTACTTCCGGATCGAAAAATTTCGGAAAAACCTACCCTTATAAATTCTTACCTATACCCATTCAAAGAATGATGTTCCCTGAATATTTCGTTATAGAGAGAGTTTTAACATGGAATTTGGATTCAATTAAGGTGCAATGTCTTGTACGAAATTCGTTATAGGGAAGTTCCACTGTATTTTATTTTATGCAGTACTGTAAGATTTCTTGTTAAAAGGAATTTGCATAGCTGGCGTTACAGCTGCGTTAGTTTTTTACATGTGAATATTCATGTTTCAGAATGCATTCCGTAATCCTTATGTTGGAGAGCACCCTTTTTGGAATGTTCGTGATGGCTATTTTTATCGATCAAATGCAAGCTATTTTAGGAGACGAAACAGCAGTAGAACAAATTACTCATCAAGGACCATACAGACCCTACAAATCTAGAATGGCCCTTTTGACAGAAGTTTGTGGAAATGGACACCCATTCCTTTGGCTTCTTCCATGCTCTTCTGTGCAGAGAACACATGAAGAGCCATTGTTGAACTATGAAGTATAATGGTATTTTCTTATTTATTGCATATTTCTGTAATAAAAGTAATGCTACATTATTCATAATTCATGTTCAAACAATTGTAAACCCTTGACCAAACATTTTAAGGTTTGCAACTATTTATGGTAAGTTAGGAAAGAAAAAAGAATAAAATTTTTATAATCATTCAGATTTTCATTAAAAAAAGCAGACAATATTCCACAGCAAAAGCATTTGGCTGTGTTATAATAAATCTAGGTTTTCATTCAAAATGAGGTAAATCACGAAACGCGAAGTGATTTATTATGCACGATATATTTTTTTTAATGAAGGCACTGTGCTGACTTTATTTGTGTTAGACGATTCTGAAAATAATCCAAAAATGTCATAATTCCCCTAGATGAAAAAAATCATTTATTTTTATCTCAGAAAGTATTATTCAGTATTATTCGGACAGAAAGAAGTCTGTACGGTCGTCACTAGTGAAAATTAAAAACCTACCCTAACTACGAAAGAAAGTCTTGTAGGTGTCGCAAATGTTTTCGAAAAATCAATTTTTCCTTTAAATTTCAACATTCAATATCTGGAAAACAATGCGCCAGAGACCCATTATAGTCCATAGTATCTTTATATCATAAAATGATCTAAGGATTAAGATCGCGAGTTTACGGAACCTTATTCTGAAACACCTGTATGGTTCGGCACGATATACTTTTCGATTAATTCGCCTCTTTCAGTAGATCCTTTCTTAAAAAATAAACTCCAAAAATGAAAGAAACTAACTATAGTAGGGGAGCCCACGTAGCTAAATCGGGAGTCACTTCGTCACATCGAGACCTATTGGGTTGCTAAGCTTAGATGATAAGAAGAAAAAAATGTCATATAATATACATACAGGATTTTCCTTTAAAGTTGGCCTATAAGACGTTTTTTGAGAACTAGTGAATATTTCGTTCGAAATTTTAGGTGGGGCCTAGAAGATGAAGGAACTCTTCGCCTGAAAAATTTTCAAGTCGACAATGTTGCCACATCTATCTCAAACACATATCTACTCTCTTATTTCAGATGGAACAACCGATATTTTTCTTTATGTATCGATTCAATCACAAATTCGCAGAGTATACCTACTAAAAAAATCTCTGCCATGCACGGTTGCCAAGTTATGCACACATTCTTAAAATTTTTGACATCAGCATTGCAATTTGGAAATGCGATATCTCGATTATTATCTATGCGAACCAAACCCGGCAATCTCATAGTATAGAATTCAAGCACTCATGTGTGGTATATTCACTATTCAGTATTTTGGTACATAGCAAGGTTCTTCGAAAATTCGACCCGAAAATATTAAAATTGAAATATTTCGATATTTTCAAATGGCAACCAACATATTTATTTTACAGCATTCGATTCTAAATAAAAAATGAATGATAGTCTCCTTTCACACTAATTATTTATGTTAGATAGTTTTCGAATGAGATGAAAATTACTGAAATTCTTCAGTATTACAGTAATGATCTATGGACATAATGCTGTGATTATAAAGTGAAAAATTTATCCAAATGAATTCTATGGTTGAGGTCATGAACATTGGGCCAGGATTACCGAAAGCCAAAACAGTTTTTGCTAAATAAATACCATTGTTGAAGGTCCTTTCAATAATTTTTGGCATTCCCATTGAATTTTGAAACAACCTGAACGCGTTTGAATAACATGGGTAAACTTTTTTCTATGATATCCATGATCATCGAACACTTTATGATTTCAGCCATAGAATTTACTTCAATAACTTAACTCATTAATAAAAGAAGAGCCATTTCATCGTAAACACAACCATAGATCATGAATCTAAATACTGAAGAATTTCAGTATTTTTCATCTCATTCATCTCACTTTTTTTGTTGCTAGAGGTAGTCATTTTGAGCAATTTTTTAAGATTCATTTCTTTGTTTGATCATTAAAAATTATCGAAAGTACAGTACTGAGTTTTATTTTATCAATTTCAATGAGAGTCATATTTGAACAGCCATTACTTTCTAATTATGTAACTTACAGAAATTATGTCGGTATCGTTTTGTAGCTAATATCCGTGCGTATTCGCCCATTGAAAAAATTATACTTCAATGTGCTAGTCTTGTACTATTGCGGATTTAGTAAGAAAATCAGTACATGTTTGTACTAAAATTTTTTGAAGAATTTTTATGACATTTTTAAGTTAAATGTTTTCATATTGTTCCACTTTAATAAAAGGTTTTCACATCTGTAGGACTTTCATGTCCAAAGAAATCGATATTATTTTGAAGGGTCAACTAAAATAAAAAAAGTGAATTGGAATTTAAAGGCCACTCCAAAAGTGAGGGGGTAAACTCCCCAAAATGTGGGTGTTTTTTTGATAAAATTAGGTATATTTGATGTCCTCAAATTATCGCTAAGTCATGAGCAAAACACACTGTATATGGTTCATCTATATGGAATAGACGTGTTTTCTCTTAATCTGATGATAATCTGGAGGGATTCGCATAATCTGACGAATAAAGGAAAGGAAAAGAAAAACTTCCTACTTCATGGTGAGTTGACAGACGGAGCAGTAGCTCCGTCTGTTGGGTAATACAGGGTCTCTATAATGATTGTAACAGCGCAGTCGGCTTTGGATTATGTAAACCACAGAATTATGTGATCATGCTATGCTCTGATTGGTTGGAGATTGGTATTCTGCAATCCAAAGCGCTGTTACAATCATTTATAAAGACCCTGTATTAAATGGGTTACAGGAAGGCATCGTATCATATTAGCGGTAGTGCCAAACTTACAGATGACGTTTCTTTTTTTACAACTTTCCACCTCTCACTTGTTTTCGTTACTCTCAAATTGTCAAATTAGTGGAATATTCACGTTTGTAGCATGTAACCCACCTCACATAATCTCACGCGCTCGAGAACAATCAGATGATCGATTTTTTTTACTAATCTGATCCTTCATCCGTGACCGGCGGCCATATATTTAATTAATTATATTTGGTATTGGTGGAGTACTCAACAAGGTACAAGGTATCCCCCTGTAAATTAATCTGCCGCGATGTAGTAAATCCCGAAATCCCTGTTTGGCTCCCCTACTACTATACTTTCAATGCGAGATTCGAATCTCAATCCCTAGCTTGAGGAGATGGATTAATAAATTTCATCTTATGATAGTTTCTGTTCTCATATTTTGCCATTATTTGAACATAAATAGTTATTTAATCAACTAGGTTATTAAAGGCAGCGACTAATGGTTAAGATATTTTAACGCGTAATAGTTCGAGACCATGAGTAATTCGATTAATAACAGAGTTGATTACAAAATTTTTCCCGACGATCTTAATATGATTATGCATAAAAACTTGTTTGGAATATACAGTAGAGAGACTCGATAATCCGGATCAATTAATGCAAGGGATGATCCGGATTAATGAGGAATCAGGATACCCGTCTTACAATTTAGTAAAGATGCAATTTTAAAAAACGGTTGAAATAAATATAGGCTTTATTATCGAACCATAAAACAAATATATTATTGAATAATTAGATATTTTACGTTTTCTACTGTAAGGGAAAAGAATGCTGAACAATAGTTTCTCCTGTATATCTTTCAGAAGCTGAATATCTGTAATTGCCATGAGTTATGGAAAAACAGACTGCATCGAATTGATCTATGCTCTAAATGCATTTGCTAACATTATCCCCGTCGAGGATCGAAAAATATGTGCTAAAAGGCCTTTTCGGTATTTCAGTTGTGTAAATTTAATATCATTATGATCCATATGCTGTATCAAAGCTGTACGGTTTGGAGGTAGAAAACATCCATTCCATTTCACTAATTAATTATTCTTGTCTGACTTTTTTTGTATATACCATTGTGCACTATTATATACCAAAAGAAACGACCGATCGTCGTCATAGAAGTCATTGAGTTACGACAAGTTAGAACCGTAAAACCACGTATTCAACGATCGGAAATTCGATTATTGAGTCTTGCAATCCGGATTATAAGGGACATAATACAATCTTGACGGCAATCCGGACTAGTAAATATCCGGATTATCGAGTCTCTACTGTATTCTCATTTTGCACAAGTCATACACTTCACATAATGAAAATTTCTATGTTCCAGTAGTTCTGACATTTATTGTAGTGCTTCTGAATACTTTGTGAGCGGTTGCCCATGAGGATTGCACATTAAAATAGCAGGAATTGAGCATTGAAATGGGTCATTAATGATCATTTCGTTCACATTAAAAACATCTCTTATTTCGTTGTTGGCGGAAAAAATTACTGTTTGTGTTTTAATTTGTTTGTTTAACCCGATTTTTTTATGTGTTTATTTGTTTTTTGTTTCTGGATTCTATTTGTTTATGATATAGATGTTATGTAATCGAAATGATATTATATTAATATTATACAGTTTTGAATACCGAATTTCATTTGTTTGTTGATACAAATTATTTTTTATGTCGGTATTAATGTGTTAAATAAAATATTTAAGCATCTTATGTCTAAGTATTATTATTCTATGTAGTGTATAGGGTGTCCCATTTCGATGATCACTGAGAGCATCTCGAGAACCATAAGGGTTAGAAAAAAAATGTTCAAGGACTGCCCGATCTCTTTTTTCAAAACAATCAAATGTCAGCAAACAGATCCCAGATATCTGAATTGGTTCTCGAGTTCACGGCTATCTGAAAATTGCTGTTTTTAATAACATCACATTTTCACAAATTATGAAATTCGGATAAATAAAAAAAATTTTATTCTTCAATGCGATAAAACTGTCAAAATACAGTCTAGATTTTTTAAATATATATAAATATATTACAAAATGATCGAATTAAAAAATTTATCAACGGTAATATCGTGTCAGGTCCTTCAATGCATGTGTAATAGCTTTTGATGTGTCAGATCTGAAAATGAAACAAAAATCATTAGTTCAATGTGAATCATCTATAAAGCATAAACTACCTATTGCGCCAAAATAATTTGCACTTTGCGTTATGACAAATTTCAAAAGTGAAAATTAATCATGTTGCACAATATTCACCCAGCGAGGTGATTTTCAATTTATACTTGACTTTTCATATTGGAATTTCCAATTATGAATGCGTTTCGTCCAATACAATTATTTGGAAAGTGCAAAGTTGCAAAGAATTTGGTTGCAATAGGCCCCTAATGCCTTTATATTGTTTCCTTCTCGAAATATTATGTGTTTAGTAGGTGCAAGTAACAAGAGATTTAAGTAGTAGACTTTCAAATTAATATTTTTCAACATACTACAATTATAACCTTACTAACTTGTCTGAAAGCTTCGCTTGATGAAATTTTATGAATGATAAAAATGAGTATATTTAGTTCATCAGAATTATTTGTTCTATGTAAAAAGGTAACTGGGATGATTCAAACAAGTCTACAATGCCAGGTCAATGTGGAATGGAGGCATACAGAATTGGAGAGTTATAGCAGGATTATGTGTTGATAACAAATTAGATGAAAATGGTGAAAATTATTTTATGGTAAAGTTAAAAAAATATAGTCGGGTACCGATTCGGGAAAAACAAAAACAGTTGTGAAGTCATTAGCATTCCTTGAATGATATTACTAAAGTGAGGCCTACACGCTCTGGCATCACATATATCATCAAGAAATTTCTAAATCTCGTGTTGTCGTATTAGAAATATAGCTCTTAATTACAGCGTAAACGAACTATCGTCGTATTTGATTGTTTTATGAGACTGCTTTCATAATATTTCCTTTCCTCTATGGAAAAACAAAACATAACATTGCCATGAAGGAGTAAAAATATATTTGTGAAACATCGGCATAGAGGAAAAAGTGGTTTTACGTTACCCACTGTGTCCTATGGGGTTACTCGATCAAGTAAGTTTCCAAAAAGCCCTCTAGATAATTCCTGTTATCTAATTGATGAGCTATATTTCTAATTAAGGACGCTGACCATCGAATATCTCAATTAGAAATATTATATGAAGTAGAATATAAAACATTCACCTTCAAAACATAGATTCATCAGATATGGAAATTCAGAGAGAAAGAATTTCGCTTTCCAATTGATCTGTGATATATTTGGAGATTTAAGTGCTACTTTTCTGACAGAATGAATGGTCCAGTGCGAATAATGTTGCTGACTTTCTTGAAGCGAGTGGTACAGGCAGTTTGACGCATTGGATGTTCAATGCGTCAGGTCGCTCGTGACACTGGATTTGGGTATTTTAATACCATAATGCTTGAAGTAGGCCACTGCCAAAGATAGGAGAAAGAACAACTACATTATTCCCTTAAGACTATTCATTATGGCAGAAACATAGCAGGTAAATCTTCCCAATATACCACTGTTCAACTGTAGGGCAAAATTCCCTTTCTGATGCATAGATTATTGTATGTATGTTTCCCGATGTGAATTTTCATACCAGTATATTAAAAAGTGCGTTTATTTTATGAAGGTTACAGAGAAACCTCATTCCATACTTATTGGATATGGTGGCATAAACTTCTTTTAATTGCTGTGGAGTAGCTGCATTAATATGCTATCATCTAGTTTTGGTAAAAGTCTCAAAAGCATCTGCCAACCATTTTTTTGTTTCTTGTCGGTCAAATTCCAATAATTCCACTATCACATCACTTATTTCACATAACATATAAGAATGAAGATAAAAACACTAGCGTGTATCAATTTGTAATAACTGCTGACCAAACTCGTTCAGTATATTTTTCACTAATGCATGTCTCGTATCCCAATCAGATTCCTTCTTTCCAAGATGACCCGTACTATTACATCATATAAAAATTTCATAACTGATGTATTTGCTTCTTTATGTACAAGGGACAAGCAGTGAGGGCACATTGAAGAATAGGATTCATTGCGGTACTTTGCAGAAACGGAATTGGAGCTCTCTGAATGAATCTGGCACATAACCTATGGAAAAAAA
>CM024242.1:29927062-30011180 GCA_013421045.1 Propylea japonica
ATCGGATGTTTATTTCATTATAAGAAGAAGCTATGCCGTAATAGTGGAAAATACATCAGGCAAATGACCACCACGACCACGCTTACAGGGCCATATCCTTTTAATGAAAATTTCCATAACCAAATCGCAAAGTGGCTGCCCTATGTCCTCGATAGCCTCACGTATTCCATCTTTGAGGTCTTGAATCGACGCTGGGCTATTGGCATAGACCTTCTCTTTCGCGTGGCCCCAAAGGAAGGGTGTTAAATCACAAGATCTCGATAGCCCATTGTGATCACCTGTTCGAGAGATAACACGGTCCACGATTCAACGACCCAATCAGCAAAGACACGACGTTGTTGATGATCGGCCGGCTTGAGTACTTGTGTTAACTGAACTTTTATCATTAGGACCCAAATCTTTATGCAAAATACGGTGTAATGACGTTTGTTGGAATGCCCAATTCCAAGAACGACGAGGAATAGACAAACCTGGGTTTTCTTCAACACTTTAGGCTACAGAAGCAATATTCTCGCTGTTCTTGAGCGACGTGCATGGGTTTTATTCTTCATATCACTAACTTGTCCCAACAGCTCGAATTTTTCCACCAATTCCTTTATTACGGTCCACAAGATGCTTCACGACGACCTACATGAAGATCTACAAGTTACGTTTATAATATACAGGGTTTTCCTTTTAAGTTGGCCGATTAGACGTTTTTAGAGAACTAGTGAAATTTCTTTCTGAAATTTTAGGAGGAGCCTTGAGGATGAGGACTCTTCGCCTAAAATATTTTCAAGTCGACAGTATTACCACTTCTATCTCAAACGCAGTATAATCTCCTAAAAAAAATTTCAGGGTTTCTCCAAAACGTCTAATAGGCCAACTTGAAAGAAAAACCCTGTATGTCATCATTGGCGTATTTAGGGAGGTACAAGAGGGGACCAGCCCCCTCTAATGTACCACACTGGAAGCCGCTGAAAGAGTCTAATCAATAACTACGTATATCACACATATCTGTACCAGGGGCTACGACCCCCCTGAAAACTGACACTAGATACGCCAATGTATGTCATGAAATCGTCGTCTTCTAAATAGCAACAGTGACCACAAGAACATTCAAACAATCTCATACAGAACCTGTACCAGGAAGGTTCAAACATATGAAGATTGAAGAAGACGTGGCACGAAGATCTCACTGAATAGTTAACAAATAGAAGAGTCACTGTACTCTACACTCAAAATTTTTTTTCAGTTAAATCTATTAAAATTACATAAAAATGTTCAAGTAGATTGTATATCAAGCAATAAACATCTAAAAATAATTCGAAAATTAAGACAATGTTTTGACAAAAAATGATGTTTATGTTGATTTCAAGTTGATTTGAAGCTGTTTTCATAAAAAAATGCAGGATATACAAGGATTATCTCATGAATATTTCACAATATTGTTTTGGGCTTAAACCTCATCTACGTGTTTGGTCAAATATCCTATACAGTACAGGTTTTTCATCGTAAACTGGACAACATATATTTTCGTGTAGATGACATCGGGAGAATCCTTTTGCCTTATACAATATATCCCGTTTTTGAAGCATAAGCGAGATACAGGGTGTCAAACGTCATTTTGAGCAAGATTCTTATGAGTGTGGTCAGTTATGTATAACACTTGGTGTAACGGTTTTTGGTCAAATCTCAGTATTTTTGGGTCCTCTATCCAGAAAAGTTGACGAACTCCGAAAAAAAATTTACAAAATGGCGAAACCTGCAATGTTCCAATTTTTTTTGCGGTTGTCAAATTGACTTTTGTTTCTGAATGACACCATTTCTAAGACTTTCTGTGAAAAATTTTTTCAAAAATCGAACACAAATTTTTTTTTACATGTCTACAGCGATGAAAAAATTTCACTCGAAATGGATGAAATTTTGTACAATTGTACTTCTTGAATTATCAATCACGAATATGAAAACAGAATCGTAAAATATCGAACGGTTTCGTTACTACAGTCATTTAAATGTTTCGTTCGGACCTCTGAAATATTGAAAAAAAAATTGTTTTGGGTTCTAGAATCGAAATGATTAATTATTGGCATGTCTAAAAACATTTAGATGAATTTAAACGAAAAAAATCAGTGAAACTTAGTTGTGGACTCGAAACGACGTAGGTATTAAATAGGGAAATGGCACTGTTCTAAGGATATTAATATTCGCTGCCAGGCAACGGTAGTCTGTAGTTCATAGAGTTTGACTACTGGCTAAATTATATTCACTGAAATTAAAATATCAGTCCAACTCTATGAACTACGAACTACTGTTGCCGGCAACGAATATTATATTCTTAGAAAAGTGCTATTCCCTATTTAATACCTACGTCGTTTCGAGTCCCAACTAAGTTTCACTGATTTTTTTTCGTTTAAATTCATCTAAAATGTTTGACATGCAATAATTTAATCATTTTGACTCTAGAACCAAAACAATTTTATTTTCAATATTTCAGAGGTCCGAACGAACATTTGAATGACTGTAGTAACGAAACCATTCGATATTTACAATTCTGTTTTTCATATTCATGATTGATAATTCAAGAAGTACAATTGTACAAAATTTCATTCATTTCGAGTGAAATTTTTTCATCGCTGTAGACATGTAAAAAAAATTTGTGTTCGATTTTGAAAATTGTTTTCACAGAAAGTCTTAGAAAATTGTGTTCATTCAGAAAACAAAGTCAATTTAACAACCGCAAAAAAAAATTTGGAACATTTCAGGTTTTCCGCCATTTTGTAAATTTTTTTTCGGAGTCGTCAACTTTTCTGGATAGAGGACCCAAAAATACTGAGATTTGACCAAAACCGTTACACCGAGTGTTATACATACTGACCACACTCATAAGAATCTTGCTCAAAAATGACGTTTTGACACCCTGTATCTCGCTTATGCTTCGAAAACGGGTATATTGTGTAAGGCAAAAATGATTCTCCGATGTCCTCTACACGAAAATATATGTTTGTCCAGTTTATGATGAAACACCCTGTATAGTATTAAAGTATTAGGGAGGGCTATTCACCACTTGCTGATAATTACTGATAGCTATCTGACAGATATCGTTGAAATGAATTTTTCTGCATTCATTTTAACACAATACTTTCTGATTTGTTATATGGAATATCATAAATTTTATAGAAGAAAAGAATATTTTTCCTGACTGCAGAATCTGAAAGCTTCAATTTTAATGAATAGAGACATTTTCATTTCAATGATATCTGTTAGATAGCTATCAGTAACTTATCAGCAGTGGTGAAACAGGCCCTTACAGTATATTAAACCCAATAATATTTCAGTTAGCACACCCATTTTGGGGTATTTGATATATTGAGATATTTTATGAAAAAGTGAAATAAATTTTAATTAAAAGAATGACCTGCAGATTGATTCCGTAAATGAATGAATTCTCCTCCCTATATGTAATATTCTACCATCTGCTATTTTAATATGGACACTCCTTAAATTGACGAGAGTCTGTCTAACCAAATAACAGGAATCAGTCCTCGATCCTTTGGAAGTTGGAGTATTCTGTTCCATTATCTGAATCAATGGTGTTATTGGAATAAAGCAGATTTCTCGAAAGGCTACCATTACGTCGTTCCTGGGCATAAATCCAATAATTGCTGCTACAAACACCTTTCAAAAGGGCCTGAAATGTTAATGAAATATAATAATATACGTACGGTTTGGAAATTCACATCGGAAACATTCAATGCACAAGAGAGAGAATTTTGCCGTGCAGTTGAACAATGGTAAAAATTTTTTTTTAATTTTCGAGCAGGAGATGTTGAGCGCTCGTTCATTGATGGAGCAATAAGATTATTACCTCAAAAATTTTATATGGGACTTGAGATTGACACCAAAGATATAATGCAGATCTCAGCATCATAATCATATTCTGGAAATTATTCAAAAATGAGATGTAAAAAATCAATAATTGGAAAAAAATTCTAATTCTATGGTTCTGATGTGATCCTCTTCAATCATGCATGACCATTCAGAAAACCAGTCTTGAATCACAAAATAAATTTCAATCAAATCGGATATCCTGTTATAGTCTAAGAGCTGGCTACGGAGGGGTAAGGGTCACTAGGTGCAAGGGTAATTTTATCGTTCACAGGTTGATTGTTACCGACATAGCGTAAGGAGGGCAGCCAGAAGGCACCCTGGAAGAATAACGGAAGGTAGGGGGTTAAACATGCAATTTTTTTACGAAAAAAGTCATAAGGTGCAAAGATGGCAATTTGTAGAATAAAGAAGGTGGTATGAGTAAGCAGAAAAAACATTGCCAGAAGGCTGAGTGGAAGAAAACGTGAAGGAAGGTGGTTTAACATGCATCTATTTTTTCGAAAAAAAAGTCATAAGGTGCAAAGATGGCAATTTGTAGAATATAGGAGGTAGTATGAGTAAGTAGAAAAAAACATTGCCAGAAGGCTAATGGAAGAGTAACGCGAAGGGAGGGGGTTGAACATGCAATTTGTACGAAAAAAAAAACATTAGGTGCAAAGATGGCAATTTGTAGAATAATAGGGGGTAGTATGGGTAAGTCGGAAAAAACATTGCCAGAAGACCAACTGGAAGAATAACGCGAGGGGAGGGGGTTTAAAAATGCAATTTATTTACGAAAAAAAAGTCATAAGGTGCAAAGATGGCAATTTGTAGCATAAGAGAAGGTATATGAGTAAGCAGGAAAAAACATTGCAGAAGGCTGAGTGGAAAATAACGCGAAGGGAGGGGGTTAAACATGCATATTTTTTTCGAAAAAAAAGTCTTAAGGTGCAAAGATGGCAATTTGTAGAATAATCGAAGGTAGTATGAGTAAGCAGGAAAAACATTGCCAGAAGGCTGAGTGGAAGAATAACGCGAAGGGAGGGGTTGAACATGCATATTTTTTTCGAAAAAAAGTCATAAGGTGCAAAGATGGCAATTGTAGAATAATAGGGGTAGTATGAGAAAGCAGGAAAAAAATTGCCAGGAGGCTAAGTTGAAGAATAACGCAAAGGGAGGGGGTTAACAAGCAACTTTTAACGAAAAAAGGCGTGTGGTGCAAAGCTGGCTATTCGTAAAATAAAAGGGGGTAGTATGATAAGTAGGAAAAAACATTGTCAGAAGGCTAAGTGAAGAATAACGTGAAGGGGTTTAACATGCATCTATTTTTTTCGAAAAAAGTCATAAGTTGGAAGATGGCATTTGAATCTACAAAATATCTCCGATTATTCTAAAATCGGAGATAGTATAAGTAAGTAGAAAGGAGTTAACCAGCATCTTTCTTTAAAAAAAATAGTCATAAAGTGCAAAATGGACGATTTGCGTAATAAACGGAGATAGTAACAAGTAGGAAGCATGCCAAAGATATCAGCGATACAAAGAGCATCGGTAACCTTCTCGATCTTCATTTTATTGAAAGAATCTGGCACTTCGTTTACACATATTTTGAGATATTTCATGTCACCTTTGGTCCTTTGGATAAATGCCTCTCGTTATACTTCCATTTAGCCTTTTTGAATTTTTTTCCAACTTACTCATACTACCTTCGATCATTCTACAAATTGTCAGCTTTGCATCTTATGCCTTTTTTTCGTTAAAAAGTTGCTTGTTTAACCCCTGCCTTCGCGTTATTCTTCCACTTAGCCTCCTGGCGATTTTTTTCCTGCTTTCTCATACTCCCCCCTATTATTCTACAAGTTGCCATCTTTGCACCTTATGACTTTTTTTTCGAAAAAAATATGCATGTTTAACCCCCTCCCTTCGCGTTATTCTTCCACTCAGCCTTCTGGCAATGTTTTTTCTGCTTACTCATACTACCCTTCTCTTATGCTACAAATTGCCATCTTTGCACTTATGACTTTTTTTTTCGTAAAAAAATTGCATGTTTCACCCCGTCCCCTCGCGTTATTCTTCCACTTGGTCTTCTGCAATGTTTTTTCCTGCTTACTCATACCACCTTCTCTTATTCTACAAATTGCCATCTTTGCACCTCATGATTTTTTTTCGTACAAATTGCATGTTCAACCCCCTCCCTTCGCGTTACTATTCCACTTAGCCTTCTGGCAATGTTTTTTTCTACTTACTCATACTACCTCCTATTATCCTACAAATTGCCATCTTTGCACCTTATGACTTTTTTTTCGAAAAAATATGCATGTTTAACCCCCTCCCTTCTCGTTATTCCTCCACTCAGCCTTCTGGCAATGTTTTTTCTTGCTTACTCATACCACCTTCTCTTATTCTACAAATTGCCATCTTTGCACCTTATGACTTTTTTTTCGTAAAAAAATTGCATGTTTAACCCCCTACCCCTTCCGTTATTATTCCAGTGTGCCTTCTGGCTGCCCGCCTTACGCTATGTCGGTAACAATCGAACCTGTGAACGATAAAATTACCCTTGCACCTAGTGACCCTTACCCCTCCGTAGCCAGCTCTCAGTCTATTATGGAAATATAGAGATTCTCTTTTCAATATTCCAATGAATTTTCTATGATTCTGTTGACACTGTGACCACAAACTTTCGCATGAACATTCAATATCAAAATTCATTATAAAATAAATTTTGCTCAAATCGAATATCTTTTATGAAAACATTAAATTTCCTCTTTTCATATTCCAATTGAATTTTCTATGGTGTATATGCTTCCAAGAAAAATCAAGATAGATCATTGGTTTTGAGTTACTCTCACTTCAACTTAGTTTAATTTATTTTTCAATGTAAGCGAAATTACCGATCCGATCAATAATAGTTTTCAAACTTTCTGTGACAATTTTCTAGGACGTTGATAGTGAGTCAAAGCCCTTTCAAGTTTATTTGTATTGAAAGACCCATAATTCTAATTTTATGTTGATTTGGATTCAATTTGATGGTTTATGTCAAAAATGATAAATAGTTGAATGTGATGTTTGCAAAAGGTACTTACCGATCACAGCATCATTAGTAATACAGAATTTGTCAACTTGGTGCAATATCTGCAATAAAAGGGCATATGTTTAGCCATGTGATTGCCACATGTTGTACAATATTCTGGAGAGCTTTCTGCTGCAGCTGGTCCAATATCTGGTTGTGGTAATGAGGATACCAGAAAATGTAGTATAGGATCCAATGTATTTTGGTGTTTCTCCACCCCATTCGCATAACTCCCCCAGAAGCATAAAGATGTATACTTGACAGCAACATGAGTTGTTTGTTCCTGAATACTTAGTATTGCTTCAACGACTTTTAGGCATACTACTTCATTCTCATCACTGAAAACAATGGATGATCACAATAAACTTGTTCAACTGACTGTCTGAAATTATTCATCACATAATTAGCCTATTCGTTTTGAGATATTTCGTGCTCCTGAGTAATCAAAAGCTCGAAATACGGCTTGCCATTGGCTGCGCACTAGCACTGGAACAGCTCAGGAGCACGAAACTCCTCAAAACAAATACTGTAAATATGTTACATAATATAAACAGGTTTCGGAAATTCACATTGGAAACATACGATATTCAATGCATTAGAGAGTATTTTGCCGTCCATTAATAGTGGCATACTCAACGAATATACATGGTATGTTTATATGACGCGATGGATGGTCCAATGAACAATATATGGTTGTCTCTTCTTCCAAATCGATAAACACCGGTAGCCGGACGTATTGAGTCGATGGGTCAGGCTGCGCGTCATACTCGATTCGACTACTTTACGACTACCATAACCGGTTTATTTAGGCCACTCCAAAACGATAAGACAAAGACTGCATAATCCGCATAGGACTATTTATTCCTGTCGGAATCTTCGCTCGTAGATCTTTCGAGTATACCACTGTTCTACTATACGACAAAATTCTCTCTCAATACATTGTATTTCGTATGTTTCCAATGTGAATTTCCAAACCTGTATAGTTTTTTGAGGATAAATATATACAGTGTGTTTGGTCATAATTTAGCGATAATTTAAGGGCGTCAAATATACCTAATTTTATCGACAAAAACACCCACATTGGGGATTTACCCTTCAGTTTTGGAGTAGCCTCCATTTTAATTTACCCTTTTATTTTAGTTGACTCTTCTTAAATAATATCGATTTTTATGGACATAAAGTTTTTTGAAAGATGATATTACCACCTTTTATTAAAGTGGAACAATATGAAAACATTCAACTAAGTACTGTAATTTCGATCATTTTTAATGATCAAACAAACAAATGAATCATAAAAATTTGCTCAAAATGTCCGCCTCTGCTTTGTAGACAAGCAGTGGCCCTCATGACGACCTGTCTTGTGGCCCTGGAAATATTGCTGGTCATGTTCAAACATCAATAACTCTCAAATCATGTAAATTACTGAAATGATGTTGGTGTTGTTTTGTAGCTAATATCCTTGCGTGTTAAATCATTGAAAAAAATTATACTTCAATGTGCTAGTTCTTGTACTATAATATATATATATAACTAGAAAATCAGTAAATTTTTTTACTAAAATTGTTTTTTTATTTTCAAGTTGAATGTTTTCATATTGTTCTACTTTATGAAAGATTATAGTATCATTTTTCAAAAAACATTTTTTTCACATCTTTATGTCCAAAGAAATCGATATTATTTGGAAGGGTCAACGAAAATAAAATGGTAAATTTGAAATGGGGGCTACTTCAAAACTAGGGGGTAAACTTCCCAATGTGGGTGTTTTGGTCCATAATATTAGGTATATTTGATGCCTTAAATTATCGCTAAGTCATGACCAAACATACTGTATATTCAATGTCATACCAACAAGCTCTTGTCACACAAGAATGAAGTCGAAACTTTTCTGTACCACAACTTGATAGACATCTTTCTGATAAGCCAAACACCACGCACCACTGACAAATTAATCTTTGATATACAAAACTTGCGGAACATGGGAAAGGTTACCGATTATCCTTATCGTTTCTTCCAAGAAGCCACTGAGACAGCTGAAAACCTACTTTGGTATTGTTCAGCAGCCCATAGAGAAAAGTTGCGACATCTTCGGTCGTGTTTTGTGAACTCGCAGGAAATATTAGACGTTGTAACTCCCAGGAAAGTAGTTGGGTTTATAAAGAGTTTCTTGTCCGAATGGTAAACAGCAAGGGGTGGCACAATGTATTGTAAGATCAAGATACTATGAGGTCTACTTAGCCTTATCGCCCCAACTCTGATCTAATCAATTCTTGATATACCAAATTAAAGCATCTTTCTTACTATAAGACTGAAGGAAATAGACGAGGCAGTAGAATCATTTACTAATAAAGGAAACAGGTGCTCCACTAATCAGAGAAGTGAAGAAATAAAATCAATAACCGAGATTGATTACTGAAACACGACAAATTAGATGCAATAGTTCAACAAACCCATGCTCTGAAAAAAATAAAGGGTTTTCCAATAAGAGGTGTTATTTTGAATAGACCGCTAGTTCGGTAGATGTCACATTTGAAGCTGTAATTTTTTGACATTTAACAAGTAGAAACTACGCTATTAATCAAAATGGAACGATACACGCTTCAAGAACGCATTGAAATTATTAAAATTCACTATAAAAATGGTGAAATTTGGCAGAGATGGTTCGTAAAACTCGAACATTTTTGGGTCGTCGTGAAGCACCTTGTCAGACCGCAATAAAGAAATTGGTGAAAAAATTGGAGCTGTTGGGACAAGTTGGTGATGTGAAGAAAAATCCGTGCACGTCGCTCAAGAACAGCCGAGAATATTGCTGCTGTAGCCGAAATTGTTGAAGAAACCCCCAGGTTTGTCCATCCTCGTCGTTCTTTGAAAGAGAGATGATTAATTAATTTTTATTTTCCGAAATTGACTAGTATTGATCTGGGGCCTATTGCACCAAAATACTTTGCACTTTTCACTTTTCACTTCGCACTTTGCGTTCTGACAAATTTAAAAAGTGGAAAATAGTTATGTTGCACAACATTTCTTCCAATATTTAATTTTTCGGAGTACTTTTCACTATGCACTTGATTTTCACATTGTATTTTTTAATTATGAATCCGTTTCATGCAACCTAATTCATTTGAAAAGATAAGTTGCAAAGTATTTGGTTGCAATAGGCCCCTGTCAACTTTTACTTTCAACAAGACGGCGCTACGTGCCACACAAGCACGAAACCATTGATCTTTTGCGGGAGAAGTTTCCGGATAGTGTTATCTCTCGAAGATGTGATCACAATTGGCCACCGATCTCGTGATTTAACACCTTGCGACTTCTTCCCTTAGGGCCACTTGAAAGAGAAGGTCTACGCCAATTGCCCAGCGTCGATTTAAGACTTCAAGATGGAATTCGTGAGGCTATCGAGGACATAGGGCAGCCAGGTCGTGGTGGTCATTTGCCTGATGTTATTTTCCAATTAATGGCATAGCTTCTTCTTTATAATGAAATAAACATCCGATTATTTATATTGAAAAATGGTATTTTTCTTTGAATATCAAAATAACACCTCTTATTGGAAAACCCTTTACCCTGAATGGAATAATCAACAAATCAAAGAGAAACCAGAACTGTGTCACACTGGTCTTATGTAATTTAGTCGAGACACAACATTTGTGTCAAGGCAGCCAAAGCATAAAGGTTATTAAAATTTGATGATTCAGTTTGTGAAGCATTACAGGATTTCACTTTGAAACTTTATGTATCTCAAATTATTGATGAATCTTTTATTTGAAATTTGTTATTACTTTTACCTTTGAGTTGCATTTACTGTTTGTTAGGCTTCAAATCATTGAAGTTTTGTTAAAGCCATCATTAGATTATTCTGTACTAGGGTTGTTCCTTTATAAAAAAAATAATAAAATCCACTTACGGTAAAATATTTTTTGCTACAGACTGCATAACAAACAAGGAAGCTTCACTCTGATCCCATGTTGCATTTGGATTTTGTAGATTCATAAACATTTGTTTGAAGCAATTACTACTTCCAACTATAAAAAACGACGTCTTTTATAAGGTCAGATGCTTTGGATCGAAAATATTTGAACTCATCATTGTCCTTCAGAAGTCCTTCATGGTCTGGCTCGATTTGGCAATGTCTACATAGAGCTGTTATTAGCCGTTCAACAAATGGCTTGAAGGGTTCAGCATATTCTTTATTATTTTTATGATATAATTCTTCACTGAGCACATACCACAGGCTAAAGTTAAATCAGCTACCTAAATGCAAAAAAAAATAATGTTAACTTCAAATCCATTGAAAGTTATGAACATATACAATTTACTGGGTCTTGATTGTATTACACCTTGAACTAAATAATATACAGGTTTGGAAATTCACATCTGAAACATACAATATACAATGCATCAGACAGAGAATTCTTCCGTCTAGTTGCACAGAAATAGTCGAGACAATCACTTGCTGTAACACACTGAGTTCAGTTGTCTTACTTCTTTATTCTAGTCTTGTCTCTCTCTTATCGTTTAGAGGAGCGTAATTCTTTAGTATGGTAGGCAACAGTAAATACTTGAATCGAGTATTACGGGCAGCCTGACAAATTAAAATTCTATACGTGTAGTTCGGGTTCCCTACCATACTGGATAAAGAGAGACGAGACTAGATTATCGCAGTAAGACAGTTGAATTCATTCAGTTATCGCACTTCATTATCTCGCCTATTCATCTGTGCAACTGTAGGGAAAATTCTCTGTCTGATGCCTTGTAATCGTATGTTTCGATGTGAATTTCCAAATCGGTATATTACATGTGGATGATTCTATGATGGACATTTCCCTTTCACCATACTTTATAAAAACATTTTCATATAATAAACAACGTTCATTGGTGCATACCCACATGAAATAGTCCACACCATTATTAAATTATGGTGTCCCTTTTATTTGCTTTTATTTCATTTTCATTGGCATGTTTTGGTCAATGTTATAATAAACGTAATTTTTCTAACATTTCATTATTGAATTTGATTGATTTAAACTGCATAACTCTCTTTTCAACATGTTACGGGCAGTTCTGACATTTGGACAAGATTGGAGAACCAACATTAGTTCAGTGCAATCTGAGTACGATTTATTAATAGCGTTTTCTTTTGGGAAAACAGGTACGCACCAGAATTGCTCCAGTGCGATCTTAGTGCAATTTTTTTTTGAGCATTTCATTGTTCTTTGTACCAATAGAACAGAAAAAACTGCACTGGGGCAATTCTGGTGCGCACCAGTTTTCCCAAAAGAAAACGCTATAAGAGATTTAAGAGATTTTTGGTTTTTTTCCATTCTCTGAACATTAATTTATTAATAAATTTGACCAATGAATATGAATATGATTTCATCTTGTTTGCTTTCATAAACAGATCAAATACAGGGTGCCTGGTGACGTGAGGGAGATAGAGGACCTCAAACTGAATGGGGACTGTGGGTTTGAATGTCCCATAATACTATTAGTTTCAGAGATACAGGGTGTTTTTCGCTGATATTTGGCAAGCTTATTACTATAAATATTCTCCATCAGATCGAAATTTTTTTTTTAAAATTACATATCCCTATTCAAAAATTTCAACTTCCGTGTCAGGTGAGAAATATCACTCGGTATATGAGATTAAAAAATTGAAAATTGGAATCTGCAAAAAACTGAGAAAAAATCTGTTTTTAGTTTGAATGGCATAAAATTTTATAGTTTTCATCACAATTGAAAGGAAATTGGAATCTGCAAAAAACACTGAGTAAAAAAATCTGTTTTTAAATGGCACAAGTTTTTTATAGTTTTTATGATATATTGATAGTTGAATATTACAATTTATTCATATTCACTTGAAGAAACATTCAGTGTTTTTTTTTCTATCAGGAATAGTATGTTTCTTCAAGTGAATATGAATAAATTGGTAATATTCGACTATCAATATATCATAAAAACTATAAAAACTTGTGCCATTCAAACTAAAAACAGATTTTACTCAGTGTTTTTTGCAGATTCCAATTTTCCATTCAATCGTGATATTCTTCTTCTCACGCCTGCAATAAGAGTATTTTCTGCACATAGACTCTCATCATCTTGTAGCTTTATTTTCCTTTTTGAAAATGTGGTCAAATTTGATGAGACAACAAGGAAAACTGAATTATGATCTTTTTAGAGAAAAAACTTGAAATTTTACGTGAAATCAAGAAATGTTAAATTGAAGAATAACCGTCAACATTTCAACCATAGATATAACATTTTTGTTGCAAATCACCCCCCGAAGTTTGTCCACTTTAAAGTAGACACCCTGTATAGAAGTCCTTATTTCATGTGAACTGTTTAATTCTTAAATATTGAAGCTAATCTTTACACGGATATCAGCTTAATGATAACAAGAAATTCAACTCACCTCATAATCATGATGTCCAACACACATCAACACTAAATCTAGAGCCTTGATTGCATAGTGATATGAATCTTTACTACTACCATTTATAATTTTTTCCAAAAATGATTCAGCCAATTCTGAGAAAATTTTGCAGAAATTTTTCGATCTTTCTTGATCTTCACTTGCTACGGATAAGTGATAAGACATTTCCAATTGCACTATATTATTGAAAAGAAAACTTTCTAGTTGAAGATGATTATTGTCATCTTCCAAGCACTGAAGAAGTATGCAAATACAGTTTGTAGCTGCATCATGAAGGGGTGCTGATACATTGCTTTTAGCATTCAGAATGTTGAATGCTTGTATGATAATGACATTATCATTTAGATTTTGTAAGAGAATTGCTCCTATAGAAACCCAGGATGTGAAACAACATAAGATCATTATGTTTACTTGAACATTATCGTGATAATTTCCTGCATAATGGTTACAACAATGTTGTAAAAATTGTTCAATAGTAGGAGCACATTGTTTAACTCTTCCATCAATTCTAAACGCCTATTTTCACCTAATCTGAAATAAAAGAAAGATATAAAAATACTTTTCAAGCAACTAAAAGGTTAAAGTCAGAGAAACTTTGTCATAGATATACAGGGTCTTTATAAATGATTGTTACATCGTAGGTTACTTTGAAAAATTTTTATCTTATCTTTTCTTAGAAATTCTCTACAAATATATAATTCCAGTCACATTAATCAATTTCTTTCGGAATTAACAGCCCAAACTCACAGTATCGTTTATTTAAATCAAAGTTTACATCAGAATATAAATATTCATAATAGTCTAACGCCAACTGCACTCTTATAATCATTTATAGAGACCCTGTATAATTTCTAGAGGAATTCACAAACTTATCCCTTTTTTCTAAAATAGTAAATATTATCCTCAGTGGTGATTAAAATTATCCGCAAAGGTCTAGCTCCTATTATTATCCAATTGAAATATCTGAGCTACAACAAATAGAACATTTTTTGTCATGAATCTCTGGTTGAATTCGAAGCGGCGTGAAGAAAAGCTAGATTTAAAATTGTGAACAAACCTAGCTTTCTACGGGGTCTTTATAAATGATTGTAACATCGTAAGTTGCTTTGGAAATTTTTTATCTTATCGATTCTAGTGCAAACTCCACAAATTTATAATTCCAGATACACTTTTCAATGTCTCTTGGAATGACCAGCCTAAACTCACAGTATCGTTTCTCTAAATTAAAGTTTACATCAGAATATAAATAATTATAATAGTCCAACACCAACTGCGCTGTTATAATCATTTATAGAGACCCTGTAATTGCCTGGATAATTTTGAAATCACTTCAGACGGATATGGGGTGAATTTGACAAATAGAACATGATTTTTTTCTGTTGACAATCCACGAAAGGTTAAGGTTTGAAATCAGAGTACCAAATCAGAATATCAATAGTAGTTCCGAGTGAAATTTGAAAAATAATATGAATTATTCGTTACTACCTATGCAGATTGAGATTAATAATTTGCTTTCTGTGATTCTCAGAATAAAAAACAACTCTGCCGAATTTCTAGGCTATGTTATTGTTATGATGAACTGAAGTGATTACGAAAACTAAACTGATATCGTCAAAAAGCTACATCAGTTGAAAACTCAGATTAGGGAATGGAGAGGATACCGCGCAAAGCTGTTTCGTCTAGTTCCAAAGTGAAGCACCTTTTAGTGTATTTATGTGGCAAACAAACAAAGTTCAAGTTTGTTTTCTGCTCAGTCATTTCAAGTTGTACTTAATTAATGGATTTTTAAAATTATTTTATTCATAAAAGAAATGTTATTTCGAAAATTCAGGTCTGAGGAATATTACCAAATGTTCGAAAATGGTCTATCTAATTATGTGGCAGATTGCTTCACAAAGATGTTTACAGTTCAGCGTCCTCTCTCTTCTCTAGTCTAAGGTTGAAAATGATGTGCATCAATTCAAAATCATAACAATATCATATAGAACGTCCATCAACTGATTATGCATCAGTTTAGATGTTTCTATTTGCCTGAAGAGTTTTAAAGGGATAATGTGATATAAAACCCACATATTTGAGAAAAGTTGAATATATAAAGCATTTTCCATTAGGTGCACTGATTTCACACCTATTTTGCACTGACACTACACTGGTTTTCATCGAATTCAGATGTAAAGTTCATTTTCAATGGAACATCAAAATATTTGACACATTGCCGGATCGTATGTTCGATTCATTTGCAGCTTATTTTATATTGGGACAGTTCAAATTTTGGCCATTGCAATAACTGCAGACATCACAAAATGAGTACACTCGGTGCAAGTTTAGATGCACCAGAATCCTAATCTACCTTGTGATACCAGTAAAACAGCAAATATGCATTCAATATGCGCTAGTTTTCCTAACGAAAAACGCGAATAGTTTGAAGGAGCCTTTATAAATAGCCAAATCGAAATTCCGAATGGTACATAAGTAGTGCCATATGCTCCATTCACTTGTTATTGAAATATCACCAACCTTATTGTTCTTTTTTCAATCTCCTCAGGTAAAACAGTTAATATTCTAACAACGGCCACACATTTGTTTGTGAAAATTTGCCAATAAGATCTAAAGGTGCTCTTCGCCATGAAGTCATTTGTAATGCTAAATCTGCCAATGCTAAACATAATTGTCTAACTATAGCACTATTTGTATTTTCATCAACTTGACTTATGTGTTCCACTAAAGAGTCTCTAAGAGAACTGTGGGCATTCAATGGTAACTCATGAAAACTGTTCAAAATTTTAGACCTCATAGTCTGTGCGGCAAAACAACATGATTGTAAATCCTTTTTGCGATGCAAAATTTCATCAGCAATTGTCCATGCATAAACCTGTAACATAAATTTTTCAGTAAATCGAAAATCATTTCTATACAGACAGTAATGTACTCACAGATTTTTGTAGATTATCAAGCCATTGGGCAGCTTTTTCATTTTCATTGGTATTTGTGCTGTCATATAAGGCCGATATAGCCAAATATACTATTTCTAAAGAGGGTTTCTCTTCCATTTTCCCAAAGGGAAAATTACAATCGACAAAATCAGATATAAATCAAAACAATTTTTCAAATGGGACCGGAATATGAAATAGTAACGAATATGACAGATCCAATGTCAAATTTGTCAGTTGTCATCTTTTGATCTGTGTTCGCATCAGCTGCGTTCGGAATTTTGATCGCATTCTTCTGGCGCATAGATAAATAAACTCTTTATTTTACCTTCGAAATATGAAAACATAGAGAAAATCTGAATAATCTTCCGTTCAAGACCACGCCACAGAGTTCTCGGCCATAGATAAATAAACTTTCTACAAGACTGTAGATGCCCAACCACCTAAGCAGTAAGCACAGAACATAAATATACATACCACCTAAGCTAAGAGGTGGTTTCACAATCATCAGACTATCAGAGACATCTGGTGTTTGGATGCATGAACTACTGGTGAAATAATAGGGGCGTTTGGCATTGACCTCCGCGAGCGGACGGATTTTTTAGTCACGTGACCACAGATCGTACAGATAAATCTGAAATATCTGGGAATAAACGAACGGTACAGAGCATCTGTCACAGAACATACTGCTCTGTTATACTTTTTAGATTATGAGATTTCAAAGATCACTATTTTGGGAAATATGCTCATTTTTTAACGATACTTTCACCCTTTTAGTAGCTCTTCCATAAAATCTCAATTAAATAATTAGGTGCAAAGGCAATGAATGCAAAAGAAACGAGTAATGCAATATCCCCTTCTGGTCGTTCAATACGGCGATAGTTGTACCGAAAGATCCTGATCAATTAATTGATTAATTACACAAAAAAGAAACGGAAAGCAATATCTCCACCTGCCCATTTATAACTACGATAGCTATATTGAAAAATTTTAATGAATTAATTGAGTTTTTAATGAATAAATGAAAACAGAAGAATAAAACTGTTAGAATTTTTCAATCTATCGGTTGTCGGATCAGGAAACTCAACATAAAACAAAAAAAATATAAAAAAACATAAAACTCTATGGATAAAATCGCTTTGCTCCGTCGAAATATCTTATTTTTTGGTGTTTATTAAAGACTAAGTAAACTAAGATTAATATTTGAAATATTTTCCTAATAAAAAAATATTATCTCATTTTCGTTCTAACTAGAGATTCGTGTATTATAACTTTAAGCAATTGATCTCAATTTGATTCTTAAGATTTAAGTTAAGATATCTATGTTATGAAGAATGTTAATTTTCTGGAAATATTTCTTAATAAAAGCTTTTATTTGCAAATCATCATTTTTTTATACCTTATTCCTAACATTCTCACAAACAACACCGCCAAAATCTAATAAAATATCAGTCAACACCGCTCAAGTCATAAAATGAAAGTTTAAAATAAAAGAAATCGTCAAAATAAGTATAAATAATTATTTCTTAACCGCTAACAAGAGTATGTATTAAAAAGCAATAGAAAAAAAATTATGTAAGCGGTGTTGTAAGCTAAAGGACGATATGTGTATCTGGTAACGTCGCCCTTGTCGTCAACTTTGCGAACCTCAAGATTTCGGGGGTTCGTCACGTGGCGATGAACTGAGAGAGGACGAAAAGGGTGGGGGTAAAAGGTTTATAATGCGGGGATGCGGACAGAAAGGGCCTCTTTTTTTCCAAGTTTTACAGCGTTTAATACCTGCCCGAGTAAGTACTTTTTGTGAAATAGATTTATACTGTTTTGAATAAAAATCTAGACTGTATAAAGTTCTTCTCAATTTCACCCTACCAAATAAATTACTATCCCAAAACAAATTCCGATTAGTCCACATTTTCAAAATCAACAATATGGTACTTCGTAAAAATACTGGTAAGATATAGGAATTGCTGAATTTTAGCAACAATAGAGTCTCCCAAATAATGGACTAGAAGAATAATGATGAGCGCACAAAAAGACCATAATATGACTTGCCTTCAATATGCAATGTTCAAGGAAAATATTGGAGAAAACGAACTTTTGATGGAAACGTACTTTTCAGTCTTATCGATCTATTTTCGTTTGTGCTGCTGTATGGGCTTGAAAAATACTGAAAAATTTGTAGAAAATTATTCTACTACATAAAGAGAAACTTCCATCTTTTAACCACTTCAGTTGATCATGATGACATAATCCCGCCTCCAGAAAAATCAATTCAGGAACTAAATATTTCAGAAACAGAGCCAAAATCAACTGTTCAATCTAGGTGTTCTTGAGGGATCTGTATTGGGACCTCTTTTATTTATCCTAGTCATTAATGACTTACCACACTATATCAGAATAAAGAACATAATATTCGTGGATGATACATCATTTTTGATAATCGTCAAGAGTTTGGATGAAGTTGTTGAAGTATATCAGTTTCTTTTGAAAGCTTTTTCTCGTTGGTGCAAATGTAATTCCCTTGTCCTAATCTAGATAAGAGTGTGGTTGTGAGATTCGGAATGAGGGAGGGAGGCCCTCTAGGTCTTAACAGGTTCAGCGCCGAAGTATTTCAAAAAAAAATTCTTCCTGGGCTATCAAGTTTTTTTCACGATTTCTTTATATAAGTTCATTTAATAACATTTGTTCCGATCCAAAATTGAAAATGAGCACTAGAAATACTAAAAATCAAAAGCGGACACGGGTGTCCGCTGTGGCCCACAAAAAGTATCAGCGGACACCGGTGTCCGCTGAGCGCCATGACTGTTGATCGGATCCGCCCCTATGTCCGCCGTGGATTCAGCAAGTATCAAAAGAAAACTATCAATCTGTTGGTCGCGTGCATTGCTTAAAGTGCTCTATTTGTGGTGTGAAAGATGAACAGCCGTAGCAGAAGAATTTTTCAATTAGCTTTACAGCGAAAACTCTCAGTGGGTAAGTTTTCATGAATTCTGTATTTTCCCTATTGTATCAGAAACTTCCATAGATGAAGATTCGCTCAGTGATCCTTTCTCTGGAAATTCGGACGACGATCCAGGTTTTGTTCCACCAGTCGATAGTTCAAGTTGTACTTCATCCGAAGAAGGAAGGATATTGAAATGAGAATCGAAGAACCGGAACAGCGAATAGTAAATATGACAGAACCCGGAAACGAACAGATCAATGAAACTTTACGTGATCTAAATTCATCAGTTTGGAGGCCCATCAAAGGCAATCATTTGCATTTCGATGAAAATTTTGTGGGAGAACTGAAATGGAAGCAACACTGTTGTGAAGTAAGCCGATAGACTATTATTTTGGATTTGTGGATTTCAAATAATAGATGAAATTGTACAGCAAACCAATCTATATGCTACACATGATCGAATCTTGAATCAATCTCATGTGAACAAATGACAGAAATAATTCATTTTATAGGACAGGTGCCGTATTCTTGAGAAGTGATATTCGAATACGTATACGAACTTCATTGCGCGATTCCATGTTTTACCTGCAAAAATGCACACCGCGCAATGAAGTTCGTATACGTTTTGGACTATCACTTGTCAAGAATACGGGCCCTGCTGGGTTACATGGGTATAGTTCGTATGAACACCCTTCGTGATTATTTATCTCAAAAATGGATACTTAGATCAGAAGTTGCTCGCAGTGTTATGAGTCGTAACAGATTTGAACTGCTGCTAAAGATGCTCCATTTCTCGGATAATGAACAATGCCCTGAAGGAGAGCGTTTATATAAGATACAAACAACCACTTGTAGAATTATATATCTGTATATACTCCTGGTAAAACATTTTGCATCGATGAAACCTTGGTGCCTTTTCAGGCAAGATTAGTTTTCAAACAGTACAATCCACAAAAGACACATAGGTAAGTATGGAATAAAGTTATTCAAACTTTGTTGTGATAAGGGGTATACCTGGAATCTCAGCATTTATGCAGGAAAAGAGAGAACCTCAGATAGCTCATTAGCCTTTTCTACACGAATCGTTCCGAAGCTAGTGAAAGATCTTTTGCAAAGTGGTAGAATATGTGTTATTGATAATTGGTACACCAGTCTTCAACTAGCACACATACTGTTAGATCGAAAAACACATTGTCTAGGAGCATTGCGTTCCAACCGAAAAGGAAATCCAACTGAAGTTATGAAAAAAATTGAAAAAGGAGAGATCTTCGCACAGGAAAATGAAAGAGGAATCTGTGTTCTGAAATGACGTGACAAGAGAAATGTATTTACTGTATTCGTTTTGCGGTATTTCGAGCTCCTGAGCTGTACCAGTGCTTGTGCGCAGCCAATGGGAAGCCGTATTTCGAGCTTTTGAGTTACTCAGGAGCACGAAATATCTCAAAACGAATAGGCTAATTATTATCCAGATGCCATGGAGATCAGACGATAGAAATTCAAAGAAGAGGAACTACAGTTCAAAAACCAGCAGCAAAAGTTCAGTACAATTCTGGCAAGAGCTCCATTGACCTTTCTGACCAGATGTCAAGTTATAGTTCTTCCTTGAGAAAATCCATCAGATGGTACAAGAAATTGGCTGTAGAACTACTATTAGGTGAGTGCAATTTTGGTCTTGTCATTTTGTTATTGAACATAATATTTCCAGGGATATCAATGGTGAATGCCCACATAATTCATGGTATTGTTGAACAAAACCGCATTCCATTGAACGATTTTCGTTTATCAGTGATCGAATATTTGCTGAAATATGAAGAAAAACCTGATCATGGAATCGCCCATCAAACTCAGAATCTCAGAACTCATCAATTTGGTAAGATGGACTGCAAAGCTCGCCAAAATCGCAGGTACTGCAGAGGATGTTACCAAAAAAAGGTTGAGAACAAATTGAAAAAAATAAGGTGCAGAAAATTACCACATATTGTGTCCAATATGAAGGAGAACCGAGATATTGCCTTGAATGTTTCAATATTTTCCATAATAAATGATAAATAAATTGTTTTGTAACTACATATGTTTAATTTTTTCTTTATATACCTATTGCCTAACATGCCAAATTGTTAGAAACGAAATACCATCCATATTTTCCAAACAAGTCACGTTTCAAACAACCTGGTTACACTTTCTGGTAGAGGAAGGACATAGCGGACACACTGCTATGTTAAATAACGTAATAGAGAGTTGAAGTGTGCGCAGCACGTAAGCCCGAACGTGAACGTTAACGTGAGAAAAACAGTCAAATATAACGTCTACGTCTTGTAGTGAAAATAGAATTGAAGTGCTGCCATTGTAGACGGCAGACCATTAGATATACCTGAAGCTAACCTATTATTTGTTTTTGTTGTATTGATATTGTTGTACTCTGACAGAGAAAGTTTTTCTGATTGTCTGTTCTCAATAAACAAATTGAATAAGTAAACATATATTTGTAGGATTCCTTCATTACATTCGAATTTCAAAATGATTATAATGAAAATAAATTTTTGATAACTTTAGTTCTTGCTTAAAACAGGAATTTTAGAAAAAATCATCACAAATGAATTGCTTGTATGTAAATATCACTCTCATTTGAAAGGAAAACTTCACATTTGTAACTGATCGAAATAATATATTAGTTCCTGGTACATAAATGCAATCTCGTAACAAAAATATTGCATTGAAAAAATTCACAACTTCTCAGAAAAATGCATAATGACAGTTTATAAATAATTAGGAAAATATTAAGTAAAAAATGAATTAATCGTGTTCTTAAAACAAAGTTTCGCTACTAGATTGTTTTTAATTTTTTGAGGTTATGAGCAATTTATTTCGAAATTCCAGCATTCGCAACTCATCGGTCGTATTCGTTTAACGTTCGGTTAACGTACATTGCCGTTTAAGGTATACGTGACAGTACACAGGATGCAAGTTTATGTCTGACGTAAAGCCGAGTAAGCCGACTCAAACGTGAAAAACTGACGAGTGCGACACTGTCACTTATGCAAAAAATGCAAAATTGAGTTAAATATGTATAATTTGTTCTAAAGCACCCCTTTACTTGGTGCGATAACGTTAAGGCCTGGTTTCGCTTGTGCAGCCGCTGCATGCAGCTGCGTCTGAAAGTAGCCGTTGCAGCTCTGAAATGCACTGCTTCTTCGGAACTAGGAAGAAGTGGTTTCGCTTGAGCCACGATCGCAACAGCGGCTGCAACGTCCTGACTGCCGACTGCTTGGGGTACCAGTCTGTGTGACGTCCCTGCAGCATACGTTGGGTGAAAAATGAGTGTTCAGAGTGTAGATAGATTTTCGCGGGACGAGGAAATGATGCTGATAGAATTAGTGTCTATGAATAGAAGCTTATATGATGCATCTCACAATGAGTATAAAAATAATGGCATAAAGGATAATATATGGCAAAAGATCGCCTCGAAAATGGAGGGAAAAACAGGTAAATCGCATTTTTTTAAATATTTTTAATTTTAATTCAGTATGAGAATACGAAACATTTTTTTTACAATTTAATATACAAAATTTCGTTCTTACGTTTTTGTTACCATTATTAATATTTTCTTTGATAGCTTGTAGCACATAATTGAACTGATTCCTGTTTAACCGAAAAAAACTATGGAATTTTTCTTCATCATCTATTAGATGC
Source organism: Propylea japonica (assembly GCA_013421045.1). NCBI lineage: Eukaryota > Metazoa > Arthropoda > Insecta > Coleoptera > Coccinellidae > Propylea > Propylea japonica. The sequence goes on from CM024242.1 coordinate 29,949,976, forward strand.
TTTGTTATGAGGTTGTTGAAGGTACCTTCCTCACTCCTGTTTTTATACATTAAATGTACAGCTCGCCTTTTTCTATTTCTCATTTTCATGTATTTCAGAATTATTTCACTCTGCTCTTCTTCTAAAATATGGAGCGCAAGTACATACTCCATGACTGTCGAATTCTCACTGCGACTGCCGATAGTTTGGTTTGGCTGCATGCAGCGGCTGCACAAGCGAAACCACTCCGACGTAGCAGCGGACGCAAGCAGCGGCTGCTTGCAGCTGCTGCATGCCTACCGAAACCAGGCCTTTACTTCTGTAGTACGCATAGTTTCCTAATAGCGTTTTCTTTTGGGAGAACTGGTGCTGCACTACGTGCATAGTACAACTACTTCCGTGTTGTCATCGTGCACTTCTAGTGCAGCCCCAATAGAACGTACGGAAAGGAACACTAACCACAAATAAATTTATGACGCTAACCTCAATCCTGTTTTTCTCCCTCCACGTTTGCATAAACACGCCGGTCTGTTCTTTCCAAAGATATTCTACAAATATCTAATTAATCTTTGGTTCTTTCTCATTCAAAATGGAAAATACTATAAGTTTAAAATTCAGGATAAATGATGAAATGATATCTATTGATGAACCAGTGGAAGACGATGATACTGATCATCTTTTTAATATAACTAGTAAGTAAGCGACGCGACGTCGTAATTAATTTAATTTTTGCATTGAGTCTTTAATATTGGTATGTATAAATAATACAATTGCAGATAACGATGAGTATTCCGCTCAATATGTTATAAATTTGATAAATAATGGAGTAATAACATTAAAAAATAGTTTGAAGAAAATTCACAGGGTACACGATGATGGAAAGTGAAATTGATAGATGTCTTTTCTTCACTAAAAAACACACTTTGACTTTCAGCGAAACCCTCATTTATGAAGAACCTGAAATCATGGATACCGAGGATGCTTCGATTGCAGCACCAACAACACAAATAGTCGTAAGCATTATCTTCACAATATTAATCTTATAAAAGTAATAAAAAGTGTATAATTAGTTTCAATCTTAAAATTTTTACAGAATGGACTGATGGGGAAACTCGTTTTTTATTATCATGTTACGAGAATTATGCATCAAAAGTGGGACCCATGAAAACATTCAAGACAAAAAAAAATATGTGGAATAGAATTGCTGCAGATATTAACAAATTATATAGAATTGAAAGAAGTGGTATACAAGTGGAGAATAGGTATAAAACGATAATGAAAAGAAAAAAAATTGCTGTGGATAATAATAGCCAGTCTGGTGCTTCCAGAATGGAAGTACCATTCGAACCAGAAATAGCTCGAATAGGTGCGTTAGATGATAGCATAGAACCAGAGCTTTTCAGAAGCTCAGCTGGTGGATTGACAGTTTTGAAAAATACGAATAAACATACCCAAAATGATTCTTCTTCTAGTGTATCGCCTGTAGCAACACCAAGAAAGAATAAAATTGAGAAACCAACTCCTAGGCAAACATCTATCCAAGACATACTATTGGAAATTCACCACCAAAAAGAAGAATCCGTGAAAGAAGGCACAAAGAAAAAATGGAATTGATAAAAGCTATAATTGAAAAGAAGTAGTGGAAATCGTGTCATCATAAACTGGACAAACATATTTTTCGTGTAGAGGACATCAGGAGAATCATTTTTGCCTTATACAATATATCCCGTTTTCGAAGCATAAGCGAGATACAGGGTGTCAAACGTCATTTTTGAGCAAGATTCTTATGAATGTGGTCAGTTATGTATAACACTTGGTGTAACGGTTTTTGGTCGAATCTCAGTATTTTTGGGTCCTCTATTCAGAACAGTTGACGAACTCCGAAAAAAAATTACAAAATGGCGGAAGACCTGCAATGCTCCAAATTTTTTGTTGTGGTTGTCAAATTGACCTAATTTTCTGAATGAACACAATTTTCTAAGAATTTCTGCGAAAAAAAATTTTCAAAAATCGAACACAAATTGTTTTTTACATGTCTACAGCGATAAAAAAATTTCACTCGAAATGGATGAAATTTTGTAAAATATTGAACGGTTTCGTTACTACAGGCATTCAAATGTTTCGTTCAGACCTCTGAAATAATGAAAAAAAAAATTGTTTTGGGTTCTAGAATCAAAATAATTAAATAATTAGCATGTCCAAACATTGTAGATGAATTTATACAAAAAAAATCAGTGAAACTCAGTTGGGACTCGAACCGATGAAGGTATTAAATAGGGAAATGGCACTGTTCTAAGGATATTAATATTCGTTGCCAGGCAACGGTAGTTCGTAGTTCATAGAGTTGGACTGGTATTTGGATTTCAGTGAATATAATTTAGCCAGTGGTCAAACTCTCTGAACTACGAACTACCGTTGCTTGGCAACGAATATTAATATCCTTAGAACAGTGCCATTTCCCTATTTAATACCTACATCGGTTCGAGTCCCAACTGAGTTTCACTGATTTTTTTGTATAAATTCATCTAGAATCTTTGGACATGCCAATTATTTAATTATTTCGATTCTAGAACCCAAAACAATTTTTTTTTCATTATTTCAGAGGTCTGAACGAAACATTTGAATGCCTGTAGTAACGAAACCGTTCAATATTTTACAATTCTGTTTTCATATTCGTGATTGATATTCAAGAAGTACAATTGTACAAAGTTTCATCCATTTCGAAGGAAATTTTTTCATCGCTGTAGACATGTAAAAAAAATTTGTGTTCGATTTTGAAAAAATTTTTTCACAGAAATTCTTAGAAAATTGTATTCATCAAGAAAATAAAAGTCAATTCGACAACCGCAAAAAAAAATTTGGAACATTGCAGGTCTTCCGCCATTTTGTAATTTTTTTTTCGGAGATCGTCAACTTTTCTGAATAGAGGTCCCAAAAATACTGAGATTTGACCAAAAACCGTTACTTTAAGTGTTATACATAACTGACCACACTCATAAGAATCTTGCTCAAAAATGACGTTTGACACCCTGTATCTCGCTTATGCTTCGAAAACGGGATATATTATATAAGGCAAAAATGATTCTCCCGATGTCCTCTACACGAAAATATATATTTGTCCAGTTTATGATGAAACACCCTGTATTTTTGTTATTGAAAATTTTGTTTATAATGAATTTTCATAAGTTAAATATATTATGTTAGAATCTATTTTTGTTATTGAGATTTTTTGTCTTTGAATGAATAAAAAACGTCAGAAACTTTTATTTTGATGTATTACATCTAAATTACAGTTCATATTCCAGACTATCTCTAATTATGTTTCTTTTTCTTTCTCCCTGTTTCTTTAAATTGATTGCATTGTCAACCTCACCTATCTCATCATAATTGTTGCCAAGACTTTCCACATCGAAATCAATTACCCCATTTTTATCAATACATAAGTTGTGTAAAATACAGCAAACCATTATAAATTTTGTTATCTTTGAAACCGAATGCATATCTAAATTAGTTAGTTGTCGAAAACGACCCTTCAGTAACCCAAATGAATTTTCTATAAGTACTCTACTGGCTGATAGCTTTTTATTAAAGTTTTTATCCTTATTGGCCAAGTTACCAAAATCTTTGTAAGGTGTTAAAAGATGAGTTCTTAACGGGTAGGCATTATCACCTAATATGTGATATTTCGTTCCACAAATGCTTGGTAATACTTTACTGACATCTGATAATCTTAAAACCCTTGCGTCATGTATCTTTCCAGGACAACCAGTAAATACATCCCTGAATTTTTTCGTATGATCACAAATTCCCTGTAATATAATAGAAGGCAAATCATGGCGGTTTGTATATGTAGATTTCATTTTGTGTGCAGGTGTTCTAATACTGATACTGGTTCCATCTATACATCCAATTATGTTTGGAAAACCTGAAATCTGATGAATAACTTGATAGACATTGAACATTCAGAATATGAAAACACACCTTTTTGAATTCGGATGCCACATAATTAATTTCATCTTCACTTTTTGGCATTTTTATAACAGAGGAAGTCATTTCTAAAAAACTGTCCATCACACGATCCATGCAATAATAAAGTGCAGAAAACTGCTAAATTGAATCTTTGAGCAACTTCTCGTAAGGTAGTCTTATTCCCAGCAAACCTTAAAATTTGATTTGTAGAGTAGATCTCTTGTGTAGATAATATATTTCTCAATTGCAATGTAACATACCATAAGAAAGATAAACATGGGTTTCAGCAGATTATTTAATATATATTAATGACATAAATGAAATAATCGATGATGAAATATTTGTTATTATTTTCGTTGATGATACCAAAGTATTGATAAAGGCTAAAGATCTTGAAGGTTTGCTGTCGAGATTAGACAGAGCACTTTGTAAAGTTAAAGGCTGGTTTTCAAAAAATAACTTCATACTGAATGAACAAAAAACAAAATCTATTTTCTTTACTGCCACGAAATCTAGAGCTGATATTCCTAGTGAAGTTGTAGTTGGTGATCTGGTTTTACCCTGTCACACGGAAGCGAAGATTTTAGGTTGCATTCTGGATGGTTCACTAACATTTGAACCACACATAGAAAAATTAATCAATAGGCTGAACTCGGTGCTTTATTCTTTTAGGGTAATGAAGGATAAGTTGGATAAAAGCACTATGAAAATTGTGTATCATGCCAATTTTGAATCCCTGGTAAGATATGGCATTCTATTCTATGGAGGAAGTGAGCAACTAAAAAGAGTTTTTGTTTGTCAAAAGCGCGCTTTGAGATTAATTTTAGGAATGGAATATAAACAGACTTGCAGAGGTAAATTCAAAGGTTTTGGAATTCTTACTGTCTATGCAATTTACATTCAGGAGATATTATTGTTTTTTTTCAAAAATAGGGATATTTTCGATAATTTCAAACAAAAAAATATTTATCCAACAAGATCATTGGATTATACGTATCCCATTCATAGGCTCACAATATCTGAAAAAGGTCCTTTATACAGATGTCTTAAATTTTACAATAAACTCCCTAGTTCTATGAAAACAATTAACAATCTAAGACAATTCAAAAAAGCCGTTCACAAGATGTTATTTGATTTGGAACCCTATGATATAAATAGTTATCTTGATTTGTAACTTGAAAGTGAATTTCAATTTGTTTTGGTTTTTTTTTTGCTGACACTATTTTGTTTTATGTACTCATTGAGTTTTCCTCAAAATAAAGATTGTTTATTATTATTATTATTATTATTATTATTCTCTGCCTCCCTCCATGATTTTGGTACTTTGGAAAGTGTTCGGAATTTTCAAATAGTTGTATTAGCCAGTATGATGTTTTCCGGCTCACGCGGAAATTCTTGCGAAACTATAAAAAACAGGGATGACTATTAGGACCTGGGTTCTACCATACACTCAAATTACTCTTGAACAGATAATTAAATAAAAAGATTTTTTATCGGTTAGGTACCTCATCATCAGTCCACTTGTAAACAACCTCCGTAAGAAAATTTTTTATTTTCGGAATTTCTTTCTGTTTACATAGCATTGCTGCATAATCTATTTCATCTTCGCTGTCGGAAGAGGAAGATAATAAATTAATTATTGAGAAAATATCTTCTCCGTTCATGATGACCGATTGTTTACTGTTTATATTATTTTTAAGGTTACGAACAGCAATCAAAATTGCACCAACACTGGCACGAGCTCTCAGACCTCGTGCCGAAAAATGTGCACTGGGTGCATTTGGTGCGGAACCAGTTTTACAAAAGAACATGGCTTCTTGCACCCAAAGTACCAATAGAACATGAAAATTGCACCAGTGCATCACCGGTTTCACCATTAGAAAACGCTATAAGAGAGCGTCGGTGTCTTTGTGGTTTTGGCGCGAAACACGGTTACGCTGGGAGCAACATCGTTTTATTGGTCAGTTGTACGCGGTCCTCCCGTTAGTGCGCATGTGCCTTGGAGCTACACTGTTACTAAGGTCATAATATTTTTTTTGATTCTGGAGCAATAGTGACCCAAGATACAGTTGTGACATTATTTCTCCAATATTTTAATACTTTTTAAAGTTCACTATTGTACTACAATGACCTTAGTTGATAAATGACTTTGCTTCTCCAATTCTTGAGTTTTTAATGAATGTGCCACTCAATTCAAACAGATCACCTGGTCTCAAACTTATGTTTTTTTATATAATGAGGGCCATTGTGTCAACTAGGTCGTTTTGCTTGTACCCAATAGTGTTTACGTTACTGTGAAGATTGTAGGTATAAACAATTTATTTATTTCGATTCTTTTCACTTATTTTCAGTTGTGTTTTGAATTAAAAAAAATGCTGTCTCGGGGAAAAAAAACTGGTATCACTGGCACAAGCAACATCGCCCATTGCAAGAAATGAACCTGTCGAATCTTCAACTCCACCTTTTGATATCAATCAAGATAGCAGTAAATTGAAAATTCAATAGAAGAAAAAGAATCTGGATGTTCAACTGGTCACTACTCTGATACCGATTCAGATGACGATTTCAAGACCCCATCTAATTCGCCTTCATCTTCAAATAGTTCGTTCAATTCAAGTAGTTCATCTAGTGATAGTAGCTCTGAGAATGAGGTTGATAATCAAGAACCAAGATCATCACCTAAAAAAAGGGGTAGAAAACGTTCTCGTAATCCCCATAGATGGAAGAAAAACATAGCGAAAAAATTGAGGAATTGTGGTGTTGAATATAAATCAATTAAAACTGGCAAAACAGTACAGGCTAGAAAAATTGGTCCCTCTAGTTCAGATAAGTGTCGGCTTGTTTGCTCATCTAAATTCACCCAAGAAAAAAGAATAAACATTTTTAATTCTTACTGGGAGCTAGGTAGTATAGAAAGACACCGTGGTTTTTTGAATTCCTGCATTAGACCACTCGAGATAGCAAGCCGTCGTATTAAAGTGAATCGTCGATACCAGAGACAGGGTAACTCTGCATTTTATTTACTCAACGATGGTCGGTCAGTACGGGTTTGTAAAACTTTTTTAATCAACACCTTGGGTATTTCACCAAGAACTATACGAACTGTCATTGATGCTAAAACACGGAAAGCATTGCAAATTGGACAAAGAAATTATAAAAGCCGTCAAAGACCACATTGAATCTATTCCAAAAGTAGAAAGCCACTATTTGAGGGCAAGCACGAGTAAGCTTTTTATTGATGGTGGCTTGACTATAGCAGAATTGCACAGAAACTACAAGGAAGTACAGGAAAAAATAATAAAGCAGCTGTTAATTACGACGCCTACCAACGCATTTTCAATCACGATTTCAATATTGGTTTTTTCAGGCCGAAGAAAGACCTTTGTGACCAATGCGTTGCATACGAAAATGCACCAGAAGAAGAGAAGGTAAAATTATATGGCAGCTATAAGGCTCACCAAGAAGAAAAGAGCTTGAGTAGGGCTGAAAAAGATAGAGACATGTTTTATAAATCAAGGCTAAATTGCTACAATTTCACCATTTCCAATTCAAAATATAAAGAAACTACATGTTTTTTTTTGGCATGAAGGCTTAGTCAACAGAGGAGCTATAGAAAAAGGATCTTGTGTGTACTCATATTTAGTAGAAGTTGCTAAAAAGTATCCTGGATGTGATTTTTTATTCGGATAATTGTTGTGGGCAGCAAAAAACCGATTCGTATTTGCAATGTACCATTTCGCAGTAACAAAATTAAACATAAATTCCATACAACACAACTTCCTGATACGTGGACACACGCAAAACGAAGGTGACACAGCACATTCAGTAATCGAAAAAGCCATCACTAGAGCAAAAAAATCTGGGCCCATCTATAGTCCTGAACAGTACATATCCATAATACGAGGAGCAAAGAAGACAGGAAAGCCATTTTTATTGAGAGAAATTAATTACAGTGATTTCGTCGATCTGAAGGCGTTATCAGATAACACAAATTTCAACATGAACAAAAATGTTAAGGGGGATGCAATTAAAACTTCCGAAATAGTGAGTATTAAGTTCATCAAAAATTACAACAATTATCGATATCGAACAACCTACAAGACTGAAAACTGGGAAGAGGCCGAAGCTACAGGGTGCGGCACGGAGGATGGATGGTTTTAAAAAAATAATAAAAGCGTTAATTTTTACTCAAAAACATATTTATTGACGGAATCAGATTCTCAAGGAAATAGCATTTGAGACAGTCAAGTGTGGAAAATCACATGAGGCATGTGGTGGCCGAAATCGGTGATGCAGTGCTGGAGGCGCTCTTGGAAGTTCGCGTAGACTCTTTCCAACATCGCTCTCTCAACTTGGGCAACTTCCACGCGAATAGCCCTTTTCAATTCTGCCGGTTAACCATGCCGTTGAGGTGAAAGTGGGCTTCGTCACTCATGAACAAAATGAGGTTCTCATTTTGATCGATCAGTGCTTCCATCTCACGTGCGAAGTTCATTCGTTGTGCATAATCTCCGGGGTGTAACTGTTGCACAATGGCCAATTTGTAGGGGTGAAAGCGAAGATCCATATGCAAAATTCGCCTCACCGAACGATCACTGAGGCGAAGTGCAGCAGCATGTTTCCGAGCAGATCGCGACGGACTGCGAAGAATGGCTTGTCGAACGCGTTCAACATTTTCAGGCGTTCGAACTGTTCGCACAGGTCCTCTTGGTCTTCTGTTGATCAGTTCACCACGTCTGCGAAGTGATTCAACCCAACGAAGGATGGTGTTTCGAGAGGAAATAGCTCTATTCCGATGAATGTGGAAATGGCGACGAAACTCACGCTGCACGACCGTGACTGACTCATTATTTCGGACGAAACTATCATAGGCGAAAACACGATGCTCCACCGTCCAAGGCTCCATGACGACAACTGGTAAATAAATGCTAAGAACACACGAGTCTAACGGCACCCTCCCCACTTCTCTCGTCCTCAGTGGGGGAAAGTTATGCCCATCTGAAAAACGGCCGCCCTCCGTGCCGCACCTTGTATAATAGAACCTAATAGAAACAACTTACGTCGAGGCCGAGGTAATGTTACAAGCATCAACGAAGTCGTTCTGAAACCAGCATATACCTCAAAGATAGCTATAGCAGATCGCAAGAAACGCGACCTTTTGAGTTTGGTAGAGACAAACATAGTACCAAGATACTATGAGAAGTTCTTCAAAGATCTCCTTTGATTTCATAAAACTTGTGATACTTGTTGAAAACGATGTTTTGTTATGTTAAGAGTTTTTCATTATTTTTGAACTACAGCAATGTAGAACTGTTAAAAAGTTTATGTTCATTTCGAAGAATTTTTAATTATTTTATTAACGAATGTGTATGTTTGTAATTTGGAATAAAATCAGTAAACATTCTGTTCTCGTTTTTTCATAACTCAGTATACAAATTTTCGATAGTACCACAACGTCACTTTTGAGGGGGTTGAAATGTTTAAATAATCGTATAGTATATTTTTTACGGTATAAAGTGACCATTTTTCACCCAAAAGTAAAGTTAAAAATTGAAATTGTAATAAAAACTATTAATCTCATCTCTATCTTTTATAGTTATTGTTTTGTGACGTGTCAAAGTTTAAAAAGCTTCTTCCGAGAAACTACATTTTTGTATAAGTGACAGTGTCACACCGGGGGTGCGACATGTCAATTGTAACGTTTACGTTTACGTCCATGGCCATGACAGCACTTCAACTCTCTCGTCTCGTCCGCTTGGCCAGGCGGGACAAACATATTCAGGGGTTTGGAGCGGATACCGGTGTCCGCCATAGCGCTGAACCTATTAATCATGGACCAAATACTCTAATTTCGAGGAATTCGACGAAATTCCTTGGTGTCTATATTGACAGCTGCTTGAGATGGTCTGATCACATCGACTATGTTAGTATGCAATTCGCGAATCAAAAATTCTCTTCCACTAAGTGCAGTCCTGAGTATATATTACAGTTTAGTTTATACTAGTCACCTCTCATATAATATTATGATCTGGGGATGTTCGTCAGATTTCTACAGAGTGTTTATTGCTCAGAAACGCATTCTAATATTGATATTTGGACTCGATACAAGAACATAATGTAAATCTGTTTTTTAAAAATATTCAATACTGACAGGCTCCTGCATTTATACGTATAAGTATTCCTCTAGATCTAGAAATCAAACGGCGAAATGCATTAAATATATTGAAACGAAATATATTGCACCATATAAATATCGCAAAATTCATTATTTGCGAGATGGAGAGAAAATTATTTGGACCGATGAAAGTCGCATCGAGAATTGTGGAATCGTTAACAGGCACAATATGCACTATTGGTCTGATCAAAATCAGCATTTGGTTTGGGAAGAAGGCTTTCGACAAGGACGATTCGGGTTTAATATATGGGTTGCTCTATATAAAAACAAAATTCTGGCATATCATATTTATGATCACACCCTTGATGCAGATGCATATGTCAGCAGTCAACATACAACAGCAGAATATTGAACCCGAACTCGAGAACGTTCCATTGATGTCTTTAGGGGAAATGTATTTTCAACAAGATGGAGCACCTGCACATAATGCCCGCGAGTTACCTAGACCTGACATCACAAGATTTTTTCTAGGGGGATATTGGAAAAATAAAATCTATGAAACCAAAATTTCACAGAAGGAACAATTGAAAGACTAAACGGAAAACGCTCTGAGACAAGTCAACAGAGCTCACATCGCCAATGCCATAATACGTAGTGTAAGATCGAGAGGCTTGGCGTACTTATCTAACGATAGCACACAATTCGAACACTTCCGTTAATACATTCAATTAATTAATCTCATCACCTCACTTCATTGAAAATGATGATTATAAGCAACTATTTTTTTCCATGAAACTAATTTTTTGAATGTCTGTCATAAACAGCAAAAAGATCATTCAATTTATGTTTCCTTTAGTTATCAGATGAAACTGTATTTTCCCTACAAAATTTTTTATACCTTACACATTTCCACATTTTACACCATAGAACTATATCGAAACCCCTCTCTCCTTAAGGCATGTCCATAGAGTATTATGGGTCTAAGAAACGATATTGGCGATTCCAGCTAACGTTGAGGGCGCTGATGAATGTAAACAGATACTTGTTTTCTTAGTTCGGTGATTCGCCGCTAGGGAATTTTTAAATCTTTTGATTGATGGATAAATTAATATTTCGTTTGAATTTTGGATTATATTATTTTTTTTGTGTTTTGGATTGAATCATTGGATATACGAGTGGAGAATTGAAACACTTCGATTGATTCATTGAACCTTTGATTGTGCAGTGCCCAGTTTATTGCATGACGGTAAACAAATCAGTTTTTTAAAATTTATTCAATTAATTCGAAATTTATCTTATAGGAGAAACGGAAAACTATTTGAGTTTAATCACCGTCTTCGATTATTTGAAAGCCACACCAACTAGTCGATGTTTTGTTGAAGGTGAGCAAGTGCTCAACAGTAAGCATCTCATCCTAGTTGGAATAATAGGTGGAAAATTGAGTAACGCAGGCTTTTATTCCTCAATGAAAATAATGGCACTCTATATACCTGCAAACCAGCGCTCTGCTAACAGGAAAACTTTATGAAATATCTGGTTGGCTGGAGCTGGATCCCTCCACGGAAATTTGGAGGATTAAACCATTCAACTGTTCGTGTAAAGCAGGAGCGTGTGGAAGATGCAAGCACATATCTGCGAAACTTCTGAAATGCTCAAGGTTGTATTTATTAACAGTTCAATAGTGGCATGAATCGAGCCCTCTGTAATTGAGCTTTATGCTTTCCAATGTAGTATTAGTCGTTTTCTTTTTTCTGCTGTCCCTTTTTTGTGTGCGTGCACAATAAAAAGTATGAAATGCTTCAAATACAAATTCCAAAACAATTGTCCTTTACCTGAAGCACATAAGAAAAAATGTGCAGATTTTTTGATAGCAAACAATGCTAATAGTGCTCTTAGTAAACACGAGTAGGTATCTCATTGAGTCACAAAACATAAAAATTGATTGCTAATATTTTCAATATAAAATAGGTCAGGATGGAGAGCATTACCTGTGGTTGCCAATGAAAATAAAAATGACGCAGGATCTGATTGGCTAACACCACTTGTAGAAAATATTGGAAAGTCGACTTTTTTAGCAGGTCTCCAATTAAATCCAGAAAATTTTCATCTAAGGGACTGTTGTAAATCCACCTACTCACGATTGTGTGAGGTGGATATTACAAACATTATGATGTCATGCTCTAGTGGAAGTGAAAACTGGAAAATGCATAGAAAGTACAGGTTGACAGGTACATTTATTCATTATTATGCTAGACTCCCTTAATTTTTCTATATCGTTAGTACAGAATAATATCAAATATATTATGATCATATTGTGATCAGTATCTGAAAATGAACGTCATAAAAATAAACTTGTGAATTTACTGATGATAATCAGAATTCCAAGTAATGGGATCAACCGAATTTCAAAACATTATTTTCAGGTTCCAGATGCTATTCTGTATATACTTACAGCAAAGGGGATTGGACGAACAAAAGCCAAAGCTATTTCTACCCAAAGGGTTTTGTGAACAAATTTGTTCAGCACGGTCTGCTTCATGAAAAAGAAGCCCGCGAATCGTACATTGCCAAGCTAGGATATTCTGTTATAGAAACTGGATTTATTATCTGTAGCAGATATCCATGGCTTGGTGTGTCTCCCGATGGCATTATTTTTCATGAAGGCAGACCATTAAAATTGCTCGAAATAAAATGTCCGTTTGTTGGTGAGAATTATTTACAAAATTATCTTTTTTTGTTAACAATGTTAACTACCCTCATTCTTTCTAATTGATTTTTCTTTAGGGAGGACCAAAGATGCTGCAGAATTTGTTAATGAATGCGATTATCTATATATAAGTGCAAGCGGTGTGCAGTTAAAGCATAATCATTCCTATTGGCGAATCCAAAAATCTAGACGCCCTTTGGTGGCTAATTCCCGAACCTACTTTGTCAGTACTGTCAATGGTGTCTATACTGTGGTACTGTTCTACTGTTTAGTTTGGTTGTCTCGACTTACGAAGTGTTTTTATCATTATTTGGAGTATTTATATTGTGGTTATTGTTATATTATACTGGATTTTGCAGCAGAAATATTGAGTCAGGAAAAATATCCGAAAAGGTATTTATATCAGTGCATTCAAAAGAATATATAGAGATTTAGGTTGAGAGATTCTGTTTGGAGCTAAGTTTTTTCATAGTTTTTAACTACAGGGTTGTGCATCAATTCATTATTATAATCTACAATAATCTAGAATTTTTTATAATGAACATTATTTTCAGTCACATCTTAGTGAACAAATGAAACGAAGTTCTTCTAATCGTAAAAGAACACTGCCTGTTGTGTTTTCAAAAGCAAGAATAGGACTATACATTTTCACAGGTTTCCTAAGAAAAATGTAGCATCAGTTCATATCACCAATGCCTTTGATATACTAGAATAGGTTGATACAAGAAAAGCATGGATAAACAAATTGTTGACCTACTTCATATATCATGGGGTTTCCCAGTTAGTAAAGCACTAGTTTGAAGGCAAGGTGCCATTATTTTCATGGAGCAAAAAACACCATTATTAATTTTTTCATCCATTATGCCTGTAGAATCACACTTTTTATACACTTTATTTGATAGGGTTGAAATAAAATACTTTAACTTAACTCAGTGTATTTACTTTCCCAGTCAAACTATATATATGAATGATACATGTGTTACGTTTTGTGAATACCTGTAGTCACTTCCCAATCCAGTCATTAGTCATCTCTCAACTTCAAGAGTCTATACCTAGTTCAACTACATCGGGATCTGAATACGTTTTGGCAGTCCATACACTACATCTCTTCCTTAATTAGATAATTGTTAATTAACAGAGGGTTTCCCAAACTTGAAAAAATCTCTTTCAATATCATTATGGTATTAGCAGCAGTTATTTATCGCATTATGTGAATTTCTTTATAGCGGCTATAATAATCAACTATCACGAAGAGGTATTCTCCTTTTGACAAAGGACCAATAACTACAATGCCCACCAATATTAGGTGCTTACAACTGAGAACTTGTTCACCTTCTATTATGCATCTTTTATTGGTTGCAGCGCCCAAATAATTCAAAACTGTGTTCAAGCTCAAATATAGCACCATTGTTCCTGTTGAATTATTGTCTATTTCGCCAAGGATTAGACTGAAAGATCCAATTTTTTCACCTTAATTTTATAACTTTATACAGCAGTAGCTACAATCCACTTATTTAATTTCAATATGTCCAATAAATATATAGATTTTCAAGAAAAACGTACAAAAACCTCTATCTCGCTATACTAATCTTGAAAATAGTACTGACAAACGACAAAGTTTTTCTTACAGTTCGCAGCGCCCTCAATGTTAATTGGATTCGCCAATTATGCACAAAATCAATTAGGAATGAGCATCTTGAACTTGGAGTCCTGTGATTTCATTGTTTATTCCAGTTATTCCAAATCATTCAACATTTACCAGTGTTCATCAAAGACTTCGAGAAACTGGATCAGTGATTCCTAAACGTATACACGGGGGTAGAAATGCTGATGTAAGAGAAGGATATGAAGATGCTATAATTGAAGCAATTGAAGAAAATCCAGAAATTAGTGTCCGAAGACTGAATTTAATGCATCCTTATGTTTCAAAGTCTTCAATATCACGCATTATTCGCAGAGAAAACCTGCATCTCTATCATTTGACGAAAGTGCAAGCTCTGTATGCTAATGATTACCCTGCTAGAGCTCAGTTTTGCACTTGGTTGCAAAGTCAGAGAGCTTTAAACATGAATTTTTTTCATTAATTTTATTCTCGGCTGAAGCAATCTTCACTAGAGAAGGAATATTCAATATGCACAATTCTCACTCTTATGCATATTGGGGAGAAAACCCTCATAAAATGAAAGTGAGAAATTTTCAACAGAGATTTTCGATGAATATCTGGATAGGAGTAGTCGATAAATATTTGCTTGGACCTGTTGAGCTACCAAATCGCTTGAATGGTGAAAATTATTTAGATTTTTTGCAGAATACACTACCGCAATTGTTTGACGATGTTAACATCAATGTTCGTCGAAATCTATAGTTTCAGCATGATGGGTGTCCTGCACATTTTACAAGAAACGTTCGAGAATTTTTAGATAACGTTTATGGACAACGTTGGATAGGCAGGGGAGGTCCAATTAACTGGCCGGCAAGGTCCCCCGATCTGAATCCTTGCGATTTCTGTAGTTGGGGTTACCTAAAATCAATGGTCTATTCGAGACCGATTGAAACACGAGCTCAACTGTGGAGATCGATTCAACATGCCTGTAATGACTTGAGAAACAACGTGGGAATTTTTGGGCGAATACGGCGATCTCTGCATAAAAGAGTTAATTCATGCATTCAAAATAGAGTAGAGCCAAATTTGTGATTTTTTAATTGTATTTCTTTTTTGTTTTGGTTTCGAGGATATTTACACATGTTTTTGTTTGTTACTCTTAATGTTATTTAATTGTTTAGTTTCTTGTTGCTCCGTAATTACAAGTTTTCTTCTTCTAGGTCTTTAGAGTTAGTTAAATAATAAAAATAATTTTTTTCTCAGAAATGCTGGATCTGGGCGTTATTATATTATTTTTTCAAAAGTTAATGAATATGATGTAAATCTTGCGAAATAATGAAAGTTAAAAAAGTTTCAACTAAAAATACCCTTCGCCCCCCCCAAATGATACGATTGTGTTTGACATGAAAGAAATGCACTCAATATAATCGATGCGTATTTTTGATATTAGCCAATGTGTAAACTTTCAGCACTTTATGTGACTCCGTTTTGCGAATACAGTAGAACCTCGATTATCCGTGCGCGCTTTATCCGGGCGGCGGATTCTCCGTGCGGTATTCTGACAAGCTTAGAAGCTTAGAAAAATGAGGGAGATTATAAAGTGTAGAATTTACGAAGCCCAAAACAAACAAAAATCGGTGATTTTTTCAAGCGATTTTTCAATGTGACATATAGACACTGTTCAATGTACGTTTAGACATTATGTTTAAAGATTAAAACTGTTATTCTTGTTGCATGTATCTAGTATTACGTTTTTTTGTTTGTTTGACACATAGCTCTGTCTAAATAAATGGTTGAAAATTAAAACTAGGTCTTTGGATTATCCGTGTTTTCGATTATCCGGCGAAGGCTTGGTCCCGACTGGCACGGATAATCGGGGTTCTACTGTATGTGGCAAAAAGTGTGGACAGGACGTCATCTTCAAAGGGCACTAGCTCCTTAACGAAGCAATTTGCATTATATGTTTTGGGTCGAATCTGTCTAAAATATGATCTATAATGTCCACTAGAAGTTTGTCGGTCTAATTACGGGACACCTGTATATGTAGGTAATTGTAAATGTTGTGATTAATATAAATTATGCATTTTTCAAGGTGAGGATAAATGTAATGTTTGTGTGGTATAGTTATACGGGCTTAAAATAATTGGAGTGGGCATAAAAAATTAAGTTTTTTTTGCATCTAAATGACTATATATTCATACAAATATAACATTTTGTATCAGGTGCAGGGGTATTGGGAGCCTGATATTTTGTGAATAATAAATATAATGATTGTTCAATAATAACAATAACAATAATTTATTAATTTCTCATATATACAAAATATGTAGAAAGGAAAATAGTTCATCCAAAAAGAAAAAAACTGAATATACAAAATTTTCAAATATTCGCTACAATATACCTACAATAAAATTCTTCGATATTGTATGGCTCAAGCATTAAAAGAAAACGATATAGAGACTTCCCGAAAGAGACATGACCATATTATATTCTTTGAATTTCTACTGGTAAACTGTTGAAACAGTTTAATGCCCATGCACACTGGTCCCTTTTCAGACAAATAATGTACCGGAAAAACAAATGGGTGCATTCTAGGTCCGTCAAGTTGGCCCGGAAGTTCCGGCACTTCTTGAAGAAAAAATTTTCACGGAAAATGCTAGCTAGATGCTGGGAGATGCTGAAGAAAAAATCGAAATATCTTCAATCGTAGTGGAAAAATCGACGATTGAATTTTCCGGGCCAACTTATGTGCAGCCCGGACACCTCAGCATTTTTCATCGAAATGCTCACAAAGTTTAATGCTAGGTAGATGCTGAGAGATGCTGAAGAAAAAATTGAAATATCTTCAACCGTAGTGGAAAAATCGACGATTGAAAATTCCGGGCTAACTTATGTGCAGCCCGGACACATCAGCATTTTTCATCGAAATGCTTACAAAGTTTAATGCTAGGTAGATGCTGGGAGATGCTGAAGAAAAAATCGAAATATCTTCAACTGTAGTGGAAAAATCGACGATCGAATTCTCCGGGCCAACTTATGTGCAGCCCGGACACCTCAGCATTTTTCATCGAAATGCTCACAAAGTTAAATGCTAGGTAGATGCTGAGAGATGCTGTAGAAAAAATCTAAATATCTTCAACCGTAGTGGAAAAATCGACGTTTGAATTTTCCGACCACCTAATTTGCAGCCCGGCAACATCAGCATTTTTCATCGAAATGCTGACAAAGATTAATGCTAGCTAGATACTGAGAAACTCTGAAAAAAAAATCGAAATATCTTCAACCGTAGTGGAAAAATCGACTATTGAATTTCCCGGGCATTCTATTGTGCAGCCCAAAATCAATTGCACTTTGCATCGAAATTCTGACGGTTGTGAATGGAGCAGAATGATGCAGAAAGTGTCGAAACATCTTTCACGGTAGCGGAAAAATCATTGGTTGGATTTTCCGGGCCAACTAATGTTCAGCCCGGAGACAAGGGCATTTTTCATCGAAATGCTAGCTGAAGCTGCTGAATGCAGAAGAAAAAGTCAATATATCTTTGACTGTGATGAAAAAGTTGATGAACAACATATATGCTGCTTTTAGGAGTTGGCTTGAGACAGAGAAAAATTCTTTGAGTAGTATTCTTTGTGGGCACTCAGAATTCATTACTAGGAAACACATAAAAGCAACATAAACCCAAAAAATTTTTGACAACTTGTATTTTTTAAACGACACACACTGTATTTCATTTTGATATTCGGTAGAGCTTTTTGTTATGTTTGAAAAATAAAAACTTCATTGAGGTTATCTCTTCAAAGTTTCTAAAAATAAACTTAGATATATAGTCTGTAAGGCAGTATGAAACGCCACATTACAATATCAAAGGGACCACGGATATAAACAAAACTGACACTCATTTATTTATTTATTTATTAATGAAAGTTAAATGTAGTGTTCAAATGGTTCCTCTTTACTTCTGCACTCAGTCAAAATTTTTTTAAAGGGTTTTCCTTAGGATTCAACAAGAGTAATAGTAGTAACTTATCGAAGATTGTTTCTCTGATGATCGCAAGTTTCTTTGATGAAAATAAGGATTTTTGTGCTTAGAAACGTGAAAATGTCTTTGTAAGTATTATATAGACATATTCAGTTTGAAGACTTAGATTAAAGTTTTTCACAAGAAATCAGGCAAAATCAGTTCGTTTCGACAGAAGTCGAAGTCTGTTTATCGGATATTGACGTGACAAAATGGAGCGTTTGTGCGGGAAATTTGATGTCTCCTTTCATTTACGTATTTTTTATTGGCAATTACTATATTTTGAAAAAATGTTATTTTTTCGTATTTGTATAGGGTTTATCTATAAAATAAAATAAATTCCAAAAAATAGTCAACATCCAGTTGATAATAATCAACTCAGTCAGTATTCTGAAACATTGAGCTAGAATGAATAAGTGGCAAAAATGCTTTTAGATATGTTGATCAATGCAAATTGAGTATGCAATTTAACAGATGGTTGACTTTCTACTGTCGATGTAGAAAGATGTAAATGCCTTCCAGCACGTTAAATGCAAACGATGACTTTCGCTCTTCTGGCTTAGTTCAATATTTTCACATAAGTGGCCGGCAAAATTGAAAGGCCAAATTTTTTCTTACAGTAGACTTTATTGTGATTTTTTCAGCATCCATCATTATTCAGCCAGCATTAATTTTTGTCAGCATTTGGAGGAAAATGCCGCTGTCACCGTGCTGAACATAAGTTGGAGCGGAAAATCAACCAACGGTTTTTTTGGCTAAATTCTTCGGACGTGAAAAATATACTCCTGAAAAATTCAATTTTTTCATTTTCAACTGGAATTACTCCTGCTTCACAAGGTGAATCAATATCAATGATAAGATTTTGGCAATGTGTACTATTTATGCAGATGAACTCTTCATTTGATTATTGGATATATTTCGAAAATAAGAATTATTATTATTATTATTATTTATTGAAGATAAGAGCCAAGTTAAACAAAACTATGGGGCTCAGAATACATAAAAAAACATAAGACAGTTACAGCTCGGAAATTACTCCCGATCGATGAAACGTATCGAAAAGAATGATACCTAGGTTATTCGTCTCTCAGTTGGGTATTAGTCCGGTCAATTTAGACAATTGAAATAAAGAAAATTCCGACAAAGCCAAATTTTTGTAGAGACCTTAGGTTTACCACAAGGAATAAAGTCTCAAAAGTCCCCATCAGTCCCATGCGAGCTTCGGGACTTATTCGGGGTCAAAGGTCAAAATTTTAGGTTTTTTGGATTTTTCTCGAAAACGGTAAGTTTTATCGAAAAAGTACCTCAGAGCAAAGTTGTAGATCTTAAAATTCTCTATAAAAATGGTTCCTATGATTTTTTCTCTAAGACCCACTATTTCCCAGATATTGCGCTTGTAAGAATCATGTTCTACATAGTATGCACACATATGCCACATATTTAGGTACTCAAGCAAGCAAAAATGCCTACTCGTGCCTCTTCTATGTATACATTATACTACATCACGTTGTGTGGGATCGAGAAGAAACCTTTAACGTAATTTTTGAAAAATATGTTCAGTATTACGTAGACATTATGGTCATACAGTTACGGTAGTATTTGATGGCTACAGTGACACAACAAAGAACATAAAGCTGCAGAACAACGTCGTCGTGCTACAAAAACATCCTCAGGTACCGACATAATGTTTGACGAATTTATGACAGTTCCAGTTAATCAACAAAATTTTTTTGCAAACATTAATAATAAATCTCGTTTTATTTCTATGTTGAGTAACAAATTAACAGCTGAAAATATTGCCGTGAAACAAGCTCCTAATGACGCCGATGTCCTCATAATTGAAACAGCAATAGAACAATTTAATGCAAGAAATACAGCTATTGTAGTGGGTGAAGATGTTGATTTATTAGTACTACTCACTGCAAGGACTCCATCTGATAAAATTATTTACTTTTTAAAACCTGGGAAGGCGCAGCAACGGACAGAAATATATTCTTCAAAAGTTTATCAGCTTATCCGAAATGCCAAAACTTTATTTATTTTTACATGCGATAACCGGATGCGATACTACGTCAGCAATGTTTAGAAGGGGCAAAAATTCAGTATTAAAATTATTTGAAAAAAATGATTTGAAAAGTATTTACAGAAATTAATTCTTCACCTCAAATACTAATTACTAAAGGAATTCGGTTTCTTCTTGCGGTTTATGGAGCTCCAAAAAAAATTGATTGCATAGATACGTACAGATATTTAACATTCGTAAAAAAATACACGAAACAAAAAGCAAGTACAGCTATCTTGTCTTCCTCGAACTTTACTGCCCCCTGCTCCAGAAAAACTTCTTAACACTATTTTTTGCAATTGCAAGAAAGGTTGTAGTGCCAAATGTGGCTGTAAAAAAGTAGGATTGCAGTGTTCTCTAGCGTGTACCAATTGCCAAGGTGTCTCTTGCTCAAATGTTCAATTAAATACAAGAGAGGAAGATTCATGTGATTTTGATGAAGAGACAACTGATTCATCTTCATTTGAACAATTTCTAAGCGTTCATCAACAGGAAGGAGAAGAAGAAGAACAAGAAGAAATTGAAGAAAACATGATTGGTTGAATATGAAGAGTATGAGTCAGATTAAAGTAATAAAAAAAAGTTAAACTCAGTAACCCATATCAATAATCTTCATACTATTAAATAATTATTGTTCCTGAAAATAACGTCATAAAGGTTCGTGGAATAGGCCTACCGGGGATACCACGTTAAAAAAAATGCGCCGAGTACACTACCTCACAGGTGGTGTAGAAATGTGTGCATATTATGTAGAACTTGATTCTTACAAGCGCATTATGCTCAGTTGCAGGAACGTCCATTAAAATTTAAAGGTCCATTAAACCCTTAATCCTCCATTAGTTCCTTGTAATAATGGAGGATTAAGAGTTTAATGGACCTTTAAATTTTAACGGACGTTCCTGCAACTGACACTTAGAGAAAAAATCATGGGAACCATTTTTATAGAGAATTTTAAGATCTACAACTTTGCTCTGAGGTACTTTTTCGATAAAACTTATCGTTTTCGAGAAAAATCCAAAAAACCTAAAATTTTGACCTTTGACCCCAAATAAGTCCCGAAGCTCGCATGGGACTGATGGGGACTTTTGAGACTTTATTCCTTGTGGTAAACCTAAGGTCTCTACAAAAATTTGGCTTTGTCGGAATTTTCTTTATTTAATCACTATTTTTATGTCTAAATTGACCGGACTATATAAACTAACTACAAAATCTATTCATTCGTTTTTCAGATATTTCAAAAAGAAGAATTTTTGGAGTGAAATTACTTTGTAACTGTAAATGGATAAATGTGAATTTCTCATTTAGTTATTCTTTTTATTCATCTGGATCTGGGCCGTACAGAGTTTTTCACTATAATTTTACCCCTCTTCAACTCTGGTACTAAAGGAGGTACAAAAAATTCTTTATACAAAAGTTCACGATATGAACTGAGGTTTTTTTAATATGACTTCACAAACTGAAATATATACAGGGTTCATTTTTTCATATGGAACACCCTGTATATTTTTCCATATTTGACTAGCTCTTTTCTCCTGATTTCAAATATGTAACATAATATATGTTGGTCTATCTTTCTTATTCTGAGCACCACAGATTTCAAATTTTAAGACCCATCTGGCATAGCGTTTTCGAACTTCGTAAATATTTAAGTGGCCAATGTGATTGGATAGCCACCCAATGGTCCCGATTTAACACCGTTGGACACGTTTTTATGGACGTTCCTGAAGGAAAAAAATTACTTCAGCAATAATGATGATATTGTAATGATTGAAAACAAAATTGAAGCTCTAATTTCTTATTTGAATTTCAGCCATAATAATGCAATCAAAAATAGCCTAAACAACTTGAGACAACAATATGAAATATGTGTATCGAATGAAGGTTGTCATTTCGAGCAATTTCTATATTTGATGTTATCCCTACCCTACTACCAAAGTTTATCATTTTTTATTGATTAAGTAATTGTTAAGTATTCATTTCAAAATAATACTTTCAAGTAGATTGTTTGAATATAAAGAATATCGTAGGTAATTCACATATATTTTTATTCGGTATCATCATTTCAAAACTTCTAAACTCTGAAAATTGAAGAGACACAGGGTATATATTCCAATAGACGTTTCCATAACTCTAAAAATGGGCATTTTCAGTAAAGCACTCTGTTACTTGAAAAATGATTACAGAGCTTGCCAGATGGATCTTAGAATTTGAAACTCTTTGGTATAAAAGAGATAGACCAACATATGTTACATATTCGAAATCAGGGGAAAAGAGCTAGGGAAATATGAAAAAATATACAGGGTGTTCCATTTGAAGAATGAAGTTGCCATCAATATGTTGGCCATCCTGTATATATTCCATTATGTGAATTTATATTGTAAAACCTCAGTCGATTTCGTGAAATTTTTGTATGAACCATTCTTCTGTATCTCTTTCAGAAACGAAGTTAAAGTAGGGGTCAAATTATAGTGAAAAAACCTGTACAGGGTGGGCATATTTCGATGTTTTAGCACTACAACTTTTAAACCAGAGGAGATAGACAAAATCTGATACCCACTTCTCGATCTCTTTTCTGAGAAACTAACGAGAGTAGAATTAATTTTTGGCTACCTTCTTTTGTTTTCGAGGAATAAGCGAAAATTGGAAAAGTGGCAATATCGAAAAAAATTCATATCTCCGCTAATACTGATGATAGAGCTCTGAAATTAAAACATTATACAGGCACTTTTTTTACGTAGAATCCAGTGGCGTACTCGCCTTTTTTGCACCATTTCTAATTACGGAGCTATGACCCAAAGTTATGTTTTTTAAATGGAAATACTAGATTTTTGTGGCATTTTCTTAAAGCTTAATTTTTTCTGATTTCAAAAATATATAACATTGTATGGTTTGTATCAATATGAGTATAGAAAATGGTCAAAAACCTATTTTCATTTGAGTCTCAATATTTTCTATGGTTTCAACTGTTGATGAGCACAGAAGAATTTAGCATCGTATAATTACCACAATATCTTTCCAGTATTCTTTTCATTTCTATGCTCTTAACTCAATTTCTCCAAGGAGACTGCTCTTGTTATAGGAAGCTCCATTTTTCTGTGCTTGTCAAACATAGAAAATATTGAGACTCAAATGAAAATAGGTTTTTGACCATTTTCTATACTCATATTGATACAAACCATACAATGTTTATATTTTTGAAATCAGAAAAAATTAAGCTTTAAGAAAATGCCACAAAAATCTAGTATTTCCATTTAAAAAAACATAACTTTGGATCATAGCTCCGTAATTAGAAATGGTGCAAAAAAGGCGAGTACGCCACTGGATTCTACGTAAAAAAGTGCCTGTATAATGTTTTAATTTCAGAGCTCTATCATCAGTAGGAGATATGAGTTTTTTTCGATATTGCCACTTTTCCAATTTCGCTAATAATTCGAAAACAAAAGAAGGTAGCCAAAAATGAATACTACTGTTGTTAGTTTCTAAGAAAAAGAAATCGAGAAGTGGGTATCAGATTTTGTCTAACTCCTCTCCTCTGGTTTAAAAGTTATAGTGCTAAAACATCGAAATATGCCCACCCTGTACATAACACACCTAAAGATTTTTTTTCAGTCCCGAGCCAACTTATTTATACCTGCAGTTGATCATCGCTCTTTTAGCTACTGGCGAAGAGATTTTAGCTTTTTCTTTAGCATTCAGCAGTAGTTAGCTAGCATTTCGAAGAAAAATGTCCTTGACGTCAGGCTGAGAATTAGTTTTCCCGGAAAATTCAACCAACAATTTTCACCCTTCTGTTGAAAATATTTCGACATTTCTGCATTATTCTGCAGCATTTACTGCCGTCAGAGTTTCGATGAAAAAAGCAATTGTTTCTGGGCTGCACAATAGTTGGCCGGACAAATCAAACGTCGATTTTTCCACTACGGTTGAAGATATTTCTATTTTTTTTATCAGATTTCCTCAGCATCTAGCTAGCATTAATCTTTGTCAGCATTTCGTGGTCGGAAAATTCAAATGACGATTTTTCCACTACGGTTGAAGATATTTCGATTTTTTCTTCGGCATCTCTCAGCATCTACCTAGCATTTAACTTTGTGAACATTTCGATGGAAAATACTGAGGTGTCCGGGCTGCACATAAGTTGGCCCGGAAATTCAATCGTCGATTTTTCCATTACGGTTGAAGATATTTCGATTTTTTCTCCAGCATCTCTCAGCATCTACCTAGCATTAAATTTGTAAGCATTTCGATGAAAAATGCTGATGTGTTCGGGCTGCATATAAGTTAGCCCGGAATTTTCAATCGTCTATTTTTCCACTACGGTTGAAGATTTTTCGATTTTCTCTTCAGCACCTCTCAGCATCTACCTAGCATTAAACTTTGTGAGCATTTCGATGAAAAATGCTGATGTGTCCGGGCTGCACATAAGTTAGCCCGGAATTTTCAATCGTCGATTTTTCCACTACGGTTGAAGATATTTCGATTTTTTCTTCAGCATCTCTCAGCATCTACCTAGCATTAAACTTTGTGAGCATTTCGATGAAAATGCTGAGGTGTCCGGGCTGCACATAAGTTGGCCCGGAAAATTCAATCGTCGATTTTTCCACTACGGTTGAAGATATTTCGATTTTTTCTTCAGCATCTCCCAGCATCTAGCTAGCATTTTCCGTGAAAATTTTTTCTTCAAGAAGTGCCGGAACTTCCGGGCCAACTTGACGGACCTGTGCATTCTTATGGTATATTTACATTTAAATGAATACAGAAATAATGCTGATGTTTATGCATGAACATCAGGATCTTATACATATATGTACAGTCCATAGATAGTCAAAATGTAATTTTGCTTGTACTTATCACGACAAGATTCTCTGAAACTGAAACCCAAACGAAATATTACTCTCAAGGCCAACTTTTGTGTTTTCATAATCTGATGCGATCCAGAACTGCTTCCCAAAAAAATAATGCCATAACTTATGACTGGAACATAGCATAGTAAACCGTTTTCAATACATCAATATCCACCTGATCTCTAAGAACCCGTAAGGCATAGATAACCGATTTCAATTTCTTATTAATTTCTTCGACATGGGTATGATATTTCATGAAACTATCTATATGAACTCCCAGAAACTTAACACATTCGCTGATTGGTACTTCATTGTTACTGTAGTTTATGCTTTCTGGATAGCTATTATTGGTTCTATCAGTCTTAAAATAATACATTGGGTCTTATCATTATTAATTACTAGCCGATTTTCAATACACCATTCATTTACTCTATCCATAGCATCCTCAAATTCCCTTATACCGGTCAAAATATTCAATGCAGAGATGATGATAACAGCATCATCCGCAAACAACAAACACCTGATGAAACTAGAAAAGAAGATGTAGGGAGGTCATTGATGAAAATAACAAATACCAGTGGTCCTAAGATACTGCCCTGTGGCACGCCCAACTCGATAAGTCTCTCAGAAGATAAGTAATCTCGATTTCCATCAGAAACAAGGACTCTTTGTTTTCTATTCTTAAGGTAGCTCTCAACTAGTTCAAGTTGCTTGCCCCTTATGCCGTAGACACTTAGCTTGTAGAGTAAAAGTTTATGATTTACACTATCAAATGCTTTGGCCAAATCAAGCACGATAGCTATGGGAACTTCACCTTTCTCAAGTGATTCCAAGATCTTGCAAGTGAGTTCAAAACAGCAGTTTCAGTACTCTTTCCCCTCATAAAACCATGCCGGCAGCTTACAAAAACATTGAATTTCCGAAAAAATTTCAACAATCTATTGGCCAGAACCTTCTCAAACACCTTTGCGAAAGAAGACAGGAGACTATAATTAGCCAAATTATCCTTTGAACCTTTTTTAAAAAGAGGCTTTACTACAGCTACCTTAAGATCATCTGGAAAGATACCAGATCGCCCAGTCAAATTAGATGAAAAAGGGGGTCAACCTCGGAATGAAAGATAATAAGCTGAAAATTGGTATGAACCTTTGTTTTGTCATTCTAAATGTTGTCTCAAAAGTCACAATTGCTATCGTGCCGGCGTCTTAAGATATTGAAGGTCAAAGGTCATAAAAATCGGTTTTTTGCGAAGGTCATAAAAATCGGTTTTTTCCGAATATCTGCCTTCCTATTGCTTAAATGAGATTTGCAGTTATTATGAAAGTTGTAGACTATAAAATTGTCTACAACTTTGTTTGAACTTTTTTTTCATATGACCAACCGTTTTTGGGGTTTTGCGCGAAGAGTGCGCAGCGTACAGTCATATATGACCTAATGCAAAGTCGAGCGTGAGTTACGGCTATCAGTCCGTTTAATAAAGTCAATTATTTACTTAACAGTTATAAATATTAAACAATGCCCATCATTTGTGTACTATTTGTTGATTATTTATATTTAATTGAAATAAGTAATTAAATTATTTATATATAATTATTATAATTCACGATTCACGAATGAAAAGGGATGATACTGATGTGAATGAACTGGTTGGTTGGTTTACTCTTTATAATCCCTTTCCAAATACGAATCAGTTGGTATCCTTAGCTTTAGGAATCGTTTGAAATGACCAAATTAATTGTCACAGAGCTCATGAAATCGGATTGCAATCTATGGTAAAGATAACTGGTTTGAAGTTTAATGAGATAAAGTTAAACGCGTCGATAAGGTTTTACCGCTTTCAGCCGTTAACAAATCTATCAATATTCAGAGAATAACTGTAAGCAAAAAATTTGAATGTAATTTACAAGAATATCTTCAGTAGGAACTATGCCCGTATCCGACATCTTTATTGATAGTGATGGCATGAGAAAAACCACGAAAGCGACATTATATTCGTATGACAATATGATAGCTGTCGATATCGATCTTGATGAAAATAATGTAACTTACATTAACATAATTATATATAAATAACTTAATTACTTATTTTAATTAAATATAAATAATTAACAAATAGTACACAAATAATGGGCATTGTTTAATAATTATAATTGTTAAGTAAATAATTGACTTTATACAAATACAACGGACTGATAGCCGTAACTCAAGCTCGACTTTGCATTAGGTCATATATGACTGTACGCTGTGCACTCTTCGCGCTCTACCTCAAAAACGGTTGGTCGTATGAAAAAAAAGTTCAAACAAAAGTTGTAGACAATTTTATAGTCTACAACTTTCATAATAACTGCAAATCTCATTCAAGCAAAAGGAAGGAAGTTATTCGCAAAAAACCGATTTTAATGACCTTTGACCTTCAATATCTTGAGACGCCGGCACGATAGCAATTGTGACTTTTGAGACAACATTAAGAATGACAAAACAAAGGTTCATACCAATTTTCAGCTTATTATCTTTCATTCCGAGGTGAAATCCTAATTTGACTGGGCTAAGACTGAAAGAAAGATTCATAATATGGCATAGTGGATCCATTATGCTCTCTAAACAATGCTTGATGACACTCATCGGAATCTGATCATGTCCATATGATCTCTTATTTTTCAACTGTTTCACGGCATGATAAATCTCCGATTTTTGAAATTCAAACATAAAAAATGATTTTTTACAAGACTTCGGCAATTTCGAAACCAGATTAGGTGTAGCCGTAACAAAATGTTCATTAAACCTCTCTACAACCTCTGAAACATCTCCGCAAATCTGAAAACTGTTCTCACGAGATTGACCCGAAATATTATGAATAATATTCCAAGTTGCCTTGGATTTGTTATTGGATTTTGAAATTTTGTCGCCATAATACTCTGTAGTATGTGTCAGTACACACAGCCTGTATAATTATCATACGTGAGAAACATCATCTCAAATATTATTGAAATATCACGTAGAGTAATCTTTGAATGTATAACCATTGTCGAGTTTGTTTAATTGTTAAGTATAAATACTAACAATTGGATTGTTTAAAAACACACGTATCAATTGTTTAGAGAAGAGTCCGATTACATGTTACTACGGTCATTCAGTGAAATTGATTAAACACCTTTGATGAGTTTAAGGGTATTATTTCACCATCCCTCTACGGTATAGGCGATTGGCCGAACCTACCCTAGTTGGGTACATTACATGGCGATCCTGCCAGTTCTATACTGTTAGAGGTCTTAATGGTTAATTGGTTACATCAGTGATGAGGTCTTAATGGTTACATCAGTGATGGTATATGGTTCTTCTTCTCCTTCTGACGACACACAGTTCTAGCCAAGATGGGATCATCATCACAGGATTTGATGTAATGGACAATATCAAGGAAAAACTGTAAGATTTTTTTTTTCCTAATGGATACTTTTGAACTGTATGCTGAGTTATGTGGTATCGCTTCAAAATTCCTTGAGTACATCAAAAAAGAAGCGCGTGAACGAAGAGAACGAGCCGACGGAGGAAGTAAATTTCAAAATGAATTGGTCAAGTTAGAATACAAATTTGATAAATTAAATAAAAATGTCAAATCCGAACCAAGTTCTCTCGAAACATTAAGCACTTACTAAACCATCATAGAAAATTCACTATCAGAATCTAGAAAATTGCTTCAGGAAAGATCAAAATTAATCGAAGATAAAGTAAATTCCGAAAAATCAATCATGGGTGAAAAATTCGATTTAAGAACAGCATCGTCTCTGTTGCCATCAATGAATAATATAGAAGAATCTGTGATGCAACTAATTGATGCCATAGAATTATATAAAGATATGCTCGATGAGCAAGGTAGAAATTCTCTCATTAATTATGTTCTAAAAATTAAATTAACGCCTAATGCTAAATTAAGATTGAAGAAAGAGTATCAGAAAGTTGAAGATTTGATGGTAGATATGAAAAAATTCCTAATAACCAAAAAGTCACCTGCAGCATTATCCACTCAACTCCATACTTTAAAACAGGAGAATAAAACAATAGAAGATTTTGCTAAACTAATTTTAATAACCTCAAAGATGCTGTAGCATCAGCTAAAGAACTTGTAAAAATGTCAGCTTCAACATCTGCTCAAAAAGTCTTTTCAATGAAAAATTTTAATCGTAATTTCAGCAGTAATAATTAGTCAGACAAAGGTCAATAATGCATCGTCTCATAGAGGTAATGACCGCCGTAAGGAGAATCCGAGCAAGCAAATGCATTTCAGCAATTCAGCACAAAAGAGAAACGGTCAAGGTCGCGGGCGCCAGTTCGCGAATTATTTTAAAAATAATAACAAAGGGAACTCGACCCAGCACAGATCGTATTTAGCTGAAAATTGCACAAACTCTTCTACAGAAGAAAAATCCGCAGCGGATAAGTTTTTTCGTGACCAACAGTCATGTTAATTACAATATAAACGCTCTAAATTATGTTTCAGTGAAGTATGACAGACATGAATTAAATTTCTTAATCGATACAGGTGCGAGTATAAGTTGTATTTTCCCAGAATATTTAGCTGAAGGAGAAAAAAATAGATACTAAAGAAAAAATTAAAATTAAAGGTATAGCCGGATCCACATCTTCTATGGGCTCCGCAAAAATTTCAATGATTATAAAAAACACTAGTCTTACTCATAATTTTTCAGTTGTAAAATCCTTTGATTCTAGTATACAAGGTGTTCTAGGATCAGACTTTTTCAAAAAACATAAAGCAGTGATTGATTACGAGAATTTCATTTTAAAACTGAATAATAAAAATAGAGAAACTACTGTACCACTGAAATCCAAAGTTGAACATTATACCATTATACCACCGAGATGCGAAATAATTCATTGTTGTCATACTGAAGAAACACAAGAATGTGTCATTTCGAACGAACAAATATGTGAAGGAGTTATTATCGCGGGAATAATCGCAAAACCTGAAGACCATAAAATTCCAATCAGACTATTAAATGTAACCGATAGAGAAATAAGATTAAAAAATTTCTCTCCAAAAGTTGAAAGTCTTTCAAAATTCGATGTTGTAAACTATGGTAGAAATGAAATATCGGTACAAAGAGTTGATGAAATATTAGATTCAATTAACATGAAATCTTTGAACAAGGAAGAAATAACTTCCGTACAAAAAATTTGTGCCAAGTATGCAGATATTTTCCACATAGATGGTGATCATTTAACGGTTACTAATTTATACCGACAAAAAATTTTACTGAAACCAGAAGCTCAACCAGTCTATGTTAAACCATATAGATTACCACATTCACAGAAAAATGAAATTCATAAGCAAGTAGACAAAATGCTACGAGACGGAATAATAGAGGAGGCCAAATCTGAATGGTCCTCACCGTTATTAATCGTACCAAAGAAACCGGATCAAAACGGAGTCAAGAAGTTTCGAGTGGTATTAGATTACCGATTATTGAACAAACAAATTAAAGGTGATAAATTTCCATTACCAAACATTACTGAAATACTAGATTCCTTGTCGGGAGCAATCTACTTTTCCCATCTAGATTTAGCGCAAGGATATTACCAATTAGAATTACATCCCGATAGCAGACCATATACAGCATTTACAACTGAAAGGGGTCAATATCAAATGAAAAGACTAGGAATGGGATTAAAAACGAGCCCTAGCTCATTCTCAAGGCTCATGACAATAGCTATGTCAGGTTTAAACTACGATTCCTGTTTTATTTACTTAGATGATTTGATAGTCTTCGGACACTCTTTGCAAAATCATAATCAAAATCTTGTGAAAGTATTACAACGCCTGAGAGAAGTTAATTTGAAATTAAATCCTAGTAAATGTGAATTCTTGAAGAAGGAAATGTTGTATCTAGGTCATGTTATTTCGGATAAGGGCATTTCGCCAGATCCAGAGAAAATTGAGGCTATTTCAAAATATCCTGTACCTAAGAGTTCTGAAGAAGTAAAACGTTTTGTTGCATTGGCTAATTATTATAGAAAATTCATCAAGAATTTTGCTGCAATAGCTCAACCTTTGAACAACTTGTCACGAAAAGGAAAAGTTTTTCAATGGACAAAAGATTGCGAGAATGCATTCCAAACTTTAAGGCAAGTCCTTCTGACAGCACCTATTCTGCAATATCCAGATTTTTCAGAGAATAACGAATTTATTCTTAGAACAGATGCTAGTGGATTTGCGTTAGGTTCAGTTTTATCAAATGCTAATGACCATCCAATAGCTTTTGCTTCGCGAAGTTTGAATCCAGCAGAAAAGAATTATTGTACAATTGAAAAAGAGCTTTTAGCAATAGTTTGGTCAGTCAAACATTTCAGACCTTATTTGTATGGACGAAAATTTAAAATCTTAACAGATCACAGACCACTGATTTGTTTGTTCAATATGACTAATCCATCAAGTAGATTAACCAAGTTCCGTTTGATTTTAGAAGAATATGACTTCACGGTTCATTACGTGAAAGGTTCAGAAAATGTAACAGCAGATGCATTATCGCGTATCAAACTAGATTCGAAAGATCTCAAAGAAATGACAAATGTAGGAGTTGAAAACATTAGCGTCATGACGAGGTCTCGAACTAAAAAATGAATTAGGTTCTAGGTTGAAAAATTTGTAAAGAAGTGTGATGATTGTCACAAACATTCTTTACCTAGGAAAGAACCTTTGACAATCACTACCACAGCTTCGTCTGCATTTCAGAAAATTTTTCTTGATCTTGTAGGTCCTCTACCTACTGATGTGAAAAATAATAAATATATACTCACAATTCAATGTGACTTAACCAAATTCGTAGAGTGCTATCCACTTCCTAATAAAGAAGCAGAAGAAGTTTCAAAATCTTTTATTGAAAACTTTGTTTTGAGGTATGGTATACCTTCTGAAGTTGTTACAGACCAAGGCACAGAATTCTTATCAAGAACTAGCTGACCCGGCAAACCTAGTTTTGCCAGTTTAAAAATTATTTAATCTTGTTATAAAGTAGAAATCTGAAATGAGTGATAGATTTATAGAAGTACCCTGAAAATATCTATCTATATCTATAGGTTGAAATTCAGAATATTCAACATGTTTATAGGAACAACCTGTTTATACTCAAAGCGTCTATTGAAAATTTATATAAAATCTTTCACAAATCAAATGAAACATCAACAATACAGAACTCATATGTGACACGTTAAAAAAAATGATAATGCTGAAGGGTCTATGAAAACGGCTGCTTGGAAAGGATAATTAGAATATTAGGAGAGCAGCCCATCCAATTTAATATATTTTTGTAGTATTTTTTCTTGAAGAAGTAAACCCGGCCTGTGTAGATTTCAAAAGTTCGAGATGTTACTTCTCATAGTAGTCATGTAGAAAACAATTCTGAGATTTCTATTATCATGAGAATTCCACTTTCTTGTTCAAAACCTTAAATCGAATTTGACTAATCTTGATACTTCCAGTTGTTGCTCTTGGAAGTTATCAAGTTCAGGAGTGGCCTATTGGACACCTATAAACCAAATGACGAATTGACATATAATTAGAATGACCCTAAAAGTCCTTATAATTGCCCTTCAAAATTTAGGTAAATTCAAAGCATGAATGAAATTGTTAAATCAAATCAAAATAATTTTATAAAGAGGATTGGTTTTGTGGACCTAAATTTCTTCATGAGTAGCTTTCTTTATTTTTTTAATATTCCGTAAATTATCAACAGTCCAAATTCATTTATTTAACCAAGCATTGAAAGTTTATTGAGCACTCCATATCAAATCTTCAGGACCTGTAAAAAAGAAATATTAATTACTATTTAGTGATCAAGAAGTAACAATTACTTATTTTTATTTTAGAGTTTTCTATCGATCACATTTTAATGAAAGCAGGCCAAATTCAAATAATATTTTACATTTTTCACATAATAATAATTGTTAATTATTCTAACATTTCCCTTGGCAATATCCATACTAATATTATAAATGCGAAAGTAACTCTGTCTGTCTGTCTGTCTGTCTGTCTGTCTGTCTGTTACTCTTTCACGCCTAAACGGCTGAACGGATTCTGATGAAATTTGGTATGGTGATAGATGATAACCTAGAAATGGTCATAGGCTATAAATATCACGCCATCGTTCTTAGGGGATAGGTAGTAGGCAGATAACTAAATTGAGTTAGTGATTTTTAGTCGTTTTTGTTGGGACTTTTGCTCTTTCACGTCTAAACGGCTGAACAGATTTTGATGAAATTTAGTAAGGTAATAGATGGTTACCTAAAAACAGATATAAGATCAAAATGATCACGTCATCGTACTTATGGCGTAGGAAGTAGGCAGAAAACTGAATTGAGTTAGTGATTTTTTTATGGTTTTTCCTGGGAGTTTTGCTCTATCATGCCTAAACGGCTGAACGGATTTTGATGAAATTTGGTATGGTGATAGATGATAACCAAGAAATGGTCATAGGCTATAAATTATCACGCCATCGTTCTTAGAGGGTAGGCAGTAGGCGGATAACTAAATTGAGTTAGTGATTTTTAGTCGTTTTTGTTGGGACTTTTGCTCTTTCACGTCTAAACGGCTGAACAGATTTTGATGAAATTTAGTAAGGTAATAGATGGTTACCTAAAAACGGATATAAGATCAAAATGATCACGTCGTCGTACTTAGGGGGTAGGAAGTAGGCAGAAAACTGAATTGAGTTAGTGATTTTTTTATGGTTTTTGCTGGGAGTTTTGCTCTATCATGCCTAAACGGCTGAACGGATTTTGATGAAATTTGGTATGGTGATAGATGATAACCAAGAAATGGTCATAGTTTATAAATTATCACGCCATCGTTCTTAGAGGGTAGGCAGTAGGCGGATAACTAAATTGAGTTAGTGATTTTTAGTCGTTTTTGTTGGGACTTTTGCTCTTTCACGTCTAAACGGCTGAACAGACTTTGATGAAATTTAGTAAGGTAATAGATGGTCACCTAAAAACGGATATAAGATCAAAATGATCACGTCGTCGTACTTAGGGGGTAGGAAGTAGGCAGAAAACTGAATTGAGTTAGTGATTTTTTTTATGGTTTTTGCTGGGAGTATTGCTCTATCATGCCTAAACGGCTGAACGGATTTTGATAAAATTTGGTATGGTGATAGATGATAACCTAGAAATGGTCATAGACTATAAATAATCACGCCATCGTTCTTAGGGGGTAGGCAGTAGGCAGATAACTAAATTGAGTTAGTGATTTTAAGTCGTTTTTGTTGGGACCTTTGCTTTTTCACGTCTAAACGGCTGAACAGATTTTGATGAAATTTAGTAATGTAATAGATGGTTACCTAACAACGGATATAAGATCAAAATGATCACGTCATGGTACTTAGGGGGTAGGAAGTAGGCAGAAAACTGAATTGAGTTAGTGATTTTTTTTATGGTTTTTGCTGGGAGTTTTGCTCTATCATGCCTAAACAACTGAACGGATATTGATGAAATTTTGTATGGTGATAGATAGTAACCTAGAAAAGGATATGGGTTATTAATATTCATGCTATCGTACTCAAGGCGTAGGCAGTAGGCAGAAAACTAATTAAGTTAGTGATGTTTAATCGTTGGTTTTGGAAGTTTACCTCATTCACGCCTTAACGTCTGAACGGATTTTTATAAGACTTGGTTAATATAGAGATAGGATCCTAGGCACGGACACAGGCTACTTTTTACGGCGGGAAAATACCTCATTCCAACGTAAATCTAGCGTGATCGTGTCAAGAAGCGCATGACGCCATAGCTACTGAAATGATTTTGATGTTTTTTTTTAACTGAGTGTTACTAAGACTTCAATTTAGTATTTGATCACTTTTCTAACTTAGAGGGTCGGTAGGCGGACGAAGTCGCGGGTAAAAGCTAGTGATGAAATAAATTATGAACATCAATGTAGTTATCTAAGGAAACCATTTAATCTCTCATGACATGAATGAGTATAATGCACAGACAAAATAATCAGATGTGTGCTACATCAATAGTTCATAATATCATTTACCTTAGATTCCAGATATATTTTTCTTCATAAGTAGCTTCTTAATTTTGAAAACATTCAGTAAATTATCAACAATCCAAATTCATTCATTTAATTTCATTGTTCAATTCATATAAACCTTTTCGGACCTGCAAAAAATATCAATAATTGTAACAATGAATAGATGAGTCTTCAAACATCCACTCTCTTGTTGAAATGTATGGAAGAATTGATTAGAGCAACCTTGTGTACAATGTCTACTCTATTATAGTATTCATTTTGAAGAGTTTCGAGCTCCTGAGCTGTACCAGTGCTTGTGCGCAGCAAATGGCAAGCCGTATTTCGAGCTTTTGAGTTACTCAGGAGCACGAAACGTTTCAAAACGAATAGGCTATATATGGAACTATTGTGGGGAAACCCATTGATATTAAAGTTAAAGATATGAGAAAACCTCAATTAAATGTAGCATTATCATCATGAATTACTGTTACTTAGATTAATCGTTTATATATTCTGAACACTCACATGTCCCTAAAGGTTTCGATTTTTCAACAGTGTTCTTCTATTCACCGGATGGATTCACTGCTTTCACCATCTTATATTAATCTATCTGAAATGTGAATATCCACTTCTTGAATAACAATAGCAGCATTGATATACACTAATATGTGTTGATATTTCATGTTCCTCCTATTATATTACACTAACTCGAATAAGTTGAACCTACCTCTTATTATTTCCTATGCGAGGAGTTCAATGGTATTTATCTTCGTTGGTTCCTTGCTTCACCTTGAGAACTTCATCTGATCCTTGTACCTATTTTCCTTTTCTTGGGTTAAAAATGTAACGTTAAATTGGTCATTTTCTATTGATATATCTGAACCACAAATATCCTCTTCCTGAATAACAATAGTAGAATTAATATAATAATACATATATCACATGTTTCATGTTATCATAGTACACAAATTCTAATATATAACCTACCTTGTATGGTACCTTTAAGTAAAAATTGTTGTATAATATGCTAGTTTATACGTTATTTCTAATTAAAATTTTCGTTTCACCCGATGTAACTTCACTTTTTGTTCAAATGTCAAAAACACTATAAGTACTCTATGATACCCAAATACGTCAAAGAAGAAAAAGAAAAGGAGAGCATTTTATTTTTTTTCTAACAATTTATTTTTGAATATTTTGTTGTAAAAAAAACCTTGCCCTAACAATAATGAACACAACAAAAAAAGAATTGTCGAATTTGGTGCAGTCGATTAATAGATATTCTCTTTTAACAGTAACCATAGATCCTGTTTTATTAATATAGATATTCAGTGAATCGTGTGATTTACTCAAAATTAAACAATTCAATTCAACAGCTTATCAACACGAAACACTGGGTGCACTTGAAAATTCGCATAAACACTTAGGAGCTTTCCTTCGAATGCACACAGCTAAGGAAAGTAATAACTGGAATAATTGGGTTCCATATTGGTGCTTTTCATATAACAATACCGTGAACTCTTCAACTCGCTATACTCCATACGAATTAGTTTTCGGAAAACCTAGTGGATTTCCACAAAATTTGAAAAGTCAAGTAGATCCTATCTACAATTTTGACAACTATCCAATTCAACTCAAATATAGGTTGCAAACAGTTTGGAAAGATGCTAGAGAAAACTTGGTGACGATAAAATTAAAAAGAAAAGAGATTTTTGACAAGAAATGTAATGAAAAACATTACGAAGTAGGGGATAAAGTGCTTATAAATAACAAAAACATGGACAATAAGCTTGACCCTTTATTCAACGGTCCATATGAAATAGTGGAAGTGCGAAATCCGAACATTATTGTGAAAACGGACAAGAACAAACTCAAAGAAGTGCACAAAAATAGATAAAACACTATTTTCAGTGATTAAATTTAAGAGATTGTTGTAAATATTGGATTAGGTAAATAATATTATAAACTTTGTAGATTTAAGATAAACTAAAACTGTGATAGGTGTATAGTATAGATTTCAAGATATAGATAAGTCAAAAAAAAAAAATTTTTTTTACATTTTCATAGAAAACAAAAATTTTTTTCTCTCAAAGGGGAAGGTGTAGTATGTGTCAGTACACACAGCCTGTATAATTATCATACGTGAGAAACATCATCTCAAATATTATTGAAATATCACGTTGAGTAATCTTTGAATGTATAACCATTGTCGAGTTTGTTTAATTGTTAAGTATAAATACTAACAATTGGATTGTTTAAAAACACACGTATCAATTGTTTAGAGAAGAGTCCGATTACATGTTACTACGGTCATTCAGTGAAATTGATTAAACACCTTTGATGAGTTTAAGGGTATTATTTCACCATCCCTCTACGGTATAGGCGATTGGCCGAACCTACCCTAGTTGGGTACATTACAACTCTTTTCTTACTTCACAAATCATTCTATCATATTCAATTTTCAAATTTTTATATGTATTTCCGTATGAAGAATCCATCCTAAAAATGACCAACAATATATCAACCAACAATATATTATTGATGTTTTAAATTTGCCACTTTAGAATTATTTCTAATGAAAATTTTCAAAAATTATTCGATACTTACATTCCCACAATTTTGAGATTTTTGTAAGCACATATGTGCTTTTCTAATTGGGACACCCTGTATCTTCCAAAATATTTCGATACAGATCACTCTTTCAAATCTATAGGATATTTTAAGTTTTAAGCTATATTTTTGGAACGGTAATTTCAAGCTCTATCAAAATATGTAAAAATATATGGGGTTTCTCATCTGAAAAAACTTCCATTTTCATAATACCTCATTAAATATCAGTTTACAGAAAAATCAATCAACATCCTCGTAAACCAATTGCTTCAGTAATGTTTTTACTGATATGGAAAATTTTTGAACGAAGGGAAGTTACATAATAATATCTTAAACACAAAATTTTTCGGAAAACACCCGTGTGATAACTTACATGTATGTGCCGTCACTCGCAAACTTCAAGTAAATTACACATTTTCAAATTCGCGCCGAATTGACCACGTCCACATCGTGGTTGATTGGCTAGGCATTCGTGAAAATTAATGTATGCTAGACATCGCGCATGACAGTTTGTCAGGTCTCGACAAGGTTGCAGTTAAAAGCATTGTGGTAAATGAAACCATCGCACACAAGCGTGTTCGGACACACTGGCGCAGCCAGGGGGGGGGGCTTTGGGGCTGCAGCCCCCCCCAAAGATTAATTTCTTCGTTATTTCTTTCTTCTTCATTTTTTTGCAACTTTCGTTATTTGTTGTATCATCAAAAATTGTTCAGTTCAGCCCCCCCCAAAACAAAATCCTGGCTGCGCCACTGTTCGGACAAAACGTCGTTGACTCGACGAACGAAGCCAACCTGACTACCTCGTCTCGTGTTCGGCAACTCCTCCACGATACGTTTTTCATATATATATATTCTGGACCGGAGAACAATTGAAATTTCGAAAATTACCAATTCAGATGATAATTAAAACGAATTGGTAGTAATTTTCAATATCAGTTTAGCAGAAACCTTTCACATAAAAAAGTGAATAAATATAAAAACATGTTCATAAATTATAAAAAACATAAACTGAAACAATTTCAAAAAATTATTGAAAACTGTATTATTCAGTTGGAACATCTGTTAATTCGTAAAAAAGACATGCGTACACCAATAAAAAAAGACTCAAATATCGATTTTCCGAGGCTTTTCCTTTAAAAATGACTCTGCACAGTCTGTCAGTCGTCCTACCTCTCGAGGTTCTGGATTTGGTTGGTAAGGCGTTGATCCTAGCTTTGCAGGTGTTAACAAAGTCTCTTCCAGAAATGAACCTCGATGCGTCAAGTATCCAATTATGTTGACCAGGCACATCAGAAGATCTCTTAAGTGGTCCGCCATCTATGCTGTCATGTAGAGTAAGTGCCCAAATTTATTTATACAAGCTGCGGTACTCATAATACGATTGTTTATATCTTTTAGGCGGTTCTCAACGGTTTTCATCTCCTGCTGTAGGTAAGTACTCATCGTGGGTGTTTTCAGGTAATTTGACTTAGATATTCTTTGCAGGCTCGGAGTCGATGAAGGGGAGCCTTCCAGCGAAGCGACGGTATTCCCAGACCACCATCCTGAACTGCTGCATGGAAGTAACCATTTGGAGTATCTTTCGGTAAGTGTAACCATTTTCTTGCGTATTTACGTGTTGTCCTATCTAGAGTTCTTAAATACCCAATTTTCACCTCGCTCATCACTAATTTATAATAAAGCCTCGGTAAAATGATGGATCTTAAAGCCCATAATCTTTGTTGTGGCTTCAGTGGGGCTTTATCAATCTTGATAAGTTCTTCCTCAAGTTTGGCTATATTGTTAGGCTTCCTCATCCCGTCAGCCGTAAAAAGTATGCCGATGTATTCCCATTCGTCAGTACGCTTTAGTGCGGGTATTTTTATTCCATCGATCATGAAGCGACAGTATTGGTCCACCGCGACTTGTTTTTTCGTTGGGAATGACTTCATTGCTATTGATGCACACTTGCTTGGGTTGGCCTCTAGGCCACATTGTCGCAGGTATTTTGTGACGTAGTCCAGGAGAGCCTGTAATCCCTGCTCCGTTGAAGCCAGGAGTACCAAGTCGTCCGCAAACGCCAAGGCATTGATCTTCGCTCCCTCAATGTCCAATCCTATTTCTGCAGGCATATTTCGAAGCATACCGTCGATGAGGATGTTAAAAAGTAACGGCGAGAGTGGGTCTCCTTGTTTGACGCCGCAAGTTGGGTGAAATTCGTCTGACGTCAAGCCGTTATGCTCTATAAAAACTCTAGATGCGCTGTAATGATCAGTTATATAATTCACCAGAGCATCAGGAACTCCTCTAGATCTAAGGGTGTTAGTGAGTGCGTTTAGGGATACGGAGTCGAAGGCCTTGGCCATGTCCAAAATAGCGATAAACGCTTTCTTACATTTCTTCTGCTGATGTCTGAGGATCATGTCCAATAGCGCGACATTCTCAGCACATCCATCGCCCTTTCCGAATGCCCGTTGGCGCTCATCCAGCTTAACGCATTTGAGTCTGTTCGCAATGACTTTATGAAATGTTCGCAGCAGCACCGAAGACATCGTTATAGGTCTAAATGTGCCTGGGTCGCCGGAATTTTTCTTCTTCGGCAGGAGGATTGTTTTTGAGGTCAGCAGTTGTTCTGGGACCTTGCCACACCACATGAAGAGCGAAAAGATTCTAGCGAGTATTTCGTGTGGGACTTTCGCCAGTTTCTTACCATCCAGGCCATCTGGTCCAGGTGCCGAGTTCTTTTTAGGAAGTGCGTCTTTGATCTCGTTGGCCTGTATATGGTCCCAAAGGTGGTCGTGGGTAGTAGCTGAGCGAGAAAGGTTGGGTGATGCTCTTTTATCGCGGGTGAACACCGTTCGCCAATAAGGTTCCATTAGGTCTTTGCTCAAGCCTTTTTCCTGCTCCATCCTATCCTCTATTATCCTCTTTACGCATTCTCCTGGTTTCCTTCGCCAGAGATCCTGGGTTCTTGCATATTCTTCCCTTCTCCGTATTTTCCTAGATTTATGTTTATCTTCATGTTTGTTGTTGTTGTGTTTCTTATTTCGCGTGTTTCCTCTTGCAGGTGGAAAGGTCTCTTGAAGATAGGCAGCTAGTTCGATGATGACATTATCTTTGCTGTGAGTTGCACTCATTCCACATATTTTATTCAGCCATGAGGCGTTATACCCGTCGAACTCGAGAGGTTCGCAGTCAGGTAAGTATTGATCTAACTCTGAATTTCTTTCAGGCACATTACCTACGTTTTCGTCCGGCCTTGTGTTAATGTTTCTATCTTCCTCTGTCGAACTCGTCTCTGTGTTATCATCCTCCTCCTCTCTACTCTCCCTCAGTTCTTCCAAAAATCTCCGAACCATCATCTTGTAGTCCTCTCTCTTCCTTTGCCCTCTTATAGCATCATTTGATCTCTTAAAGTGTTTGAGAAGCTCTTGGTTCATGAATCTTACATCGCCTCTGATAGTCAGGAGTGCTTCTCTCCTAGCCATCAGCTTCCTCTCTTCATCCGACCACTTTTCCCTTCCGCGCTGGTGTTGGTTGAGCAGTTGTTCGTCGGCAAAGTCAGCATGCTTTTTACGCTCATGCACGCTTCTTCCCTTTTGGGTGGTGAAACTTCTAGGACAGGTGGGGACCCTGCACGGGTCCAGCAAGTTTCGCCTAGAAGGGGGGAGAGCCCTTCGAGGCTGGGGTGCCATTGCCTGCTTTTAGCCGTTTCTAAAAACGTTGTCCGACTCTCACGAACGAGGACGTAGCAGGTTGGACTTCAGAGAGCTCATTAATGTTCAATTTCGTACACAGTGAAATCACCTTTCATTTTAAGGTCGACGGAAAAATAGATTTTTTGCATAAAATAAGTCGATGTTGCCGATTTGGCATTTTTATTGCTAATTTTAGCATTTTTTCGTCTCAGTCAGAAAAATTCGAGATAAGTAGGTATATTGCATGATTTAAGCATTTCATGAACTACTTCTACTTAATTGAAAATTCTGTTCTTGAGAAAAGAAATGATTGCGGAACCTAATAACTGGTGGTCCCGTATTTTACGACACTTCGCTAGTATTAGGAACTTCCTGTTTCATGCTATACACAGATTATACATCAATCATTAACTTTATCGGCATTTTCTACAACAGAATTACGTTTCTTTTTATTAAGTGGCTACTTTGACGCCTTCCTACCGAATATGCTAGATTATTCTGGCCATCCTTGTTTTTCAACAGACAATAATTGTTATTTTAAAAAAGTTCATGAGAATGTTTTTTCTTCAGTGGATAAAAATCTGGTTTTTTCATATAAGTAACTTCAAGAGAGCAACTTCAAATACCAGAAGCATATAACTCTATGGACATAGAGTCATATTTGTCAGAAACTGAACGGAAATACTGAAATAAGTCAGTCATTCGACAGTATTCCTTTCGCCATCGATATTCTAATTGTAATCTACTCAAATCTTCGCTAGTTTTTATAGATTGTGTCAGTGAACTTTGTGCAAAGTGTTTTGAAATTGTTTTACATCAATATAATAATTATAATATTTTAACACAACATAAAAATTTGAAAATAGTTATATTTTCCTCAAATCGATTCTCTAGATTGACAATAATGTGATTTTCGATTTAGGAATGCAAGAACAATTGAAAACATTTTACTATTTTTCAAAATAAAAAAACATTTTTTTTCGTTTATATAGACAATTATATTTGGTTGGTCAATCAATACGAGAGACATGTACTATTTCATAATATTAAGCAACTTTTCAAACATATTTCAATTCTTTAGTGTAGGTACCTGTATTATTTTTATTAATTGAGCATATTTATGTTGAAAGATATCATACGATCTGGAAAAATTTATTTCTGCTATGGAAAAGAGACCCGTACTTTATAATTACAAGCTCCCGGATCATAAAAAACGAGGAACAGTGAACAAGGTGTGTGGAAAAATCAATTACCTAT
This sequence comes from Propylea japonica, assembly GCA_013421045.1. NCBI lineage: Eukaryota > Metazoa > Arthropoda > Insecta > Coleoptera > Coccinellidae > Propylea > Propylea japonica. The sequence continues at coordinate 29,992,840 of CM024242.1, forward strand.
ATTAATTTTGGTATTTAATTATTCAGAGAGGATCAAAAATAAACATTTCAATAAACAAATGGCACGAACTTGGTAATTTAGTTAACAAAAAGAACATTTCGATTAAAATGGTGAATTAAGTTCATGGAACAGATCCTCTTTCAGAGTTGAAATATTGCAAATACCGCTGTCTAATAATGATGATGATAAAAGAGGATTTGCTGCCTGTGGTAAACTGGGCTCCATTATATCCCCAAGTTCGAGAACGCTATGTGTGTCGGAAATGTTGCCCTCTTTTTCCCGGAGCATGTTGTGTAAAACACATGCTGCTGAAGTTAGTGTCACAACACTATCGGGTGGTAGCAAAAGCTCTGTTTTGAGAAAACCGAACATACCAAAAGCGCACTCCACTACTCTGCGGGCACGGGAAGGTCGATAATTAAAGATCCTTTTTTCCGAAGTTAAATTTCTTCTCTGCTCGGTAAATCAAAACCGCGGCTCAATTTTTTGCCAAAATTTGAATTTTGGATTACGCCTCCGTCGCTATTTCTTCCATAATCGCCTACGTCGACGAATAGGAATTTCCCATCTGCATCGGCTACAGCTTGTAAAAACAATTGAATGGAATTTTTTATAATTGAAGAACTCAGACCTGCACCTGATGGGCACTGAATCAATAGCGCCTAAACAGTTGGGAAAATTCCATATACGCTCGAATTGCTCTGCGACTTCCAAAAATTCCTCACGAGTAGGCGTCTTCAAAAAAATCGGACCTCCCAAATCCCAAATTGCCAAGGTTACCTCAATAATTATTGCAGTTATCATCCTTTCTCCGAGACATAAATGGTAGTGCAATGACTTAAAAGATTCTCCCGTTGCAAGATACCTTAAAAAGGACAATAACATTTCTTTAGTACTTGAAATTTCGTTATTAATGAATACAGCTTTATATTTTATTGTTGCAGTTGCAGATTGCAGATCGAAATGGACAAATTTAAGGAGCTCGTACAATAAAATTATGAGATAAATCAGAAACACCCTCAGGCAGCAGAGGTGGATAAAAAGAGGTACCTCTTGGAGGCGATGCATTTTCTTCGCGACTTTACCTGTAGTCACAGGGCAGGTTTAACCTTCCGTCGGGCGCGGCCGATCAGATTGATACAGTGTAAATGTTTTGCGCTGGTACTTTCGACTCACCTCTCACCCATCTACGCAATGAGACTGGTTAGTTCTAAATTATCTTTGGTACGAGGGAGATATCTGAATATTGTTCAGATTTATACACCGCGCCTATACCCGTTACAAAATAAATTTTGTGAATTTGTTAGTTTGTCAATTATTTTGGTAAGTGCTCCCGATTCATACTACTACTGTTTACATTTTATTATTCACGTATTATATTTTTCACATATGTACTCTATGAATATCAAATTGATACACCGCGCCCGAATGAAGTTTTTTTTTAGGTTAACATAATTATATGCGTTTTAGGTTGGAAATACGTTGACCATGGCAAGCTGTAGTAAAAAATATAATCTAGCTGAACCTAAAGACGTTGAAGAGGTAGATAGAATAATGTTTGAAGATGACGAAACCGACTTACAGGACGATATTGATGATGAAGAGGATTCAGATGGTGAATATGCTGTCGAATCTCGTGAAGGCGATTCAGATACGGAGCAGGAGGCTACTGACGACGATGAATATGATGAGAATGGATCTAACTCAGATGAAAACAATTTTTTTTTGGAAGAGAAAAAAATAAAGGAAAGAAGATTATAGAAAAAACAAAGTGGAATAAAAATGTCCCATCACAAAGAGTTCGTTCAAAACAACATAATCTCATTCGCAAGTTACCAGGTGTAATAGGTACTGCAAGAATGGCAAAAACTCCTTTAGAATGTTGGAGCTGCATTATGGATGATGAGATGTTGAGAATAATTGTACAACAAATGAATCAATTTATTGAAAGTATAAAAGAATTATTCAAACGCGATAGAGATGCCAAACCTATAGACATTATTGAGCCGAAGGCATTTATAGGTCTTTTATATTTAGCTGGTGTTCACAGAGGTAATAGACAAAGTTTGGAAGACCTTTCGGGATCAGACGGGGATGGCATTGAAAAATTTCGACTTGTCATGAACATCAAAAGATTTAGATTTATTATGCGTTGTTTGCGATTTGACGATCGGACCACGAGAGATGAAAGAAGAAAAACTGATAAAATCGCAGCAATTAGAGAAATCTTTACAATGCTGGTACAAAATTCACAGAAGTCCTATAGTCTGGGACAAAATGTAACTATTGATAAAAAACTAGAAGGATTCCGGGGAAAATGCGGTTTTGTACAATACATCCCGGATAAGCCCAATAAGTATGGAATTAAGATATACGCACTGGTTGATTCTCAAGTTAACTATCTATATAATTTAGAAATATATACAGGATTGCAACCTGAGGGCTCATTCCGATTGAGCAATTCACTATCGGATGTTGTTCTACGACTTTGCCAACCTATATATCAGACCGGACGAAATGTAACTGCAGATAACTGGTTTACCAGTATTCCATTGATAGATGAGTTGCGAAGTAAAAACCTCTCTTACGTTGGAACAGTAAAAAAAAGGTCGAAATTCCACCTGAGTTTCTGCCAAATAACAAGAGAGCCGTTTTTAGTAGCTTGTTTGGTTTCAAGAAAGGGTGCACTTTGGTATCTTACGTTCCTAAAAAAGGAAAATGTGTTATTTTGGCTTCAAGTTTACATGAAGATAACTCTATCGATCTTGATACCGGAGATAAAAAGAAACCATCCGTAATAACCTTTTACAATAGTACTAAAGGTGGAGTTGACACGACAGACAAATTGTGTGCCTCATTCAATGTGGCTAGAAATACTCGCCGTTGGCCCATGGTAGTATTTTTTGCCATGTTAAATATTATCGGAATCAATGCTCAGGTACTATATTTTGGCAATGGTAATGATGTTATTCGAAGAAGGAAATTTTTGAAAGCCTTATCACACTCATTAGTTTCACCTCATATGGCTCGACGAAATTTACAGACATCAGGGATTCATACCAGCCTGCAACAACGCCTCAAAAGAATTACGCCAGTAGATCAAGAACAACAAAAAGAAGATAATGAAAATGTAGGAAAACGCAAAAGATGTCATATTAGCATAGGACAAAAGCGATCAACAAATATAATTGCAAAAAATGCAAAAACCCCATTTGTCTCATGCACATAGAAAGCTTTTGCAATGTTTGCAGTCGAATATTGACAGAAATACCACAAGATACCATAGATGAGGAGATGGAGTAATGATTTGGAAGTTTTTGTATTTTTTATATTACAGTAAAGTCATATATAGGTGGTTTATTTAAAATATTTTAATTTTGTTTTAAATTAGAAAAATTTTGTTTTAAATATTTTGTACAGGTAGAATGTATATTAATTATTATTAATGTATATTATTACTATTATAATATACCTGAAATTGAAAATTATTGTAGTTATTTACAAAGTATTAGAGTCTAACAGGCGCGTGATCATTTTGATACACCACGCCCGGTTTTGTTGAGTTTAGGACCGCGCCTGCCGGAAGGTTAAGTAGCGAAGAAACCTCCAAAGATCCCCAAGAGACTCTGCAGACTTTAGAATTAGCCGTAGAGGAATCGACCCTTGAAGAGTAGGCCATGTTAACTCCGGTATCTGCAGGGGAGAAAAAAAACACCAATCATTGGCTAGCAAGGTAGCAGAGCCAATGATTAAGTATTTAAAATCAAGGACGGGAGTTCGGGAAAAGAAAGTCCCATGCTGACATTTTTGAGGAGTAGCGTGGATGAGTTGGATAGGCTGTCGGAGCAACAGAAAAGGAAATTCAAACTCGATATTTTGAAGCTCGTAGACAAATACATGTCCGAGGCAGAATTAGAAAATATAATTCTTATTTGACTTGAAAAAAATTACTGCCTCGGACATATTTGTATACGAGCTTCAAAAAATTTTTGGCTGACGGCATAAAAATATGACGGCATTGTGCCATATATCTCAAAGGGTTGAAAAGTTCAGAAATCACCAATTTTGGTCACCCTGTACATTGTATATATTTTCGAGTTTATGGAATGTCTTGGTGGTATTTCATTTATTAAGCATTTCTGTTTTCAGTGTAGGGAGATGTAGATGGGAGACAAGACATCCAAAAGTGCAACTTGAGTGTTAGTGGTGAGTTCTATAATTAAGTCACCTGACGAAATTAATGTAATAATGGAATTTTGGATACAGACCCAAAGGTGGCCTAATGACAGGCAATTAAGATGAAACGTACAATGGCGACATGCGAAATTTGAACGGCTTTACAGAGCAAATTTGGCAAGACAGATCGAGAAGTACAATGTGTAACTTCCCCTGGTGAGTTCTATAATTAAGTTAAGCATTTCTGTTTTTAGAGTAGCGAGATACATGCGTGGGGACAAGACAGATCCAGAAGTGCGATGTGTAACTCTTCCCGGTGAGTACTATAATTAAGTTACTTGACGAAAGAGCTTTTCAGAGTAGGGATATACAAGGACAAGAAAGATCCAAAAGTGCAATGTGTAACTTTCCTTGGCGAGTTCTATAATTAATTTAAGCATTTCTGTTTTCACTGAAGGGAGATGTAGATGGGGGGACAAGACATCCAAAAGTGCAACGTGAGTGTTAGTAGTGAGTTCTATAATTAAGTCACCTGACGAAATTAATGTAATAATGGAATTTTGGATACAGACCCAAAGGTGGCCTAATGACAGGCAATTGAGATGAAACGTACAATGGCGACATGCGAAATTTGAACGACTCTACAGAGCAAATTTGGCAAGACAGATCGAGAAGTACAATGTGTAACTTCCCCTGGTGAGTTCTATAATTAAGTTAAGCATTTCTGTTTTTAGAGTAGCGAGATACATGCGTGGGTACAAGACAGATCCAGAAGTGCGATGTGTAACTCTTCCTGGTGAGTTCTATAATTAAGTTACTTGACGAAAGAGCTTTTCAGAGTAGGACAAGACAGATCCAGAAGTGCGATATGTAACTTCAGTGTAAGGAGATGTAGATGGAATCCAAAAGTGCAGTACTAGTGGTGAGTTCTATAATTAAGTTACTTGACGAAATAGCTTTTCAGAGTAGGGATATACACGAACAAGAAAGATCCAAAAGTGCAATGTGTAACTTTCCCTGGCGAGTTCTATAGTTAAGTTACGCATTTCTGTTTTCAAAGTAGCGAGATGCATGCGTGAGGACAAGACAGATCCAGAGGTGCGATATGTAACTTTTCCTGGTGAGTTCTATAATTATGTTACTTGACGAAAGAGCTTTTCAGAGTAGGGATATACAAGGACAAGAAAGATCCAAAAGTGCAATGCGTAACTTTCCCTAGCGAGTTCAATAAATAAGTTTCGCATTTCTGTTTTCAAAGTAGCGAGATGCATGCGTGAGGACAAGACAGATCCAGAAGTGCGATATGTAACTTCAGTGTAAGGAGATGTAGATGGAATCCAAAAGTGGTGAGTGCTATAATTAATTTACCAAAGGTGGCGTAATGACAGGCAATAAAGATGAAACGTACAATGGCGACATGCGAAATTTGAACGATTCTACAGAGCAAATTTGGCAAGACAGATCGAGAAGTACAATGTGTAACTTCCCCTGGTGAGTTCTATAATTAAGTTAAGCATTTCTGTTTTTAGAGTAGCGAGATACATGCGTGGGGACAAGACAGATCCAGAAGTGCGATGTGTAACTCTTCCTGGTGAGTTCTATAATTAAGTTACTTGACGAAAGAGCTTTTCAGAGTAGGACAAGACAGATCCAGAAGTGCGATATGTAACTTCAGTGTAAGGAGATGTAGATGGAATCCAAAAGTGCAGTACTAGTGGTGAGTTCTATAATTAAGTTACTTGACGAAATAGCTTTTCAGAGTAGGGATATACAAGAACAAGAAAGATCCAAAAGTGCAATGTGTAACTTTCCCTGGCGAGTTCTATAGTTAAGTTACGCATTTCTGTTTTCAAAGTAGCGAGATGCATGCGTGAGGACAAGACAGATCCAGAAGTGCGATATGTAACTTTTCCTGGTGAGTTTTTTAATTATGTTACTTGACGAAAGAGCTTTTCAGAGTAGGGATATACAAGGACAAGAAAGATCCAAAAGTGCAATGCGTAACTTTCCCTAGCGAGTTCAATAAATAAGTTTCGCATTTCTGTTTTCAAAGTAGCGAGATGCATGCGTGAGGACAAGACAGATCCAGAAGTGCGATATGTAACTTCAGTAAAAGGAGATGTAGATGGAATCCAAAAGTGGTGAGTGCTATAATTAATTTACCAAAGGTGGCGTAATGACAGGCAATAAAGATGAAACGTACAATGGCGACATGCGAAATTTGAACGATTCTACAGAGCAAATTTGGCAAGACAGATCGAGAAGTACAATGTGTAACTTCCCCTGGTGGGTTCTATAATTAAGTTAAGCATTTCTGTTTTTAGAGTAGCGAGATACATGCGTGGGTACAAGACAGATCCAGAAGTGCGATGTGTAACTCTTCCTGGTGAGTTCTATAATTAAGTTACTTGACGAAAGAGCTTTTCAGAGTAGGACAAGACAGATCCAGAAGTGCGATATGTAACTTCAGTGTAAGGAGATGTAGATGGAATCCAAAAGTGCAGTACTAGTGGTGAGTTCTATAATTAAGTTACTTGACGAAATAGCTTTTCAGAGTAGGGATATACAAGAACAAGAAAGATCCAAAAGTGCAATGTGTAACTTTCCCTGGCGAGTTCTATAGTTAAGTTACGCATTTCTGTTTTCAAAGTAGCGAGATGCATGCGTGAGGACAAGACAGATCCAGAAGTGTGATATGTAACTTCAGTGTAAGGAGATGTAGATGGAATCCAAAAGTGCAGTGAGAGTGGTGAGTTCTATAATTAAGTTACTTGACGAAAGAGCTTTTCAGAGTAGGGATATACAAGGACAAGAAAGATCCAAAAGTGCAATGTGTAACTTTCCCTGGCGAGTTCTATAATTAAGTTACGCATTTCTGTTTTCAAAGTAGCGAGATGCATGCGTGAGGACAAGACAGATCCAGAAGTGCGATATGTAACTTCAGTGTAAGGAGATGTAGATGGAATACAAAAGTGCAGTGCGAGTGGTGAGTTCTATAATTAAGTTACTTGACGAAAGAGCGTTTCAGAGTAGGGATATACAAGGACAAGAAAGATCCAAAAGTGCAATGTGTAACTTTCCCTGGCGAGTTCTATAATTAAGTTACGCATTTCTGTTTTCAAAGTAGCGAGATGCATGCGTGAGGACAAGACAGATCCAGAAGTGCGATATGTAACTTTTCCTGGTGAGTTCTATAATTATGTTACTTGACGAAAGAGCTTTTCAGAGTAGGGATATACAAGGACAAGAAAGATCCAAAAGTGCAATGCGTAACTTTCCCTAGCGAGTTCAATAAATAAGTTTCGCATTTCTGTTTTCAAAGTAGCGAGATGCATGCGTGAGGACAAGACAGATCCAGAAGTGCGATATGTAACTTCAGTGTAAGGAGATGTAGATGGAATCCAAAAGTGCAGTGCGATTGGTGAGTTCTATAATTAAGTTACTTGACGAAAGAGCTTTTCAGAGTAGGGATATACAAGGACAAGAAAGATCCAAAAGTGCAATGTGTAACTTTCCCTGGCGAGTTCTATAATTAAGTTACGCATTTCTGTTTTCAAAGTAGCGAGATGCATGCGTGAGGACAAGACAGATCCAGAAGTGCGATATGTAACTTTTCCTGGTGAGTTCTATAATTATGTTACTTGACGAAAGAGCTTTTCAGAGTAGGGATATACAAGGACAAGAAAGATCCAAAAGTGCAATGTGTAACTTTCCTTGGCGAGTTCTATAATTAATTTAAGCATTTCTGTTTTCACTGAAGGGAGATGTAGATGGGGGACAAGACATCCAAAGTGCAACGTGAGTGTTAGTAGTGAGTTCTATAATTAAGTCACCTGACGAAATTAATGTAATAATGGAATTTTGGATACAGACCCAAAGGTGGCCTAATGACAGGCAATTGAGATGAAACGTACAATGGCGACATGCGAAATTTGAACGACTCTACAGAGCAAATTTGGCAAGACAGATCGAGAAGTACAATGTGTAACTTCCCTGGTGAGTTCTATAATTAAGTTAAGCATTTCTGTTTTTAGAGTAGCGAGATACATGCGTGGGTACAAGACAGATCCAGAAGTGCGATGTGTAACTCTTCCTGGTGAGTTCTATAATTAAGTTACTTGACGAAAGAGCTTTTCAGAGTAGGACAAGACAGATCCAGAAGTGCGATATGTAACTTCAGTGTAAGGAGATGTAGATGGAATCCAAAAGTGCAGTACTAGTGGTGAGTTCTATAATTAAGTTACTTGACGAAATAGCTTTTCAGAGTAGGGATATACAAGAACAAGAAAGATCCAAAAGTGCAATGTGTAACTTTCCCTGGCGAGTTCTATAGTTAAGTTACGCATTTCTGTTTTCAAAGTAGCGAGATGCATGCGTGAGGACAAGACAGATCCAGAAGTGCGATATGTAACTTTTCCTGGTGAGTTCTATAATTATGTTACTTGACGAAATAGCTTTTCAGAGTAGGGATATACAAGGACAAGAAAGATCCAAAAGTGCAATGCGTAACTTTCCCTAGCGAGTTCAATAAATAAGTTTCGCATTTCTGTTTTCAAAGTAGCGAGATGCATGCGTGAGGACAAGACAGATCCAGAAGTGCGATATGTAACTTCAGTGTAAGGAGATGTAGATGGAATCCAAAAGTGCAGTGCGATTGGTGAGTTCTATAATTAAGTTACTTGACGAAAGAGCTTTTCAGAGTAGGGATATACAAGGACAAGAAAGATCCAAAAGTGCAATGTGTAACTTTCCCTGGCGAGTTCTATAATTAAGTTACGCATTTCTGTTTTCAAAGTAGCGAGATGCATGCGTGAGGACAAGACAGATCCAGAAGTGCGATATGTAACTTCAGTGTAAGGAGATGTAGATGGAATCCAAAAGTGCAGTGCGAGTGGTGAGTTCTATAATTAAGTTACTTGACGAAAGAGCTTTTCAGAGTAGGGATATACATGGACAAGACAGATCCAAAAGTGCGATGTGTAACTTTCCCTGGCGAGTTCTATAATTAAGTTACGCATTTCTGTTTTCAGTGAAGGGAGATGTAGATGGGAGACAAGACATCCAAAACTGCAACGTGAGTGTTAGTGGTTCTATAATTAAGTCACCTGACGAAATTAATGTAATAATGGAATTTTGGATACAGACCCAAAGGATGCGACATTCGAAATTTGAACGACTCTACAGATTAAACTTGGCAAGACAGATCGAGAAGTACAATGTGTAACTTCCCCTGGTGAGTTCTATAATTAAGTTAAGCATTTCTGTTTTTAGAGTAGCGAGATACATGCGTGGGGACAAGACAGATCCAGAAGTGCGATATGTAACTTTTCCTGGCGAGTTCTATAATTAAGTTACGCATTTCTGTTCTCAGTGAAGGAAGATAGATGGGAGACAAGACATCCAAAAGTGCAACGTGAGTGTTAGTTGTGAGTTCTATAAGTAAGTCACCTGACGAAATTAATGTAATAATGGAATTTTGGATACAGACCCAAAGGTGGCCTAATGACAGGCAATTAAGATGAAACGTACAATGGCGACATGCGAAATTTGAACGGCTCTACAGAGCAAATTTGTCAAGACAGATCGAGAAGTACAATGTGTAACTTCCCCTGTTGATTTCTATAATTAAGTTACGCATTTCTGTTTTCAAAGTAGCGAGATACATGCGTGAGGACAAGACAGATCCAGAATTGCGATGTGTAACTTTTCTTGGTGAGTTCTATAATGAATTTACTTGACGAAAGAGCTTTTCGGAGTAGGGATATACAAGGACAAGACAGATCCAAAAGTGCAATGTGTAACTTTTCTTGGCGAGTTTTATAATTAAGTTAAACTGCTAGTGCTTAAGTGAAACTGCTGGTACTGTGATGGAAACAAACGATTCTATCGTGGCCACTCAAGATTGAGGGAGATGGAAGATATGATTGTTATCTCAATAGGATGGACGTTTGACATTAACACAGCTGTCACAAGTCAAAACACTGACAATTAAGTTTTGCCGGCAAAATTGTTTGAAGTGCCTTTGGGTATGGGTAAGTTAAGTTGTGATTTTAATGGGTTTGGTTTTTAATCTCCAGGTAATTTACTCTCTTCTCCATATTTTACATATTAATTATTGGTATTATCCTTTTGAGTTCCATTTAGAGATCCTTATCAATCAAAATGTCTTATGAAATAGTTCCGTCAACGGAAATTAAATATTCTTGTAAATTTCTCTTTTGTACCAATTCCTATAAGTCTATTCCCCCAGAAAATCGAAAAAACTTGCGCTTCTTCCGTTTTCCTAGAAATGCAACCAAATTATTAGCCTGGCAGAAGGCATGTAATATCCCAACGAGTGTGAAATGTTCAAATTTTCATATTTGTGAAGAGCATTTTTCATCATTCGATTTCAATTGTTCAACCAATCGTGTACGCCTTCGTTTTGATGCTTTTTCTAAGCCTCATCAAATATATGATCCACTAAATGATCACAATTATATATCTGCCGTAGTGTCCTCTGAAGATAGCATCAAGTTTCTTATTAATGACCCTGATCACCACACTGTTGTGTCCTCCAATTCTGCAATAACTTCATTGAGTAACCCCGTATCTTACAACGAATGTGATATTTCTAGTTCTGAAACTGGTCCCACTCATTGGATAAATATTCCTTCCTCTCTGAAAAACCTGGTTTCTTACGTAAATTTGGACTACATAAATCAGATTCGTCCCCTGAGCAGGAGTCCATGTACCATATTCATAGGACTGTTTCTTCTAAATTATGTAAACTGAAAAATCTGTTGCACAAAGAACGTGACCAGTTCCAAAATCTCAAACAATTGTATGAAGATGGTAAATTTATGTTCATAGACGAAAATTTGAATAAAGTCACGTCAGATCTCATTAATTCCCAGTTGAAAAATGCTGATAAACCTCCGACTGGCCGTCGATGGTCTACGGATGATAAAGCTTTCTCCCTGTCCCTTTTCAAGATATAATATATATAATTATCTTCGAAATTTTTTTCAATTACCATCACCCAGGTCTCTTCAGCATATTTTGTCATCCATACCCTTTGAATGTGGACTCCTCAAACCAGTTTTAGAACACTTCATGTCAAGAACATGAGCGAGCTTGATCGTTCGTGTGCTCTGCTCTTTGATGAAATTCTTTGAGTAGTGGATTTTTTTATGAAAGCCATAAGCAGAGAATATCCGGCTTCGAAGATCTAGGTACAGAGGGAAGAACATCCAACCCTGCAAACCATGCTCTTGTTTTTTATGATACGGGGACTCAGAAGAAGTTATAAAATGCCTGTCGCATATTTCTTCACGACAGACTCCATCAAATCTGATAATTTGAAAGATATTATCATTCAGGTTATCAGAAAGCTACGAGTGATAGGGATAAAGATCTGTGCCACAGTATGTGACCAGGATAGCCCGAATAGGGCAGCTATTGCTGCTCTCATTATCCTGCCAGGAATCCAAATTCGTATTATTTCGTAGTTGATTGATCTTTTGGAGAATACCCGCAATGCCATAATTGATTGTAAACTTGAATTTGAGCCTGGAAAGTTCGCGACTACGGATCATATTTTGCAAGCTTTCAAGTGTGATAATTCGAATAGAACGTATAAATGTATGTAAAACCTCAAGGATTCCTATTTCAATTTAAAGGATTTTTACATGAAAATGAAAGAGAGTGTAGCTGCACGACAACTTAGCGAATCGAATCAATAGCAGTAGCTATTGAAACTTTTCATGCATCCAGATATTTGAAATCCGAAACTTTACAGACTGCACAATTTTGTCATGAGGTAAATACATTATTCGACTCACTGAATACTCCAAGATGAGGTAACACTGAGGGAAGGCAATATCGATGTGCATTATCTAGTAACTCTTCCATTTGGAGCTATGGTCTAACATTATTATTATTATATAAATGAGAAGAGGGGAGGTAAACACCTATGACCCTCATTTACAAATTCGAAAGTATGTAACAAAAAAAAACAACTGAACAAAATAAGGAAAGTCCAAGTGAAAATCAACCAGAAGCAAGAAACACATCCAGCAGGTTCTTGAAAGAGTTCACTGACGCGGCACTCACGATGTTATTAGGCAGTGAATTCCATAGATGAAAAACTCTATTGCTCAGGAAGTGCTCCCTAGGGGTCGAGCGGAAATTTTCGCGGTAAAGCTTGAAAGCATGACCGCGTAGATTGGAGCTGGAGAGTTGAAATAATTACTAAGGTCGCAGCCAGAGACAACGAGACCGTCAACTTCTATTCAAAATTTATCCTATTTTAAGATCGTAGTGGCATCTCTGTCTGTTACATGAAGATTGCATAAGTCTATCTCATGTATGGGTTGAGCAAAGATGGAGCCACTATGGAGATTGGAATAATTCTTAATATTGCGGGCCGCAAAAAAAAAGAAGAAAAAGAAACATGCGCAATCGGACTAATCGGAGTTGACAGGAACAACCAACCTCACATTTCACAACAACAACAAATTCAAATTCGAATTGTTCGCACATGGTAGGATATTTACATCTCGGTAAGTACTGTAGTTAGTAGTAGTCGGTGCAGCATTTTGTACATTCTTTAATTTTAGATAATTAAGTGAATATTTTAGTTAATATAGCTTTGGTTTGAGTAGAACGAGCGCCCAAAAACAGGATGGCTGAAAAACGTTGTATTGTATGTGGAGACAGTGAGATGGAAGTGAAGAAATTATTTTGTTTTCCATCAGTTCCAGAAAGGTAAGGAAAAGTCGTATACATTTTGATTAAGAAATTGTGTACGAAACGTAGACCTTTGTCTAAGGTACGAAATGTTCAATAATATCTATGTTTTTGGCAGGTATGAATCGTGGATGAAAATTCTAGGTTTCAAAAACACGAAATTCAGAAAGCATGATAGAATTTGTGATAAGCATTTCAGTAATGAAGCTTACATGGATTTACCATCACTGAAACTGAGAAGGGATGCCGTTCCTATGACTTGGGTTATTGCTGCATCACCAGGTATTGATTACATTTTTATGAAGCATCTCTATATGTCCATGATTTTTAAAATATTTTGCATGGTGATTTTAATCTAATTCCTTTTTTTCAATTCTAGCTAATGAGGAAAATAGTATGCCTTCTGAAATTGAAAGGGTCGATGCTGGAGCATCTACTTCCTCCACATTATCTTCTTCAGGTATTGATAACATTTCATATTTTTCAATTTGATAGATTGTTTCATTCAGTCGAATATTACAATTCTAATTCTCTTTTCTTCAGTTCTAGCAAATGAGGAAGAATTTATTCCTTATGTAATTGAAGGGGTACAGGCTGAAGTATGTTCATCTACATTTTCTTCATCAGGTAATAAAGCAGCTATGTCTGCCAATATTGCATTATACATATTTTTTAATTTGATAAAATGAAATGATAGAATTGAATTTCATTCATAAAATATTACAATTCTAATTCTCATCTCTTCAGCTCTAGTAAATGAAGAAGAAAATATGTCTTCTATGATTGAAGGGGTACAAGCCGGGGCATCTACGAGTTCTTCAATATTTCCTTCCTTAGGTATGATATTTATTTCCAAAATTGTCTTCAAAAATAATAATATGATTTTATTTATTTTCAGATGTGCAAGCTTCTTCTACTCCTGTTTCACGTAGGTCTAGAATCTTTCGCAACATTGCCAATTTCTCATTAGTTAATTCTACCCCCAGAAAGAAGAGTTGGTTGGCATCATCAGGAAAAAAGAGGACCAGTTGCGGAAAGTTAAGGCACTGTGCAAAAAGAGGAAAGAAACAATTAGTGGTATTACCGATTTGAGTAATGAGGGAGTGGTGCGAACACTTTTTAAAGAGATGCCCTCGGTCACAGCTAATTTTATGGTTTCTCAAATAAGAAACTTTAAAACTAAAAGTGCGAAAGGAAGGAGATGGACCCTTGACGACAAAATCCTGGCGCTATCACTGTTTTAAACGGAGTCCACGGTGCTACTCTCTACTTAGGAAATTTGCCGCTCTGCCAAGCAAGAACACAATACTGCAATTGCTGAAAATGGTCCCCTTCCATGTTGGAATCAATGAAAATATTTTTACTCAAATAGATGAAAATCTCCCTAAAGGCAAGGAAAGATGTTGTGCCCTTCTTTTCGACGAAATGGACATCAAAGAAGGTGTCCATTATGATATTCGACAGGATAAAATCCTTGGATTTGAGGACTTAGGGGATTTCAATTACAGTAAAAAGCTTGCTACAAAAGCCTTAGTGTTCATGCTGGTAGGGTTAGGCAAAAATTGGAAGCAGCCAGTGGCTTATTACTTTTCTCACCGGGGTTGTAATGCTGCAGAGTTGAAAAAGTGCTTGTTAGAAGTTCTCTCTGCAGCAAAAAATGTTGCCAAAGTTGACATTGTGACCACAATTTGCGACATGGGTACAAGTAATGTGAGGTGCATGAAAGAGCTAGGGACTTCCAAGGAAACGCCTTTTTTCTTATTTGAAGGGAAAAAAGTTCATAGCATGTTCGACCCACCTCACTTACTAAAATGCACCTATTCTCTATTTCGTAAGCACAATGTTTGCCTTCCATTAAATATTGGGGAAACGATAATGGATGGCAGAGCAAAATTTCAAGACGTGATTGAAGCTTACGAAATAGACAAATCAAGGACCCTTGTCTTAAGGTCACTTTGCAGAATAAAAGATGTGTACCTCAAACCGGTGTTGCAGTATGCAATGAAGGTACACATAGCTGCCAAAGTAATGAGCCACACAGTTGCAGCGTACATATTTACATTGGTCAGTGGAGGTAATTACATTTTTTTCGATGTAATTTAATTCAATCAACTTAAAATTTTTCTTTCTAGGGCATCTCAATCCTGAAGCAATATCTACTGCTTCCTTCATTAAAGAGGTGGACACACTTTTTGACAGTTTTAATGGGAAAGCAGATGAAGGACATGAAGGGAAGGAGCTGCGGGGACCTTTAAAAGTAGGCTCACCCCACATGAGATATTGGGAGGACAACTACGAGAGAATAAAGGGTTGGAAGTTTCTCCGATATACCAAAAATGGCACCATCAGGCAATCCAGGCCCCCTTCTCAAACAGGTTGGCTCCAATCAATCAAGGCAATTCAGGGTATCTGGATTTATTTAAGGAGTATTGGCTTGATTTCCCTGAAACCAAGATTCTTGAACCAGGATCCATTGGAGAACCTGTTTGGCCAAATTCGGTATGGTTGTGGATGCAATGACAATCCTACAGTCCAGCAATTTATTGGCAGTTTGAAAACGCAATTGTTAAATGGGTTAGTGAACCAAACTTTTCGGGGGAGAAATTGTGAGAATGACGACCATTTACTTTTGTGTAATTTGAAGTCATTCCTCAATATCCCCCAAGGCAGTGATGAAACGGACACTCTACAAGAGACTAATCAGGTACTGCAACCGCAGTTATCTACAGAGATACTGTCTGTAGAAATTGCAAAAGAAGTTTCTTCTGGAAGCCCCAGTGGCCTGTCCGTAGCATATGTGGCAGGCGCAATCCTCAAGGTGGTGAAGAAACACCTATCATGTTCCTTATGTGATTTTATGCTAACTGGTTCCAATTTAGAACCACAAAATTTATTTATAATGAATAAAGAATTTTCACAGACGAGGTCTGTATTGACGTACCCAAGTGAAAGTTACACTGTTGCTGTAGGTTGTGGAATTACTAAGTTGGAGGAATTTTTAGATGAGTCACCTTCCCATCCTAAAGTAACAGTGACTGCACTTGAAGTACTCAAGTCTTGGGTCAATTTTGAAAATCTTGGATGTCCAAGTCATCAAAATCACATAAGGAATATAACAATTGCTGCTATCTGTAGGATTGGCATTCCTTGGTGGTGCCGAAGGAAATGTGAGGAAGTGAAAGCTGAGGCCAAGAGGAAAGGGATGGAAAGAAAAATGAAAAAGTTGTTACATCAATAATTGAAGAGCTCGGAGCAATAACCGGGTAACTCCATTTCTAATGATACCGATATATCATATTCAATCTGCTAATATCCAAAGTACGCAACTTTCGGTGAACAATGGGGCAAATCCAGCGCTTTTGTAAAGAGTTTCAATCAAAATGGACTTACTTGAATGTATATTTCGGCGTAAAAATCAGGCAAATCCTGAAGTTTTTCCTCATTTCTCAACATTTCATGAAAACGGAGTTATCCGGTTATTGCTCCGAGGTCTTCAATTATTGATTCATTTCCTAATTCCTTTCTCTTGGAATCATCTTATATTGTAATAATTGTATATATTTTAGTTCTCCTCCTCTAATAATTGCTATTTCTTTCAATCTATTGCACAGATTTTCATGTAAATATGTTCATATATTCATTTCCTGATTCCTTTCTCTTGGAATCATCTTATATTGTAATAATTGTATATATTTTAGTTCTCCTCCTCTAATAATTGCTATTTCTTTCAATCTATTGCACAGATTTTCATGTAAATATGTTCATATATTCATTTCCTGATTCCTTTCTCTTGGAATCATCTTATATTTTAATAATCCCATTCCATTGTATATATTTTAGTTCTCCTCCTCTAATAATTGCTATTTCTTTCAATCTATTGCACAGATTTTCATGTAAATATGTCAATATTTTCATTATCGTTGAATAAAAAATTTTTATTGTTAGAATTACCGAGTTAGTTTATTCCTCTCTGATACTATAAAGTTTGCACATGATGAATAAAACTTTCACTTCTGAATGGGATTTTAATGATCTCATATTTGTCTCTACTTGTGTTTTTAAAAAAGATTCTCTAAAATATCAGAAGTGAAAGTTTTTTCATCATGTCTGCAAACAACAAAACAATAATTCAAAGCCACAATGAATAGAACTAATTCAAATTTACCGCTAAATCGTTTGTTGCACCGATTCAAGTGCCATCTGCATAAAACCCGACACAAGTTGGAAAGAGATAGAAAATAAATCGGACAATATTTTAGTTTGAAGTTGACGGTCTCTATTGTCTCTGGTCGCAGCCCAGTAAGCCATGCAGGATTCGGTAAACGAAGATCAAATCTCCCTGGTGAGACGATGCATAAAAGGTGTCAAGCCAGACATCCGCAGCCTCTCCTCGTAAGAGGGACGCAATGGAGAAAGACCATAGGGTATCCTTGTGAAATTGCGCTGGACGGATCCAGGCGCTCTCTATCTCTCACCAGGACCGGGCACCAAACAGGACCGGCGAATTCCAACAATGGACGGACATACGTGGTGAACATTAATCTACATGTTTCAGGCGAACACCTGGGAAAAGCCTTCCGCACTATGAAGTTCATGCGACTAGCCTTGGCCACAACGGCATCCACATGACGAGACCACGATAAATCACTCGTAACTAGTACTCCGATGTCAATGTGACAATCAGTGGGAGCCAGCGCTTGACCACCAATAGAATAGGTAACCATGGGGTTATTCCGCCCAATGTTTAACACCTTACACTTGTCAACGTTCAATGGTAGCTTCCAGATCTCCGACCAGGCGACGATATTGTCAAGATCCTGTTGCAGCTGCTTCGACTGAGTGAGTGCACTTCCATACAATTGATATCGTCAGCATATGCACTATAATGGATGTAATGGAGCTAGGAATATCGGCAACATACAGAATGAAGAGTATGGGCCCAAGCACTGACCCCTGAGGGACTCCACTAGCAACCGGCACTGCCGACGAGAGCGATTCACCCGACTCTGACAGAAAAAATATCGACCGTGCAGAAAATTGCGGATCCACGCAAGACCCGACCGCGGATCCCGAAGTGTTCCAGCTTGTGGATAAGTCTCCTGAATGGTACTCTATCGAACGCGCGTGCAAAGTCTAAATAGAGTACATCAATAGCATCACCAGCGTCCCAAGCCGTGTCCACGTATCAACGCACTCAAGAAGGCATGTAATAACTGACCGACCAGGTACAAAACCGTGTGGCTATACGGAAACACCATTCGCGAACATAAGTCAAGCACCCGCATCGCCACGAGTTTTCTCCGCCACCTTAGAAGCTATGGAAAGTAAACTAATCGGCCTGTAGTTAGATGGAGATAACTTGTCCCCCCCCCCCCCTTTTTGAACACATGTGTAACCTTTGCTGACAGCCATGACGACGGTAGCCTAGCAGAGTT
>CM024242.1:30011280-30077470 GCA_013421045.1 Propylea japonica
ACTGAAGTGACCATGCAGACACGCAGGGGTGTCCCCAAGGAGGAGTTCTGTCCTTGGCTGTGGATTTAGTCCTGGACGGTTTTCTGGAGAGGCTAGAGGGGCGGCTTCAATGCGCAGGCCTACGCCGACGATATTGTGGTGACTGTGAGAGGCAAGCTTCGAAGACCACCCTGATCCCTTCACTAGAAGAAGGAATCTTCACTTGAAAGCCCCTATCCTGAATGGGGAGGCTCTTATCTTCTCCAGTGAGTGTAAATATCTAGGAGTCACCCTGGACAGTAAGCTAAACTGGAAAAGCACGTAGACAAAACCATTTCCAAAGCCACCGCGGCCATGTGGGCCTGTAAAAGGCTCTATGGAAAAACGTGGGGGCTGCAACTGGAAATGGCGCTGTGGTTATATACAGCTGTCGTACGACCCATTGTCACCTATGCGCCACTAGCATGGTGGTCAAACCGAAGAGGTCACCACACAAAACCAGCTGCAGAACTGGGTATACCACTCCCACAACAGCGCTCGAGTTCATACTAGACCTACCTCCCCTACATATTCATGTGAGGAAATGCAGCATGTTGGATGCTATAAGAATATCCAAAACAGGAAATATCTGCCTGAAAATTGGGTGGGTCAAATGAGGATTTTGAATCAACTCGACTCAAACCTCCTGGCAAAGCCAGCATATGTGGTGCCAAATAGTTTTTGATTTCGAAATGCCATTCCGAACGGTCATATCTGACCGTTCTAGTGCAATAAATTTCGTGAATCAAATATGAAAAAAACAAACCATATATATGGTATACTGACGGATCTAAGTCAAGAGAGGACATTGGGGTATACGGACCAAAATTGCAACTCTCCATGACCCTGGGAACTGAACCCTCTATTTACAGTCTGAAACACTGGCTGTTTATGTCCTGCGCCCAGGAAATTCTGAAAAGTAACCTATGGCACCATCTAGGTGCAGAGGACTGTTTTTTTTTCTTGATAGTGAATTCAATTTTGAATCTTTACTTACACTTCAACACATAAAAATTTAGATCATTATCAATTATTTTTTTTTTAATCAAAAAATGAAAAATTTCTTCAACCTTGCATTTTGAATTCATAAATCAGGATCTAGAACTCCTAGATACTACTTATAGGGGCTTTTTCAGGATCTTCTAGGTGTTTACTGTATCCCATTAAATTTTTCCCATGTTATCCGGGACACCCTGTATTATAATTTATACATGCATGGCGGTACCGAGTCATTCATACAGGCGACAATCATTATGAGAGAGAGAGCTTATTCTTGGTCTTCAAGCAATGAACAATTTTCACCATGTCCAGGTGAGTTTAGCTGGACATAAGTTTTAGTGAACCACAGATTCGATATAGTTGAAATCTAGTTCTTGTTCATTAAAAAAATTTTGTGCAAATTTGCATTAAAATCGATTTATTTAAAGAACAATCGCTCAAAGTCCAACTAATCGTGAGTGCTTCTGTATTTATCATTTTCCTCTTCAGATATTTCGGAACGCAGCCATTCTATTCAATATTTATATGTTATACGTCCATCGCTGGACCGAGCGTGTTGTTGCAGTTCTTCCTGCAGTTATTTGATTTTTAACATGTACAGGCGTGTTTAGCTGGACAATCAGTTTTCTCCCCTCCAAGGATTTAAAAATCTTCTAGTTTCAACCGCCACTAAGTCATTATATTTCCACTATCGGCGAAGTTCATATCGAAGATGTTCTTATTAATTCACACTCGAGAAGCGACCGTTATAAATAAAGAAAAGCTGTGAAAAATTATTGAAAGATGACAAAGTTTTACATAGTTCGGAAAAAATTAATATTTTGAAAGATTTCAAATTCAATATTGAGTTTGGTTTCCCAAAAGTAGTGATACCCATAATGAATGATAAAGGTAAGTTAATTCAGATATATCAATGTCTTCAAATTGTTATAGTTCACTAGGTATTAACTACACATAGATTCGAATTTGGTGGTTTTATTAAAAGCCTATAGCACACAAAGAGTGTATTCCTATACGGCATTCACTTTCACCTCAAAGGGGTCGATGGGTAATCATAAGAGTCAAATTGCGTTATTTGGAGAACTAAAAATACTTAGGATCGAATTTAAATTTGGTGGTGTTTTTAAGACCTATTATAGCACCCAAATTGTCCATACACGACATATATTTTCGCTTCGAGGAGGGGTCGATGGTGATATTATTGAGGACCCAAGTGAAATTGGGTGCTAGAGATCCTTCATAACACCACCAAATTGGAATTAGATTCTAGGTAGTTATTCAGAAACGCAAATTGCACATAGAGTGTCCACATCGAACCCTCACGGTGTTGGGGAACGCCGTTTATACACTTTCTGAATGCTATAAGCCTCGATAACATCACTTAATTTCGATTCGATTCTATAAAGGTATAATTATACAGAAACGCAAAATTCGCTATTAGAGCGTGGGGTTGTTATATCGGGTGTCCCAAGGTGAGTGGCCTATTAGACGTCTCTGAGAACTGGACATATTTGAAATCTGAAAATTGGAATTATAATATTGTACGATTCTCTACTGAGCTTAATATTTTTAAAGCCTGAGCACTTCCGGTTTATACAGGGAGGAAAATAATGCTTTCGGCATTTTTTTGAAATCACTGTTGATATTGATAATTCTTCATGCAGCTGAAAATTTTATTTTCATTTCAGCGATGAAGCAACGATACCATAGTTAAGAGCAGGCAGTGTTGGGAGAAACTATGCTAAACATATGAAGAAGAAACACTACCAAGCCTTGCAGAATGTTCATTCTTGATGGAACAAAATGATGTTTTTGAGTTCGAGATCACCAGCATCAATAAACGTTCATTTATAATAGAATCCAACAGAGGAGAACCATATGACAGAATCGTTTTCCATGTTCTCGTATATTATTTGTTTTATTTATTCAGAGCCAAAGTATATTTACATATTTTGTGAGAGTGTTTTTTTTGTTCTCAATTATTTCTATGTTTAAAAATAAATCTTTTCCGTTGTACTTGTGTATTTATCAGAGTTCCTGGAAAACTTGGAATTTTTTGATAGTTTTATAGAACATCATCTCAGTCAATACATCTAACAAATTGAACATTCTCTTTTGCACTCTAAAAGGCTCATTTGAAAAAACATATAAATCATAGACCACATTGGGATTAAACTCAAACGCTAGCACAAATTAATGTGTAGACACTAGACCGATACAGCTTTTCAGGTTATTCTGAAGTAATACCTACTCCCAGTCACCGATTTCGGAAATTTTTGTATAGTGGTTCATTATGATTAACTTAAGATGCGGTTTCAATTTGAGTAGTGGCAAATAAAGGTTAGGTTATGGTTTTGTGAGGTTGTATTTCCAAAGTTGACCATCATTACAAAAACTGCCAATTTTTCGTTTTTTTCCTAATGACATTGATGATTATCAATAGTTTCTGCATAAAATTCTTGGATAAAATATGGTGAAAACCTGCATAGGTTTTCACCATATTTATTGAAAAACCAAAAAAAAACCAAAATTTGATAAAAAATTGAATTTTTGCCATCATTGAAAACTATCAAAAATTATTTAGGAATGCTCATTTTCCACGAGAAATATCAAAATATTGAAAAACAGGACTACAGAATTACCGCTTTCCGAAGTATGTACTGCACAAATATTACGACAATTTTCTTTAGCTCTGGTAGGTACCAGGACCAGGAGATTCATATTGCATCATTTATATTGATCTTTTGAATTTTTTTTCAAATCTTATTTCCCAATCACTACGAATATGTTCACTGTATATATTGATTAAATTGTAACTTCAGTATCAGTTCGTTTATTCAATATTTACAATGAAAAATTTCGTTCGAATTGTGAAGGTATGATTTGAGAAAAAAATCATCAAAATTAAGATTTTATTGTCTCATGAATCTTCGTTTCAAAAGAAATTATATTCAAAGAAGGTAATTATATGAAAATAACCTTTATTTCACTTCATATAATACATATTGAATAATTACTTTAATGAATTAACCAAATGTATTTTCTACTAATGTCAAACATAATACATAATTCAATTTCCATTTTCGGAGAAAAAATCTACAATTTGAAGATTGACTAGAAAATAAGTTTCAATTTCAGTTATAATTTTACATTTTACAACAAATCATCTAGAAAATCCAATAGAAATTTTGGTCCTTCAGTAGAGCTCAACCATAAGCTTTCTTGA
The DNA here is from genome assembly GCA_013421045.1 of Propylea japonica. Classification (NCBI taxonomy): domain Eukaryota; kingdom Metazoa; phylum Arthropoda; class Insecta; order Coleoptera; family Coccinellidae; genus Propylea; species Propylea japonica. Next base: position 30,015,524 of record CM024242.1, read on the forward strand.
TCAGGATATCCTAGAACAAAGTGAAAATTGGGATTAATATTGAACAGTTTTTAATTGTTTTGTTAGGTCATAACTAGACAATAATATGGCTGCTGAGTATACATGTAGCTGATTTTATTATATACTTACTAATGATTTTTTGGAACCTCCATTTTGGTATCCATTTCACAAATCAAATTATTCGGATAGGATAATGCTGGAAAGTCTGGTAGAGCTGAGGTTACAAGTCGTATTTTCAATGTGTTAGTAAAATTTTTCAGACTAAAATGACCTTCACATAATCTACTTTTCTTCATGAATAGCACAATTTGAATAAAAAGCCCTAATTGCATTCTCCCATTCAAATGTTCTATTTGGAGGTGGTCGAAAAATGTGCTTATGTGTTGAAGAACCCCATAAATATTGTTAGCACAATTTGTGTTGCAGCATGATTTATTTCGAATGCCATACTGATCGATACAATATACAATAGAGACACTTACCTATAGATACTCACCTAACTTATACCTATTAGCCTTTTACAGTTTTTAAGCACCATCCACTGCTGCACTTGATCTTCTTTTTTCCACTACTCGATCATCAAGATGGATATCTAAATGACATATTATAAGCATTACTTGACATATAATAACAAAATGTGTTCTTTGGAGATCGCTCTACATTCTCTACACTCTGAAGTCGCGTGATCCGGAGTTCTGCTCTACTCTACTTAGTAGGCAACTTCTGCCCTAATCTATAATTCTCCTCAAACAGTAGCACTGCACTTTAAATCCCAGTAAATTTTCATATTTCAAGGTTAGGATTATGATTGCTGGAAATTTTAATTTTTATTGTATTGATTTCATGGAGCAGACTTACACTTACGACCATTTCCAATAAAAATCCAAATTTTTCGATTTCGAAAACTGTCTTCTGTGTAATCGATAGAATACGTTGGGTACTAGGTATCTATAAAATCAATAGTCTTCTTTATCGAAAGCCATACCATCAAGTGGCTTGAACTCTGACTTAAGAATTATTATACACATGTGTAGTAACCAAAAACTGCAATTTTTTTCAAATTCGACCTCGTATATATACGGACATAGTCCAGCCATGGACGTACTGATGTATGTTGAGGATATACAGGTACGTGCATAGCTGGACGATCTGATATATGCATTCATTGTGCATGGTCCAGCTAGCCACGTATCGATATATATTGAACATATTTCGATACGTGTACCGCTGGACCATGATCTCTGTGAAAATATTTGGCACTGAATGAAAAGTGCAATAGTAGCTTGATTCAAATCAGATAACGATGCAACAAACAAAAAAAAGAAATAATCAGTATAGAAGGCATGATCCGATTTCAATTAAAATCTATAGAGATCGAAGAATCGAATGATGAAACAATATTTTTGAACTACCCTATAGGATGAAAGCCTATAAGAAGAAGGAGGAGAAGATGTGGCATTTATTCTTTCGAAAAACTTGAATTCATTTCCTTCTATAAAACAAAAGCGAAAATGAGGTATCATAATTTCCGAAAGGGGGATCTTCCGTGTCCGTGAAGTTAGCACCCAGATTTTCGAAAATGAAAGAAATTTTTCTTGTATTCATTACTAACTCGTTAGTAACTATTTGTAACCTAAAAAAAATTCGTTTGTACCCCAAGGATACTGATAGAAAAACACCGCTAACTTCACGGGCATCCATTTTTCGCGAAAAACAAAATACAATCGGAAAGTCCATCGTTAGTAGGTAACTGTTTGTAACATCAAAAATTCCGTTTGTAACCTAACCCTAAATGCCGAATTAACACACCCTAAAATGCGGAGTTAGCACCCACATTTTTGAAAATGTGGAAATTTTTTATTCCATTCGTTAGTAACTAATTGTAACACAAAATTGTTCGTTTGTAACCTCACCGTTACTGAAAAAATGACAACCCTAACATGCGAATTTAGCACCCACATTTTCGAAAATGCATTTTCGTTTGTACCTGAAGGATAATGATAAAAAACACCGCATCCCACTTTTCAATTTTTCGCGAAAAACAAAATACAATCGGAAAGTCCATCGTTAGTAACTATTTGTAACATCAAAATTTCGTTTGTAACCTAACCCTTAAAGGCGAAATAACACCCCTAGAACAAAAGATCCTAGGGGTCGAAGTTCTCCCGGATGGCTGATCTGTAGCCAAACGACCCCTTCACCAATAATAAAACCCCTAAAATGCGAAATTAGCACCCACATTTTCGAGAATATGGAAAATATTTATTTCATTCGTTAGGAACTCGTTAGTAACTATTTGTAACATAAAAATTTTCGTTTGTAACCTCATCTTTACTGAAAAAATGACTACCATAACATGCGAAGTTATCACCCACGTTTTCGAAAATTAAGAAATTTTTTTGCATTCGTTAGTAACTCGTTAGTAACTATTTGTAACACCAAAATTTCCGTTTGTACCTCAAGAATAACGAGAGAAAAACACCGCATTCAGCTAGGTGCTAACTTCACGGGCATCCACATTTTCGAAAATGTGGAATTTTTTTCTTGTATTCGTTAGTAACTCGTTAGTAACTATTTATTACCTGAAAATTTTCGTTTGAACCTCGAGGATACTGAGAGAAAAATACCACATTTCACTGTGCATCCACTGTCATCCACTTTTCGATTTTTTTGCGAAAAAAAAAATACAATCGGAAAGTCCATCGTTACTAACTATTTGTAACATCAAAAATTCCGTTTGTAATCCAACACTTAACGGCGAAATCAGACCCCTTAAATGCGAAGTTAGCGGAATGCGGGTGTTTTCATATCAGTATCATTTTCGAAAATGTGGGTGCTTACTTCGCATTTCAGGAGTGTGATTTCTTCATTAAGGTTAGGTTACAAACGAAAATTTTGATGTTACAAATAGTTACTAACGATAGACATTGCGATTCTATTTTGTTTTTTGCAAAAAATCGAAAATTGGATGACATTGGATGCCCCATGAAATGTGGTGTTTCTCTGTCAGTATTCTTGAGGTACAAACGAAAACTTTTAGGTTACAAATAGTTACTAACGGGTTACTAACGAATGCCAAAAAATTTTTCTCATTTTCGAAAATGTGGGTGCTAACTTCACGGACACCTGGACTATGTCCGTGTATATAGGAAGGTAAGGCTTAATGAAAAAATTCCTGTTTTCGTTACTATACATAACGTGAGTTCAAAAAAAATCGCTGGCAAGCTCGAGAGTAGGCTGTGGATTTTATTTTCCACCGCGCTTAGAACTACGTTCACTCGCAGAATATTGACGTTCAAAATTCCATAGCCTACTCAACCGCGAATTTTTTCAAATCACGTTGTTATGTATAATAACCGAAAACAGGAATTTTTTCCATTTAGCTTACCACTTCATATATTCAGACATAGTCCAGCCATGAACGTATCGATATATTTGAGGATATACAGGTACGTGCATAGCTGGACCATCTGATGGATTCATATTCATGTGCATGGTCCAGCTATCCACGTATCGATATACCGATTTGAACACATCGAAAACATACGATATACAAGGCATCAGACAGAGAATTCTTTCGTCAGTTCACAGATGAATCGAGATAATCAAGGCGATACTGAATGAATTCAACTGTCTTGCATAATCAGTCTTGTCTCTCTATCGCAGTATGGTAAACCGCACTGCAACAAGAATTTTTAATTTGTCAGGCTGCCCTAATACCGATCATATTTACTGTCCTACCATACTAGAGAATTACGCTCCTCTAACGATAAGGAGACAAGACTAGAATAATGATGAACATGATCAGTGTACATCTAGTATTGTCTCGACTATTCATCTGTGCATGGAGGGAAAATTCTCTGTCTGATGCATTGTATATCGTATATTTCAGATGTGATCCAAATATATTGAACATATTTAAATACGTGAATATCTGGACCACGCTTTCAATGGAATATATTTGGCACTAAAATAGTAGCTTTCTTCAAATGAGATAACGATGCAATAAAAGAAATTGAAAGTATAGAAGACATGATTCCATTTCAATTAAAATATATAGAGATCGAAGAATCGAATAATGAAACAATATTTTTGAACAACGCCCTAGGGTTTCAGTAACTTTATACATCACAGCATGCGTGAAATCCGTTAGTTCTGATTTTTTGCAGATTTGTTCACGATGTTGGCCTATTGAATAATCCAAGTTTGTGACCTTGAGCGCCAAACGCAACTTTGTCAAAATCGAAAAAACCACGAAAAAACTTTTTCTGGACGTTTTTGAAGAAGACTAAATCCCCTACAAAATGATACTAGAATGGTCTCTAGATCTAATAGTTTTTGATATTTAGACTTTCAAAGTTTTTTTTTTCTTCATTCGAATGAATTTTGACCCTGATTATACTATCAGGGCCCTGTACATTTATGATTGGATGTTAAAAATGAAAATGAGAAGTGTGAACGATGATGTTTAAGCTGAGCTACGAATAATGAAGTTAAAAAGATACAATACAACAAAAGTTAATTTCGAGGTTAATTTAGTTCATTTGTCAGGAAATTCAGTATTATTGAAAATCAAAAGGACTCAATTAATTTAGCCCCCTTGGAAGGTCCCGGTTGAAGTTTTTACGTATCTGGATCGGCGTTTTGGGATGGCATAGTCTACTTCAAAAACGTCATGAAAATTTTTTTCAAAAACTAATCCTTCAGGTTATAATTGCCAAAATTTGAAAAAAATAATGATTTTTTCGATTTTTGACAAAGTTGCGTTCGGCGCTCGAGGTCACAAACTTGGATTATTTATTAGGCCATCATCATAAACAAGTCTGCAAAAAATCACTACCTGATTTGACGCATACTACCCCATACTTTCAGGTGACAAACTTACTGAACTATAGGCTGAAATCCTCAAGTCCCTGTTTTCACAATTTTTTCATAAGAATCTCAATAACTCATGAACCACTGAGTTTTTACCGAATTTATGGCATATTGTAGTAATTGCCATTGAAAATTCTATCTGACGATGCAATAATATATGCAGGGTATGCCATTTGAAATTATAAAGGAGTATGCCGTTTCAGAGTAGGTACTGAAAATATTGTAGGAAGGGAGTTCATTGTTGAAAACCCCCAAATACAAATTTTCAGCTCAATATTACGAATACTTCTTCAGAAACGTCTAACCTACCATCGACTGTGATACACCCTGTATAATAAACAATCATGCTGGAGCTCTTGATCTCATCATGATTTTTCCTTGAGTTTTTTCATGACTTCAACATCATTTAGGGAAAAATTTTCTAATATCACATTAAGACTGGTTGAATCTGCTTGCAGAAATAATATATCCGAATTCACAGATTAGGTGTAAGTTCTACAGTATTCATCAACTGAATCTACTGAAAATGGCAAAAAACAACCTGGCAACACTGCAAAATTCGTGAAATTTGGTGTTGTCCAGTTAAACACGTATAGGCATAAAGAAATCTGGTGTGCTTAGCTGGACGTCCAGCTATGAACAGGAATGTCCAGCTATCTCGAATTCTTAAAATTTTCGGTCCAGCTATGCACGCATTGACATAAATATATATAATATATATATCTACATGCATCGGACATAATGGGTACCGATCGTAAATATCGTATGGACCGCGCATATATTAGATATACTATATTTATATACATTTCATTTGGAAGTATACATTATCGCTCATTTGCTTATGTATATTGCAAAAACGAAATTATATCGTTTTTTTCATTCCATTTATACTCCGGTACATATCGGGACCAGCAAAAGTAGACACAGCGGTAAATATGGGGACCGCATAAATGGGGCCGATTTTGAAATATACATTGCTACGAGGATACTTATTAGGACCAGCCAGAAAAACATCAGTGGTAAATATGGGGACCGCATAAAGGTGGCGATTTTAAAATATACTTATTAGGACCTTACACCTTACTGATTAAAATTATGGAAGATGTCAAATTAACTGTTTTATTTGTTTTTAACGACGATTAGGTACTTTTTTGATAATATTTACTCAAGTTATCGAATTCCTTCCTTTTTTCGATATGAATTTTTTTTCGGTGAGTATAATTTCAATCATAGTAAATGAAATAGTTCAATCCGGAAAACCGGAAATGGAAAAATTTTCGATCCTCTGGCACTCACTTTATACCACTGTAAAAAATTCTTATCATCTATGAAACAATACAAATGAAAGTTAATACTGATGAATTTCTACATACGTGGGAAATGCCGAAAAATTATCGCAAACATGCCTTTTGCTAGTTTATTTATGTGCCATGCCATGGTTTCCAGAATTCGAAATTGCTATTTTCCCGTTTTTCGGACATTTCCTGATAGAAGTTTCCATTTTATGTATAACCGCTATTATTTTTCACGTGAAATGGACCGAAAAAATAATAATAATATTTGAAAATGATTTGATGGCATGCAGAAGGATAATTGAATTCTAAAAAAGAAGGCTTCTTCGGGCGGGACTCGAACCCACGATATCCTTATTGCCGGTCCACTGCCCTACCACTGATCTACCAAGTTTGTCAATTCGAGGAAGTCTTTCCCAGAATTCAATGTTATTGTATTTTGGGGTATAAAGGGTAGAGGGAACACATTCCCTATCAGCATTGAGTTTAAAAATAATAATAATACATTTTTAATCTCAATGCTATCAGTGATCATCACGATTCTTTTCAACCTTTCCTCCATGAGCGTCGTCGGCATATCGGCTGACATCAGCGGTATCCGTCTGCATGACATCAAATCATTTTCCATTATTATTCTCAGACGTTGAATTCCTATATATAAAAAATAATAATTCAATTTATAAATCTTGCGTTTGGATGAATTTGTTTCTCAACTTCAAGTTCTTCACATAAACAGACACTGTACAGGGTGGGTATATTTCGATGTTTTAGCACTAAACCTTTTAAACCAGGGGAGATAGACAAAATCTGATACCCACTTCTCGATCTCTTTTTTGGAGAAACTAACAAGAGTAGTATTCATTTTTGGCTATCTTATTTTGTTTTCGAGGTATAAGCGAAAATTGGTAAAGTAGCGATATCGAAAAAAAAATCATATCTCCGCTAATACTGAAAATAGAGCTCTGAAATTAAAACATTATACAGGCACTTTTTTACGTAGAATCCAGTGGCGTGCTCACCCTTTTTTTGCATCATTTTTAATTACGAAGCTATGACCCAAAGTTTTTTTTTTAAATAGGAACACTAGATTTTCGTGCAATTTTCTGAGAGCTTAATTTTTTCTGATTTCAAAAATATATAACATTGTATGATTTGTGTCAATATGGGTATTGAAAATGGACAAAAGTCTATTTTTATCTGAGTCTCAATATTTTCTATGGTTCGAACTGTTGACGAGCACCGAAAAATGGAGCTTCCTTTAATTACCACAATCTCTTTCCAATAGTTTTTTCATTTCTATGCTCTTTACTCAATTTTTCCAAGATCGAAGAATAATGGACTGCTGTGAAACTTGATCGTCATTCTAAGTTATTACCTACTGACCTATTATTGTGATCACTATTAAGCATTGAAAAATATTTTTCCTTCGTTTCTCTTCTAATTAAATTGATAACTTTGATCATATCTATATGCGTGATTTCATATGCGATTTGAAATAAACTGGCACTTGTGCTTATACATTCCAAAGAGCAAAACAAATTTTCTTCTGCATCCATCTAATTATAACTAAGTACATACAGGGTGTCCCATTACTCGACGTCAACCCGGAACCGGGTGAAAAGGCAAGTAATGCTGGTTGTCAGAAAAATATAAAAAAAAATCTAAGTTGCATGATTTTAAAATAATGCGCACTTAAAAAAACAAGCAAAATTCCACACCCTGTGACAGTCTTTTCGCTCCTGTTGCCACAAATATCAACTTTTTCCAATTTTTTTCATTACTGTGTAACCTTGAATAATGCTTGTCTAAACTGTAATCAAAATTTTGACACCAGCTGCTCTAGGTTCCAAAAAAATAGGGCTTACTTCTCAGAAATAAAATTCTAAATAAACAATTGCCTAGTTTCAATTGACTGTATTGAAAAAAAAAGTACTACGTAGGTTTGGCATGTTTTTTCAAAAGTTGGCGCATTTAGTAAGGATTCCATAATGGTATAATACTTGTTTAATTGTAGCTGCCGTAGTTCAAATTTATTTTCGATTGCCTTTGAATACACTTTTTCGTTAACTGCTTCCCAGTTGAAAAGTCCAATGGATTCAAGTCCGGTGAACGGGCTGGCCACGAGATTGAACCAGAACGTCCGATCCATCTTCCGGGAAAAAATGTTACCAGAAAAAAAAATTTCAGAGGAATTTCTCCGGAAAAATTTTTTGGAAAAATTATTTTTTCTGGAAATTTTTTTTCTGATAACATTTTTTCCCGGAAGATGGATCAGACGTTCTGGTCCAATCTCGTGGCCGGCCCGTTCACCGGACTTGAATCCATTGGACTTTTTAACTGGGAAGCAGTTAACGAAAATGTGTATTCAAAGGCAATCGAAAATAAATTTGAACTACGGCAGCTACAGTTTAATAAGTATTATACCATTTTGGAATCCTTACTAAATGCGCCAACTTTTGAAAAAACATGCCAAACCTACGTAGTACATTTTTTTTTCAATACAGTCAGTTGAAACTAGGCAATTGTTTATTTAGAATTTTTTTTCTGATAAGTAAGCCCTATTTTTATGAAACCTAGAGCAGCTGATATCAAAATTTTGATTACAGTTTAGACAAGCATTATTCAAGGTTACACAGCAACGAAAAAAATTGGAAAAAGTTGATATTTGTGGGAACAGGAGCGAAAAGACTGTGACAGGGTGTGGAATTTTGCATGTTTTTTTAAATGCGCATTATTTTAAAATCATGCAACTCAGATTTTTTTTCATATTTTTCCGACAACCAGCATCACTTGCCTTTTCACCCGGTTCCGGGTTGACGTCGAGTAATGGGACACCCTGTATATCGATTGAAACGAAGGATCATGTGGATCTGTTCGTTATTTCGTAATCATTTCAAGATATAAAAGTTTATTTAATATATCTATTTTCGAATTTTGTAGAAATTAGTTGAAACCATAGAAATAATGAGATTGACAGAAGGAGATTGCTCTTGTTATAGGAAGCTCCATTTTTCTGTGCTCGTCAACAGTTGAAACCATAAAAAATATTGAAATTCAAATGAAAATAGGTGTATGACCAATTTCATTACTAATATTGATAGAAACCATACAATGTTATATATTTTTGAAATCAGAAAAAATTAAGCTCTCAGTGTTCCTTTTAAAAAAAAATAACTTTGGGTCATAGCTTCGTAAGTAAAAATGGTGCAAAAGAGACGAGCACGCCACTGGATTCTACGTAAAAAAGTGCCTGTTAAATGTTTTAATTTCAGAGCTCTATAATCAGTATTAGCGGAGATATGAATTTTTTTCGATACCGACACTTTTCCAATTTTATAACTCGAAAACAAAAGCAGGTAGTCAAAAATGAATACTACTCTTGTTAGTTCCTCCAAAAAAGAGATCGAAAAGTGGGTATCAGATTTTCTCCCCTGGTTTAAAAGTTGTAGTGCTAAAAACTCGGAATATGCCCACCCTGTACAGAGTGGGCAAAATTGGTGATACATGACCTACAACTTTTAAAGCCAAAGAGATAGAGGAAAATGAATGGCACATTACGGTCGTCTTTTTTCGAAAAACTGTTTACGCCATCAACTGCATTTCACTATCTTCTTTTCATTTAGAGTTATAGGTCAATTTTGAAATTTGTCTGGTTTCAACTATCTCCATCTCAGTAGTTTGTGTCGTTGAAATATATACATTATACGAGTACAGATACTTTTTTGAAAACAATCCAGTGGCGAACTCCAATTTTTTCCAAGAAGTTTTCTTGCTGAGCCATAACATAAATTTGTGTTTTTTCTTATGGAAGGAATAGTTTGAAATGACTTTTTATCGTTTAAAAAATATACAGTTCAAAAGAAGCATAATTCCACATTCTTCTACTTTGAACTGTTTACGCTTAGGATTCTAAGAAAGAGGGAAATGAACATAATACTGATGACGAATAGGTAAGTATTTGAATTCAACCTTTTTTTCGATATTTTGAAAACTATTCGAATGTATCAAACAATGGTTTCAACAGAGATGTATTCAGCATTGAATACTCAATCATATAGGAAACGAAAAAATGAAAAAAATAAATTATTTTTACTCCTTGTATAACAGGGCGTGCTCAGGCTCCAAATATATTCAAGCTCGGTAGACAATTTCGAACTATTTCATAATCCGACTTTCCATCTTTCAAATATGTCTAGTTCTCCAGAAACATCTGATAAGAATTCGAACTTGGGACACCCTGCATATCATCATATCAATCTAGGTAGTAGGTCTGATGTGCGAACCAGCAGCGCCGGCCGCGGTTATTCTTTGATGACGATCGTAAATGTCAAAGCTTCCTAATTTATTGCATGCAGAGTAGTTTTTGGGCCCTTATTTTTAAGAGGGGTATTCAATCCAGTGCAGTACAGTCCAAATATTTCTTGAATATATTTCAGAATAATAATAACACATTTGAAGTACCTATGTAGAATAATACATAATGTAGATATAAAACATATTCTATTTTGTGAATTTTCTTGAACTGTCATTGAAATTCTTCTCTTTGCTAAATTGTCTCTGGGTTGTGTTGTGATTTCGGTCTTTTTCATTTCATACGGTTCTGAATGGAGCAGCCAAGGAATTTTTGGAAAAGTGTTATAGGCCAGTTTGAAATTTGGTCGATTTCAGCTTTCGTCATTATCTCCATTTCTGTTTGTGCTAGGAAGTTGAAATAAAAACATTATACAGACACTCTTTTGATATCAATCGAGTGGCGTACTCTGATTTATTTCTGAGGGGTTTTCTTGTTGCGCTATAACATGAAGTTATGTTTTTTCTTGTGGTTTTTCTTATTAGTTTGAAATGACTTAAAAAGAATAGTCCTATTTTTCCGTTTCAGAAATATACACGGAATCCCAAGTACGAGTGTCTATAAGACGATTCTGGTAAACTGGACATAATTTAAATCTGAAAATTGGGATTATGAAATTGTTCGAAAATCTCTACGGAGCTAAAAAATTTTTTGCCTGAACACTCCCGGTTATACAAGGAGCGAAAAAGAATTTGTTAAAATTTTTTTTTCAATTTTTCCGTTTCTTGTGTGATTGAGTATTCAATGCTGCATAGTGCATACATTCCAGTTGAAACCATTGAATTCATTCAAATAGTTTTCTGAATATTGGAAAAAAAACGGACAGAAGTCAAATATTCGTAGTCAGTATTATGTTAATTTCTCTTATTCCCAACATCCTGAGCGTCAACCGTTCTCATAACACGAATGAGGAGAATGTGGAAAGGTCATGCTTTTTTTGAATTTCAGAAATATTATCATAGGGTGTGTCAAAAACTGTTATCGTAAATATCGAAAATCGGTTAAAAAGTTGTGGTTCATGTATCACCAATTTTACCCACAATGTACAGTCTCATTTTTTGTAACTCCTTGTATATTTCAAAATATTCAGGTATCGAGTATAAATTGCTTGACTGAATTTTCTCCAATTTCTTCTTCTTTCGAAAATTTGCATGGAAATTTTTGTCTATGTTATCATTGAGAAAAACAGAAATGCTCAATTTAAATTTCACTAAATTTTGCAATTTCAGCACGAAATTTTTCTATCCATTTGTGGAAAGAAAAGAACGAAAGCACTGGGCTAACTTTCCCTTAATGTATGACTAATCGAGAAATGGTTTAAGTTCATCGAATTATCGAAAGGAGTTGGTTAAGTTTTTTTGATTAATATAAATCCACATCTAATGATATCAGATTTAGTTCAATAGTACCCTTGTTTATGTAACTCTAGTTGTCCAATGAAGTGTAGTTCAGGGAGTTAGCTCACAGAGGGAGCTTTGTTTAGATGTGCCCATTCATACATTCAATTTGAATTTTACTACGAATTCATTGCGCGCGAATTAAGAAAGTCAAATGTTGCTAAATAGTGTAGACGAAGATGAGGATATATAACAAAGAAGAAGCAAATAGTGAAGTTGACCAAAACTCCCTCTGTGAGCTAACTCCCTGAACTACACTTCATTGGACAACTAGAGTTACATAAACAAGGATAGTACATAGTTAAACTTTTTTCTGTGACGGGAAAAAAATTTGACATTTTATATCTCTTGACAGATCTCAAAATATAACTTTTAACGAAATTATTCACCTTTTTACGGGGGAAAAAGTAATTTCGTGAAAAGTTATATTTCTTCCACTATTGAATGGTCGTTTTTCCTGTCACAGAAAGAAATAGTGCATTATACTCGGGAAAAATCTAAGATTTTAGCTCTCAATTTTTTGACAACATGACCTCGAGCTGAAATCTAATACTTTTTACCCTTGTATAATGAATAACTATATCTCCCAATTGAACAAATTTCTATCGACAACACACAGAACCTAAAAGTGAAACCTATAATTAGATGTGAAATATCAAACTAATACCCTAATGCCTGGATGTTTCCCATAAAGACTGCAATGAGAAACAAACTAACGAATACGAACAGACTGTCACCTTTACTAGTATACAGGGCCGGTGTGGAAAGTTAAGGCACCTGAAGTTTATCAGAAGCTTCAGTACTTGTCACTATAAAATGTCACCTCAACTTTTCAAGGCTTCGTTTCCAACATCTTTTTTGCAATATTCTATAATTAATCACATCATTTCGGATAATTTTATACGAATTTTTGTACCATTCTTTCATTCCTGAATATCAACTATCATGTCGATTCGTTTTGCAAGTTCGAAATTATAGTAGAATGATAGTGGAATGATCGAGAAAAAGGGTGACGCGTATTCGAAACATTTCACGCGATTGTTCATTCATTGCATTGCTTCCCTTCATCAAACGATTCTCCTCAAATATTGTACTTTTGACGATGTCTTCTTTTTCTCTAATCTGCCAAAATTTCACTTTGGTCGAATGTATTGTGCTAAAACCTTCGGGGAAAATATGAACAGAATTGTACAGTTGTAACATGCTTTTTATTTTCTGATCACACGATCCTCATGAAATATAGCAGAATTTTACGCGTCATTTTTCTGCTACATAATTTTGGTCAAATGTGTAAATTTTCGAGAATATCGTAAAAAATAATATATACCTTCCAAACTACTCGTGTAATTTGACCCATTAAAGTACTAAGCGGATATATGTAAGACTTACAAGTACTTTGAAAATTTAAAATCTTTACTCCTTGTGTTAGAAAGTTTCACGGAATGACAAGCAGAACTATTTCGGTACACGCATTCTTCATATGGAATATTTGTTTTCAGATTTATAAATATTGCTGGGTTTCCGAAATTCCTGAAGCCTCAATTTACGACTTCCTCAAAAAATGGTTTCAAAATAATTATTTCTACTACATTGATTAACTCATTACTGTTAACACCGAATCGTTACAAAAATGCTTCAATTCAAAATCAATCAAGTTTTCATCCTACTTAAATGCACTACGCCACTGCTAAGTGGACTCTTGGACTTCTTGTCGCATCTATTCGAATTCGAGCCTTATGATCGTTCTAGTGGTACTTTATTCAAAGCTGAAAATCGAGAAATGAAATAATATTAATGAATTAGTTGGACATGAACATTTTCCATGATTTTGAAAAATTTCGAATTATTCATTCCAAACTTCAAAATTCACTTCGATTTCAAATTATTCATTGAAAACTCATGGCAGTACTTTGCATAAACTTTCTGATCGTTGTTTAATAGTTTGGTAACTAAATTTGTTACAACTTCATTACGAATTGTTTGAGTAATGTATAATAAGCATAGATCGACAACCACAACCACAAAAGTGAAAAGGAAATATATTATAGTTTTTCGATTTTAACCGCAATTTATTAGAATTGCTTATTGCAATGGAATAAATTTACTACTAGTATTAGAATTCCGCTTCGAATAACTTCACGATTTCTATAGTTGAACTATTGATTTTAAAAATATATTTTAAAACTCAATGGATGAACATAACTAGGTAGGTATTCAGTAAACTCAGGAAAAAACTGTTTCTATAAATTATTTTTGCATCCGATTGTCATATCATAAAAAAGTAGGTATCAGCATCCGACGTTCCCAACAATAATCTACGCTACTGCCCAGAAAAACATCGTAGAGATCTTCGGCATGCCTAGCCATGCGAATTACAAACATGTGTTGCTGAATAGGGGTCAAAATCGCTTACCCTTCCTTCAAGGGTATGTATCTTGGAAGGGTGCGGGACGGGACAATTCTTTTCTATTCATATTAAGGGGATCAATTATACATTGAATGAAAATAATTCAGCCAACTGTTTGGCATTTATCTGTAGCCATTTACCAGATTTTTGCGACTTTTCTTAATTTCATTTTTTCTTTATAGTAAAATCCAATATTCTCGAACGATGATTTATTTTCTTGATTCTTTGCTATCGAAGGATTAGATGTAATATTTTTTATGAATTTTAGCCGACAAAAAAAGTTTTCAGAGAAGATTTCAACTATATTCATTTGTTCTTCTATGTTTTACAATAGTGTCCACTGCCAATGTCTTCTTTGCTCTTGTATAATCAGGAACGTTTTCACATTTTTAGAATTATAAAAAAAATTAAAACTTTTTGAAGTTTGAGATTCAGCAGATAACAATCAAATTTTGGTGTCGTTGTATTCATATTGGCGCCCTGAACAATATTAGTGGAAAAATCAAGTGGCGATCTGTCTAAGTTAAGAAGATAAACAATGAGTTTCACAAAGCTTGATTCGGCAATCAAGACGTTGATTTAGATTAAAGTCGATCGTTTACGTATGTATATTCAATAATTATTGCAAAAATACTGAAATTCTAGAGGCAACATACAACCACAAATTCGAGGAAAAGCTCGCCGTGAGAAAGTTTGGCACTACCGTACCATTGAGTTTAAAAATATTTTTAAACTCAATGACCGTACAGTCTTTCGGCAAGTAACATATGAATCGATGGCAAGAATTATCCTAGAATATAAATAATATCAAAGAGTTGGTATTATTATAAAATATATTGCACGATTGTGGATCTCATTTTACTACCAAATTTTTAATTCCGTCAAATACGAAGATTCGAATAGACAGATTAGAGGATTTGAAATTCACATCGGAAAGATACGATATACATGCATCAGACAGAAAATTTTTCCTCCAATTTGACAGTTGTATATAGTTATGAGAGATTCATGCACAGTATATTCGATTGCAATAATTTGGTGTTCTCTCCCCCTTCTTATCTTGGAAGTGGCTTAATTCAAGCAGTATGTTAGGCAACCGAAAGTACTTCTATATCGAGTACTACGAGCAGGCTGAGACAATATCATTATGTTATTCATCGAAGAATATTGAAGAAAAATTGAAAATATATATAATATAAATAGTTGTGATCAGAGACGCTATTGAAAACTGAAGATGTCATTTTAAAGTGACAACCGTACCGAAGCTTCCGATTCTACGACAGTGTTTTCCTAAAAACGTCTGGCGCAATACAATACGAATAGACACTGTGATGGTGAATATATTTTACACCGGTAGTGGTTGATATTTGTCTTCCTTTGGTAGCAATTTGACTTCCGGAAGGTGTAAACAATTTTTTTTGTGATGTGCAAAGAACACCGCATGGTGCAGTAACTTTACCATTTAATGTATTGTTTCACACCAAATAGAGAATAACTTTTTTACAGAGGTCGGTTTAACACCGAATATAATTATGAAGATTTCTACACCGAATTGAGTATTGAAATTTTGTATGGGTTATTTTCGCATCGAAAGTAGGACCAATTTGAAAGTATTTTGATATCACAATAAAAACATGGAGATAAAAAATGAAAATGTATTCTTCAACAACTAATGAACAGAAAAATAATTCACTCTGATAGGTTATAAAGAAATATTGAAAAAGTTGAAATGGAGCAGATGAATTAATTTGTAATGTGTTCAAAACATCAAAATCGAAAACATAAATAATATATTTTTATTCTTTTGAATCAAGAGCTAACGAAATATGAAACATGAATAATAATCATATATAAATATACATTTATTAGGTAATTAGGTTGATTGAGACTTGATCCACATTAATTCTGATCAGCTCAATTAGGCAGCCACTTTCATTTGCCAGATAGCTAGTTTGAAATTGGAGATTTCTGTTTCCACTCTAGCTGCCAATTGTAGTGTTGTGAATTTTCTAGGACCTCAAACATATGTACACACATACCTATATCTAACTAACAACGGCCATTTAAAATTAACGAAACAATATTTTAACTCACTCATCAGAATAAAATTATTCTTAATGATAGACATCCAGTTTCGAATGTTAGATTTTTATGAACACCTACATAATATCTTCCCTTTTCATTCCATTCTTCGAGCCCCTGTGTTGGGGAATATGACACAAAAGTATCGAAAAACTGTACTTCTCTTCGCGATTCCGTGAACACCAAGAAATAATCAAGCTTCAAATATTCCAGATTTCATAAATGAATTTCAATTTTTTTCAAGAAAAAACCTTTATTTTCCCTCTCATATATGATATTGATAAAAAACAAATGAAATCCGTATAAAATAATCTACGAGAAAAAATAATATATAAAGTTAGGTTATGGTTTTGATTTATATCGATATGAGCAGATAATTGGTAAAATGACTTGAATTGCGAAAAAACCGTTAATGCATCATAATATAACTTCAAATTTAATTTAAATTTAATTCAGAGAAATATTTTAAATTTGAAGGTGGAATCCCTTATCTTATACATAATAGATATAACGGTACTTATTGGGACCAGTGTATATACACTGGTCCCAATAAGTACCGTTATATCTATTATGAAACGGTCCCCATATGTACCCATGCACCAATAAAAACATTGGGGACCGGTCCCCACAATTACCGCAGCATCTATAAAAATATGGGGACCGGTCCAAAAAGTACCAAAGGTCCCCATATATACCCCTACATCTCCGAATTGGTCCCCGTAAGTCCCGCTGCACATAGATATATATATATATATACGCTACCTCCGGGTAGTACCGAAGGCGCCCTGACCTCCGGGTGAAGGGGTGGTCGGAGCAGAAAATTTTTGTTGATATATGTTGAGGGGAAGCTATAGAATCAAGGCATCTAAAGAGGGGAAAACATTTCAGAAAAAAAAATTTCATGAGACAAAGAAGGCTCTCATACCTCCACGTATATTGGTTATGCGTGATACTTTCTATCCTCCGACAGGGTTGCCATATTTAAGCGAGAACTCGGAGGGCAATATGTACTACGAATCTGCAGTATTTATATATGGAATGAAGGGCGACGAGCTATTTTATAGTTAGTTCATTTCCATGTGGGTTCGATGTTTTTCCAGTATTTCATGCCATAATAAATTTCAATGGAAATTCTTCCACGTATTCTTACTATGTTGAGGTTTACGTGTACTACCATTAAAACTCGTCTTCGCCTTTTTATAGTGATTTTCGGTTTCCACCAAAACCTTCGATTCATCCCAAAATTTGAACGACTGGACCGATTCAACTAATTCTTTCGAGGAGTTCAGTACTAAAGTATCTCCTAAATTTAACATGTTCTTGAGACTTCAGTTGACTTTGTCTTCCGCGAAACCAGTACACTGTTATTTGTTTTTTTCGGTAAATGATAGTGACTACTCAAATCTTAGATGATGTAAATTCAAATTGTTAAATTTATTATTTCTAAATTCAGTAGTTATTTCTACCAAGTATAGAATAACCTAGATTTAACTGATTTATGAACTCTGACGTCGAATGAGAGCCATCTATGGACGTCATGCAGCCAAAAATTTACTCATAACATTGGTTCATAGCTTCGGTATGCACAAAAATTATTATATTGAAGTGACATTATTCTTCATGTCTTCAAAGGAATAAAGAACCAGACGAGATCATTACTAGTGTCATAAACGGGAAAAAAGAAAATATATCAGAATGTTTTCAGAAGGAAACTCTCCAGAATCAGTTGGATGTGAGTATATAAAAACTGAAGTACTTTGCACATTTCGAATTCCCATTAAATCACGAAAATCAATTCCAACTGTTAGTTCATAATGCCGAATCTAATTTCAAACTCAGATAATGTCACTTTTTATTCGTGAATGGATATTGCGGTAGGAGTGAAAGAAGGTCCGAATGGAAATATCGACGACGTTGTGTATAAATGGAGTTGTTTTAACCAAAAAAATTGTGACTTCTCGTAGCTGGACATGATTTTTCAGAATTCTGAATAAATTGAAATGAAGAATCTTCGGGACAATACCCCTTGCAGGAAAGTTCTGGGGTAGTTTTAATTTTTTATTTTTTATATTTTTTGGGGTGCTGAATCCGAATTTTAGGTTTGCTAACAAAATTTCGTAACGGAGCATAGAATATAATACAAAAATAGAATGAAAATCTTATTCTTGGTCAGTTTTTTGCTTATTTCTGGGAAACTATCAACTTTTCGTGAAAAAGCTTTCCATACAAAATGAAAGTACATTAAATTTCCTACAAATTGTACTGCCACAACTTGTTCTGCGACAACCCGCTCTGGCTCAAATTAAGTTAGTTGAAAACGAGGTATTTTCTATGACATATAAATTGAAAAAAAAATGAATTCTATGATTTCGATGATGCGATTCTCTTGAAATTTTGCATGAACTTTCAGTATATCAGTCTCG
The DNA here is from genome assembly GCA_013421045.1 of Propylea japonica. Lineage (NCBI taxonomy): Eukaryota > Metazoa > Arthropoda > Insecta > Coleoptera > Coccinellidae > Propylea > Propylea japonica. The sequence continues at coordinate 30,034,351 of CM024242.1, forward strand.
ATTCACAAATGAGTTTCACTCAATCAGATATCTTGTTATGGAAATATAAAGATTCTTCTTTTCATTTTTCCAATTGAATTTTTCATGGTTTTGTTCACACTATGACCACAATATTCTGCATAAGGCTAATTATGAGCATCTTGCATTTGGCCGCAACATTTCATTTCGATTGGTTTTGTTTTGTCTGAGATATTGAGGAACAAGAATTTAGAATGGCCATGTTTTATGAAACAAAATATGGTCATTCAAAATATTTGTTCCTCAATATCTCAAACAAAATGAAACCCACTGAAATGAAATGTTGCGGCCATATGCGAGTTGGTCATAATAAGCTTCATGCAAAATTGTGTGACCAAAGAGTGAACAGAACCATAGAAAATTCAATTGGAATATCGAAAATAAGAATTTTTATATTTCCATAACAAGATTCGAGTGAATTTTTTTTATAAATCGAGACTGATATACTGATTGTTCAAGCAAAATTTCAAGAGGATCGCATTATCGGAACCATATAATTCAGTTTTTTTCATTTATTGAGTCTTAGAATATACCTCATTTTCAACTATAATTTGAGCCAGAATAGTACTTTCATTTTGTATGGAAAGGTTTATCACGAAAAGTTGATAGTTTCCGAGAAATGAGCAAAAAAACTGACCAAGAATGAGATTTTCATCTTTCTTTGTATTTATTTCTATGTTCGGTCACGAAATTTTGTTAGCAAACCTCAGATTCGGATTCAGCACACCAAAAAAGATAAAAAATGGAAGATATCAAAACTACCCGAAAACTTTCCCGCTAGGGATTCTTTCAAGCACAAATATACTGTATTACTAGCCATTCAAAAGTTGTAATGAATCGAAATTTCAGTGAAAACCGAAATTCAGCCTGAATACCATCTTCAAAAGGAGGGGCAATTTTAAATAGGTATTTGATTTTTGGCTGAATATCTCCCCTGTGTGGATGGTATATACAGGGTGACGGGTGACGTAAGGGACAACGGCTAACTGGAGATAGAGGACCTCAAACTGAATGAGGATTGGGGGTTTAAATGTCCTATAAGGCTATTAGTTTCAGAGATACAGGGTGTTTTTTGCAAAAGTTCTAAAACTATAAACTCCCATATCTTCGTCAATATGGCAAATTTTTCGCTGATATTTGGCAAGCTTGTTACTATACATATTCTCCATAGATCGAGAAGAAAAATTCCCAAAAATTGCAGGTCCGTATTCAAAAATTTCAATTTCCATGTCAGGTTAGAAATATCACTCGGTATATGAGATGAAAAAAAATTGAATTGGAAAATTGGAATCTTCAAGAAACACTCAGTAAAAATCTGTTTTTAGTTTGAATGGCACAAATTCTTTATAGTTTTTATGAGATGTTGAAAGTCGAATATTACAATTTATTCATATTGAATTCAAGAAACATACTATTCCTGATAGAAAAAACACTGAATTTGAGATGCTTAAATAATCCTGACACATTTTGAATATTCCTTCACATCTTGAACTCCTGTTTTTTTAATTTTTTATCAATATTATAGGAAAAATTAAAAAAACATAGATATACAAAGAGAGGAACAGTAGCACATATGATTCATACAAAAATCAAATAAACAAATGCTCGATATGCGAGAGCCATTCCCCTCACACACTCAATGACTCTTTTGAACAATTGAAGTACTTTTCATATCCACAAGATGAAAAATTATACTCTTGATAGAACAGAAACACTGGATTTCAGCTCGAGAAAAGTTTGACTTTCTTCTCAAAACTCCTGAACAATAATCTATCTGGTACTTATGTTTTCAACAAAATTTATTCTTCAATGAAATAATGTATGAATTTTGAGGACTTATTTTCCTCTAATATGTACCTACTTAGGTGTAGCAACTACATTTTTTTTGAGAGGCATATGAATTTCTTTAATGCAAACAGAATATTAGGGAAACAAATGATTTTTTAGAATAAGAGGTTTATTATTCATTATAAATAAAATACATCCTACTACACAGAGTAGGCTTATTTCAAAATTGACGTTTATATTCATACATTCATTGATTGTGAATTATTGGGGATTGTCTCGTTTGTTTATCTACTGAAAAATGCCTTCAATATTCACGAATGAAGAATATGTAGATGATACTTGTTTTTGGATTGCGCAAAATGAACGGATATAATATTTGGTCTCAGAATAATCCTCATCTCAAAAGAGGAAGAAATCATTAGAGTTCAAGAGAGCCAATAAATGCGTTGAAGCAAATTACTCTGATTTCGAGCATTTGCTTAGTTGTTTTCTCATGAATCACTGCATTATTTAATAGAAGAATAAATTTTGTTGAAAGAATAAGTATCAGATGGATTATTGTTCAGGCGTTCTGAGAAGAAAATCCAACTTTTCTCGAGCTGAAATCTAGTGTTACTGTTCTATCAAGAGTAATTTTTCATCTTGTGGATATGAAACGTACTTCAATTGTTCAAAAGCCAATAAGTGTGTTAGGGTAATGTTTATTTGATTTTTTATGAACCATATGTGCTACTGTTAATCTTTTTGTGTTTGTATTGTTTTTTGAGTTTTTCTTATAATATTGATAGAAAATTTAATGAAAAAGTATTTCAAGATGTGAAGGAATATTCAAAATGTGTAAGGTTTATTTAAGCATCTCAAATTCTGTGTTTTTTTCTTTCAGGAATAGTGTGTTTCTTGAATTCAATATGAAAAAATCGTAATATTCGACTTTCAACACATCATAAAAACTTTAAAAAATTTGTGCCATTCAAACTAAAAACAGATTTCTACCCAGTGTTTTTTGCAGATTCCAATTTCTCAATTTAATTTTTTTATTTTATATACCGGGTGATATTTCTCACCTGACACGAAAATTGAAATTTTTGAATACGGACCTGCAATTTTTGGGAATTTTTCTTGTCGATCTGATGGAGAATATGCATATTAACAAGATAAGGCAGTTTATAGTTTTAGCACTTTTGCAAAAAACACCCTGTATCTCTGAAACTAATAGCCTTATGGGACATTTAAACCCCCAATTCTCATTCAGTTTGAGGTCCTCCATCTCCAGTTAGCCGTTGTCCCTTACGTCACCAGTCACCCTGTATATTATGTACTCTTCTTTGTGAGTCTTTGTGAGAGTGTAATGATGGAACTTTGAGTTATGACTGATGGGTAAGAAAAATTTTTTTTGACTACATCTTTCATCAAAAATACATGATAAAAATAAATAATAATATCAATATAATTGAAAGGTTGGTGAGCTGGGGTGAATGTACTCAAGATTTATCAAATATTGTTTTATTGTGTATTAATCGGCAAATTCATTGTTTAGTGTCCCTATAATCTTGATTTCTGGATTGATTTTGAACTTGTTTGCGTTCTATATGTTCTAGTTCATGTGATGCAGATGGCGCCTGGGCGGGTGGGTTCGGATGCCTACTCAGATCACAAAACTTGAGAACAGATGAAATAATTGAACATTATTCGATACTTCAACCTAACTTTTTGTTTAACACACACGCACGTACTTCTTCAATTAAAGAATTTCCTTGTAGCGTTAGAAAGTTGATAACACAATTGAAAGCACAAAGAAAATCAATACATTACAATTAGAAGAACACCTTCCAAAATGATAGATCTTAAAGAATGTCTGTTAGATTGAGATAAATTCGAGATGGATACTTTTTCTGGCTCGCCAGGGCGAACTCTGCAATATTAAACTGTACTTTGTCACTTTTTTTAGCCCTGATAAAGGATTTACTGGATCCGAAACGTTGGTAAATTGAGAAATTCAACCCAAAATATTAAAATCTAAATTCCTGAAAAAATTGTTTTTATTATTGATAACATGGACGAAAATCCTGATACAGATCACCTGGGGGATTATTTAGCCAAATTGAAGAGATCTATGGTAATGAAATATGTTTCCGTTGCAAAAATGAGATCAATAGGAGGTTAGAATCAGTGAAAAACAGAGTCACTTTTCTACTGAGATGTAGATCTAGTTTTCCCTGATCACATAATTAATAACATTAGGAAAATTCATACTTTACAATTGGAAGAACATCCTTATGCTCATTTGGTTGACAGATCAATCAATCAATCAATCAAGTTTATTCGCTCAAATATAAATACATTGAAGCAACTTCAAATAAAAAGAATAAACAATTAGTTCTCGATGAGTGTAGAAACACTTGTTTCGAAATATATAAAGATGCATGAGAAAATTTCGAAAATCCATACTAATGAGAACACATAATAAAAAATTAAAAAGACTAACATCAAAAGATTTGAAAAACTAGTGGAAAACCAAAACCAACCATTCAAAGTTACTAACACAGACCAACGCATAACCAACTATACTTGTTGGAACCTTTTTGATCTAGTTGTGTTAGTGACAGTGGTTGTCAACGGATTGAATTGAAAAAAGTTGAAAGAGAAAAGTCACTCCTTTCCTTTGTATATATAAAGGGCTCAAAACCTGGCGATGCTGCCAGGATGATGATGTTGAATTGTTCATAATTCAGAAGACCATGAAGAATGTCAGTCCATTCGACAGCCAGACATGAGGAAATCAATATATGGTAGGATTTTGAAAGAGAGAATTCCTTAGGCCGGAGTATGTTGGAACCCTTTTTGATCTAGTTGTGATATGACAGTAGTTGTCAATAGATTGAATTAAAAAAGTTGAAAGAGAAAAGCCATTTATTTCCTTTGTACATATAACGGGCCCCAAAACCCAACAGTTGGTCAACAGTTAATCCTTGTTCGGTACTTTTACTATACCTGAAGAAGCGAAGATCGTCTTGGGACTTGGTCCAAAGCATGTACCACAGCGGTTGCCAAAACTTAAGTTGATCAAAGATATTGAAGACTTCACACACACAATCACCAACAACGAGGAAGAAAAAAATTCAATAAGGAACAGATGTGTAGGAGTTGAACAACTTTATAAGACCAAACAAACCAATAAATTATCCTCTGAACAAATATTATAGGACTACATCAAAATTTGTGAGAGACCATCCGAACATCATTATTAGAAACTTTGATAATGGTAACACCATCCTATTAATGTTTTATCGTTAAGCGTTACAACCGCTGAAACCGAAAAAATGTTAAATAACGAATCAACATATGAAAACCTGAAATCTGATCCTACTAAAAAAATACAAGATAAAATTAATAATTTCTTGAAAAGTCTGAAATCAAACTCTAGTATATCTGAAGTAGAATATAAATCATTAATTTCTCACAATAGTGTTACACCTGAAATTTATTTCCTAAGAAAACTCACTAACGAAATATCAACTTAAGACCAGTAGTAAGTAGCATCAAGTCTCCTAGCTTTAAAATATACTATAGCATCACAGTGGCAGTACATAAAAAACTTCACTTATTCGAATGAAAATGAGTTTTTAACCTTGGCTAACTTATGCTTCAACAATGGTTATTTTTCTTTCAACAATGATCATTACAAACAAATTGATGGTACAGCAATGGGCTCTCCGGGAAGTAACACTTTCACATATTTAATAATGCAGGCTTTATTTGATTTTGAGTCTCATGATTGTTTCGTGATTCCGCTGATGAAATTATATGTTGAAGATACCTTACTCTTAGTTCCCAAAAACGAAATTGAAAAAACTCTCGATGTATTCAACTCATTTCACAAAAACATTATATTTACCTTAGAAAAAGAAACAAATAATAGTATTTCTTTCTTGGACAAAGTTTTAACCAGGAATGAAAATAAACTCAACACGAACTGGTAGATAGAACCAATAAATTCAAATGGATGTATTATCTACTTATCCAACCACAGTGCCACACAAAAGGAAAACATTGCAATGAATTTAATAAATAAAGCAGTAGTGTTAAGTAATGAGGAATATCATTTTGAAAATCTATAAAAGGTCACAAAAATACTGATAAGTAATAACTGCCCAATAAATTATGTGGAAACATGCAACAACAACTATCGTAAAACAAAACGATCAACTACTGCATCAAATGTTGACACTCAGGATAATACAGACAGATAACACCAACTAATAACATCATCACAGACCACATCGAAAAAATTCTGTAGGTTAGTCTACTCTCCAATTCTGTCATAAAATTAATAAAACTTTCAGAGAACATAATTGTTCAGCTGCGTTCTATAACAAATTTGATAATAAAAGATTGTTTTACACCAAATTAAAGGACAAAACACCTCTTTTGAAACAATCCGAACTGATCCATAAGATTGACTGTTGTAATTGCCAAAAATGCTACATAGGTCAGACAAAGCAACTTCTTCAAGAACGGATCAGACAATACACTAATGACTCGGAGAAATTTGACAATGCACAAAAAACAGTACTGACGGCACACACTCACACAGAGGGACATAAGTTTGACTTTAAAGGGTTACAATATCAGACATAGAGCAGCAATACAACAGAAGGTTAATGAGCGGAATGATTCATATCACAACCTATAAAACTGTTCACTTCAGAGAGGATTCTGAACACCTAGTCAGAATTTATGATAGTTTGATTGACAATAATGATGGAACATTGAGTTATGGCTGATAAGTAAAAAAAAATCTGACTGTATCTTTCATGAATAATACATAATGAAAATAAAAACTTATATCAATATCATTGATAGGTTAGTTAGCTGGGGTGGATATACTCAAGATTTATCAAATATTATTTTTTTGTGTATTAATCGCCAAATTAATTGTTTAGTGTTCCTATAATCTTGATTTGTAGATTGATTTTAAACTTGTTCACGTTCTATATGTTCTAGTTCATGTGATGCAGATGGCGCCTGGTGGTAGATCACGAAACTTGAGAAAATATAAAATAACTAAAATTATTCGAAACTCCAACCTAACTTTTTGTTCAACACACGCACGAATTTCCTTGTAGCGTTAAAAAGTTGATCACACAATTAAAAACATAAAGAAAATTAATACATTACGATTAGAAGAACACCTTCAAAAATGATGGATTTTATAATGTTTGTTAGATTGATAAAAATTCGAGGTGGGTATCTGTTCTAGGGCGAACTCTGCAATTTTAAAATGTACTTTTCCACTTTTTTAGCCTTGATGAAGGATCAACTGGATCCGAAATGTAAGTGAAGATTTAAAGAAATTTAACCGACAACATTACAGTACAAACTCCTGAAAAATTATTTTTATTATTGATAACATGGACGTAAATCCTGATACAAATTCCTCACAAAATTTAATTTCTGCGAAGTGTTTTTCACTATCCGCTTGCGTTTCCACATTGCACTTTCCAATTATGAATGCGTTTCTTGGAACATTATTCATTTGAAAAGTGTAAAGTTCAGAGTAAAGTTACAAAGTATTTGCTGCAATAGGCCCCTGGTCACAAATTATTTTAAAGTCAACCTACTTCATCATTTCAAATACAGTTGGTACAAAATAAAATAATAAGTACAGGGTAATATCATAGCTCATTCGTTTTCATGAACAAGTTCGGAAGCTATCCTAAAAGGCGAAGGAATAAATATTGAAGAATCAAAATACCCTGAGAGTGCAGCTGTTTCTGTTTTTATGATGCATACGTCATTTAACGACCGTAACACGGCCGAGCAATGAGGATTGCAATGTTGCCATTCAAAGAGGTGGTATCGCAGTCTCTTTCTCCTCTGTTTATTCCTTCATATATAAGGCAGCTCACTAGCGCCGGTGATATATACTCGAACTAAAAGATAGCGAGATAGTCAAAAATGGTCGTATATGACCTCCACAAAAACTTTTGATATGTTAATCCTGGCACTCTGCTGATCTCAAAAATGCGAAAAACAAGGCAAAACGTTGTCACCTCCGGTTTCGGAGGTGAGAGGCCTATATATGAGGTGGCAGCGCAACCTGAGTTTCTATTTTGGAGGTGAGAATGACCCTTTATGAATATATATATATATATATATATATATATATATATATATATATATATTTATGTCAATGCGTGCATAGCTGGACCGAAAATTTTAAGAATTCGAGATAGCTGGACATTCCTGTTCATAGCTGGACGTCCAGCTAAGCACACCAGATTTCTTTATGCCTATACGTGTTTAACTGGACAACACCAAATTTCACGAATTTTGCAGTGTTGCCAGGTTGTTTTTTGCCATTTTCAGTAGATTCAGTTGATGAATACTGTAGAACTTACACCTAATCTGTGAATTCGGATATATTATTTCTGCAAGCAGATTCAACCAGTCTTAATGTGATATTAGAAAATTTTTCCCTAAATGATGTTGAAGTCATGAAAAAACTCAAGGAAAAATCATGATGAGATCAAGAGCTCCAGCATGATTGTTTATTATACAGGGTGTATCACAGTCGATGGTAGGTTAGACGTTTCTGAAGAAGTATTCGTAATATTGAGCTGAAAATTTGTATTTGGGGGTTTTCAACAATGAACTCCCTTCCTACAATATTTTCAGTACCTACTCTGAAACGGCATACTCCTTTATAATTTCAAATGGCATACCCTGCATATATTATTGCATCGTCAGATAGAATTTTCAATGGCAATTACTACAATATGCCATAAATTCGGTAAAAACTCAGTGGTTCATGAGTTATTGAGATTCTTATGAAAAAATTGTGAAAACAGGGACTTGAGGATTTCAGCCTATAGTTCAGTAAGTTTGTCACCTGAAAGTATGGGGTAGTATGCGTCAAATCAGGTAGTGATTTTTTGCAGACTTGTTTATGATGATGGCCTAATAAATAATCCAAGTTTGTGACCTCGAGCGCCGAACGCAACTTTGTCAAAAATCGAAAAAATCATTATTTTTTTCAAATTTTGGCAATTATAACCCTGAAGGATAGTTTTTGAAAAAAATTTTTCATGACGTTTTTGAAGTAGACTATGCCATCCCAAAACGCCGATCCAGATACGTAAAAACTTCAACCGGGACCTTCCAAGGGGGCTAAATTAATTGAGTCCTTTTGATTTTCAATAATACTGAATTTCCTGACAAATGAACTAAATTAACCTCGAAATTAACTTTTGTTGTATTGTATCTTTTTAACTTCATTATTCGTAGCTCAGCTTAAACATCATCGTTCACACTTCTCATTTTCATTTTTAACATCCAATCATAAATGTACAGGGCCCTGATAGTATAATCAGGGTCAAAATTCATTCGAATGAAGAAAAAAAAACTTTGAAAGTCTAAATATCAAAAACTATTAGATCTAGAGACCATTCTAGTATCATTTTGTAGGGGATTTAGTCTTCTTCAAAAACGTCCAGAAAAAGTTTTTTCGTGGTTTTTTCGATTTTTGACAAAGTTGCGTTTGGCGCTCAAGGTCACAAACTTGGATTATTCAATAGGCCAACATCGTGAACAAATCTGCAAAAAATCAGAACTAACGGATTTCACGCATGCTGTGATGTATAAAGTTACTGAAACCCTAGGGCGTTGTTCAAAAATATTGTTTCATTATTCGATTCTTCGATCTCTATATATTTTAATTGAAATGGAATCATGTCTTCTATACTTTCAATTTCTTTTTATTGCATCGTTATCTCATTTGAAGAAAGCTACTATTTTAGTGCCAAATATATTCCATTGAAAGCGTGGTCCAGATATTCACGTATTTAAATATGTTCAATATATATCGATACGTGGATAGCTGGACCATGCACAATGAATATGAATCCATCAGATGGTCCAGCTATGCACGTACCTGTATATCCTCAATATATATCGATACGTTCATGGCTGGACTATATGAAGTGGTAAAGCTAAATGGAAAAAATTCCTGTTTTCGGTTATTATACATAACAACGTGATTTGAAAAAAATTCGCGGTTGAGTAGGCTATGGAATTTTGAACGTCAATATTCTGCGAGTGAACGTAGTTCTAAGCGCGGTGGAAAAATAAAATCCACAGCCTACTCTCGAGCCTACTTGCCAGCGATTTTTTTTGAACTCACGTTATGTATAGTAACCGAAAACAGGAATTTTTTCATTAAGCCTTACCCTTCCTATATACACGGACATAGTCCAAGTGTCCGTGAAGTTAGCACCCACATTTTCGAAAATGAGAAAAATTTTTTTGGCATTCGTTAGTAACCCGTTAGTAACTATTTGTAACCTAAAAGTTTTCGTTTGTACCTCAAGAATACTGACAGAGAAACACCACATTTCATGGGGCATCCAATGTCATCCAATTTTCGATTTTTTGCAAAAAACAAAATAGAATCGCAATGTCTATCGTTAGTAACTATTTGTAACATCAAAAATTTCGTTTGTAACCTAACCCTTAATGAAGAAATCACACTCCTGAAATGCGAAGTAAGCACCCACATTTTCGAAAATGAGAAATTTTTTTTTCGTTAGTAACCTGTTAGTAACTATTTGTAACCTAAAAATTTTCGTTCGTACCTCAAGGATACTGATATGAAAACACCGCATTCCGCTAACTTCGCATTTAAGGGGTCTGATTTCGCCGTTAAGTGTTGGATTACAAACGGAATTTTTGATGTTACAAATAGTTAGTAACGATGGACTTTCCGATTGTATTTTTTTTTTCGCAAAAAAATCGAAAAGTGGATGACAGTGGATGCACAGTGAAATGTGGTATTTTTCTCTCAGTATCCTCGAGGTTCAAACGAAAATTTTCAGGTAATAAATAGTTACTAACGAGTTACTAACGAATACAAGAAAAAAATTCCACATTTTCGAAAATGTGGATGCCCGTGAAGTTAGCACCTAGCTGAATGCGGTGTTTTTCTCTCGTTATTCTTGAGGTACAAACGGAAATTTTGGTGTTACAAATAGTTACTAACGAGTTACTAACGAATGCAAAAAAATTTCTTAATTTTCGAAAACGTGGGTGATAACTTCGCATGTTATGGTAGTCATTTTTTCAGTAAAGATGAGGTTACAAACGAAAATTTTTATGTTACAAATAGTTACTAACGAGTTCCTAACGAATGAAATAAATATTTTCCATATTCTCGAAAATGTGGGTGCTAATTTCGCATTTTAGGGGTTTTATTATTGGTGAAGTGGTCGTTTGGCTACAGATCAGCCATCCGGGAGAACTTCGACCCCTAGGATCTTTTGTTCTAGGGGTGTTATTTCGCCTTTAAGGGTTAGGTTACAAACGAAATTTTTGATGTTACAAATAGTTACTAACGATGGACTTTCCGATTGTATTTTGTTTTTCGCGAAAAATTGAAAAGTGGGATGCGGTGTTTTTTATCATTATCCTTCAGGTACAAACGAAAATGCATTTTCGAAAATGTGGGTGCTAAATTCGCATGTTAGGGTTGTCATTTTTTCAGTAACGGTGAGGTTACAAACGAACAATTTTGTGTTACAATTAGTTACTAACGAATGGAATAAAAAATTTCCACATTTTCAAAAATGTGGGTGCTAACTCCGCATTTTAGGGTGTGTTAATTCGGCATTTAGGGTTAGGTTACAAACGGAATTTTTGATGTTACAAACAGTTACCTACTAACGATGGACTTTCCGATTGTATTTTGTTTTTCGCGAAAAATGGATGCCCGTGAAGTTAGCGGTGTTTTTCTATCAGTATCCTTGGGGTACAAACGAATTTTTTCTAGGTTACAAATAGTTACTAACGAGTTAGTAATGAATACAAGAAAAATTTCTTTCATTTTCGAAAATCTGGGTGCTAACTTCACGGACACGGAAGATCCCCCTTTCGGAAATTATGATACCTCATTTTCGCTTTTGTTTTATAGAAGGAAATGAATTCAAGTTTTTCGAAAGAATAAATGCCACATCTTCTCCTCCTTCTTCTTATAGGCTTTCATCCTATAGGGTAGTTCAAAAATATTGTTTCATCATTCGATTCTTCGATCTCTATAGATTTTAATTGAAATCGGATCATGCCTTCTATACTGATTATTTCTTTTTTTTGTTTGTTGCATCGTTATCTGATTTGAATCAAGCTACTATTGCACTTTTCATTCAGTGCCAAATATTTTCACAGAGATCATGGTCCAGCGGTACACGTATCGAAATATGTTCAATATATATCGATACGTGGCTAGCTGGACCATGCACAATGAATGCATATATCAGATCGTCCAGCTATGCACGTACCTGTATATCCTCAACATACATCAGTACGTCCATGGCTGGACTATGTCCGTATATATACGAGGTCGAATTTGAAAAAAATTGCAGTTTTTGGTTACTACACATGTGTATAATAATTCTTAAGTCAGAGTTCAAGCCACTTGATGGTATGGCTTTCGATAAAGAAGACTATTGATTTTATAGATACCTAGTACCCAACGTATTCTATCGATTACACAGAAGACAGTTTTCGAAATCGAAAAATTTGGATTTTTATTGGAAATGGTCGTAAGTGTAAGTCTGCTCCATGAAATCAATACAATAAAAATTAAAATTTCCAGCAATCATAATCCTAACCTTGAAATATGAAAATTTACTGGGATTTAAAGTGCAGTGCTACTGTTTGAGGAGAATTATAGATTAGGGCAGAAGTTGCCTACTAAGTAGAGTAGAGCAGAACTCCGGATCACGCGACTTCAGAGTGTAGAGAATGTAGAGCGATCTCCAAAGAACACATTTTGTTATTATATGTCAAGTAATGCTTATAATATGTCATTTAGATATCCATCTTGATGATCGAGTAGTGGAAAAAAGAAGATCAAGTGCAGCAGTGGATGGTGCTTAAAAACTGTAAAAGGCTAATAGGTATAAGTTAGGTGAGTATCTATAGGTAAGTGTCTCTATTGTATATTGTATCGATCAGTATGGCATTCGAAATAAATCATGCTGCAACACAAATTGTGCTAACAAATATTTATGGGGTTCTTCAACACATAAGCACATTTTTCGACCACCTCCAAATAGAACATTGAATGGGAGAATGCAATTAGGGCTTTTTATTCAAATTGTGCTATTCATGAAGAAAAGTAGATTATGTGAAGGTCATTTTAGTCTGAAAAATTTTACTAACACATTGAAAATACGACTTGTAACCTCAGCTCTACCAGACTTTCCAGCATTATCCTATCCGAATAATTTGATTTGTGAAATGGATACCAAAATGGAGGTTCCAAAAAATCATTAGTAAGTATATAATAAAATCAGCTACATGTATACTCAGCAGCCATATTATTGTTCTCTAGTTATGACCTAACAAAACAATTAAAAACTGTTCAATATTAATCCCAATTTTCACTTTGTTCTAGGATATCCTGATCAAGAAAGCTTATGGTTGAGCTCTACTGAAGGACCAAAATTTCTATTGGATTTTCTAGATGATTTGTTGTAAAATGTAAAATTATAACTGAAATTGAAACTTATTTTCTAGTCAATCTTCAAATTGTAGATTTTTTCTCCGAAAATGGAAATTGAATTATGTATTATGTTTGACATTAGTAAAAATACATTTGGTTAATTCATTAAAGTTATTATTCAATATGTATTATATGAAGTGAAATAAAGGTTATTTTCATATAATTACCTTCTTTGAATATAATTTCTTTTGAAACGAAGATTCATGAGATAATAAAATCTTAATTTTGATGATTTTTTTTCTCAAATCATACCTTCACAATTCGAACGAAATTTTTCATTGTAAATATTGAATAAACGAACTGATACTGAAGTTACAATTTAATCAATATATACAGTGAACATATTCGTAGTGATTGGAAATAAGATTTGAAAAAAAATTCAAAAGATCAATATAAATGATGCAATATGAATCTCCTGGTCCTGGTACCTACCAGAGCTAAAGAAAATTGTCGTAATATTTGTGCAGTACATACTTCGGAAAGCGGTAATTCTGTAGTCCTGTTTTTCAATATTTTGATATTTCTCGTGGAAAATGAGCATTCCTAAATAATTTTTGATAGTTTTCAATGATGGCAAAAATTCAATTTTTTATCAAATTTTGGAATTTTTTTTTTGTTTTTCAATAAATATGGTGAAAACCTATGCAGGTTCTCACCATATTTTATCCAAGAATTTTATGCAGAAACTATTGATAATCATCAATGTCATTAGGAAAAAAACGAAAAATTGGCAGTTTTTGTAATGATGGTCAACTTTGGAAATACAACCTCACAAAACCATAACCTAACCTTTATTTGCCACTACTCAAATTGAAACCGCATCTTAAGTTAATCATAATGAACCACTATACAAAATATTTCCGAAATCGGTGACTGGGAGTAGGTATTACTTCAGAATAACCTGAAAAGCTGTATCGGTCTAGTGTCTACACATTAATTTGTGCTAGCGTTTGAGTTTAATCCCAATGTGGTCTATGATTTATATGTTTTTTCAAATGAGCCTTTTAGAGTGCAAAAGAGAATGTTCAATTTGTTAGATGTATTGACTGAGATGATGTTCTATAAAACTATCAAAAAATTCCAAGTTTTCCAGGAACTCTGATAAATACACAAGTACAACGGAAAATATTTATTTTTAAACATAGAAATAATTGAGAACAAAAAAATAACACTCTCACAAAATATGTAAATATACTTTGGCTCTGAATAAAAAATAAAACAGATAATATAATCAAAAAATAGAACAAACTCAACAAAATGATGAATATATACATATCAAGGATCAACGAGTGGATAAAATTTCATGAAGGTTAATAAAGTATTGAGACAATAGTGAATAATTCACAATAGTAAATATTACAGAAAGAAAGGATATTCTTACAAAACTTGTAATTATAATAAAAAGGTAGGTATATTATAAAAAAAATTTAACAAACCAAACAAAATGATGATTATACACGATATATATCATCGATTAATAAAATGGATAAAATTTCTCAAAAAGATAAACAAATAATTACGAGAACATGGCGTACGATTCTGTTCATATGGTTCTCCTCTGTTTTATTCTATTATAAATGAACGTTTTAATTGATGCTGGTGATCTCGAACTCAAAACATCATTTTGTTCCATCAAGAATGAACATTCTGCAAGGCTTGGTAGTGTTTCTTCTTTCATATGTTTAGCAATAGTTTCTCCCAACACTGCCTGCTCTTCTATGGAGTATCGTTGCTTCATCGCTGAAATGAAAATAAAATTTTCAGCTGCATGAAGAATTTATCAATATCAACAGTGATTTCAAAAAATATAGCCGAAAGCAATATTTGATTCACTGTTATTATAGAAACCATGATACAAGAACCCACGTTTTTTGTTTTCAATAATATCACCATCGACCCCCTCGAAGCGAAAATATATGTCGTGTATGGACAATTTGGGTGCTATAATAGGTCTTTAAAACACCACCAAATTTAAATTCGATCCTAAGTATTTTTAGTTCTCCAAATAACGCAATTTGACTCTTATGATTACCCCATCGACCCCTTTGAGGTGAAAGTGAATGCCGTATAGGAATACACTCTTTGTGTGCTATAGGCTTTTAATAAAACCACCAAATTCGAATCTATGTGTAGTTAATACCTAGTGAACTATAACAATTTTGAAGACATTGATATATCTGAATTAACTTACCTTTATCATTCATTATGGGTATCACTACTTTTGGGAAACCAAACTCAATATTGAATTTGAAATCTTTCAAAATATTAATATTTTCCGAACTATGTAAAACTTTGTCATCTTTCAATAATTTTTCACAGCTTTTCTTTATTTTATAACGGTCGCTTCTCGAGTTGTGAATTAATAAGAACATCTTCGATATGAACTTCGCCGATAGTGGAAATATAATGACTTAGTGGCGGTTGAAACTAGAAGATTTTTAAATCCTTGGGGGGGAGAAAACTGATTGTCCAGCTAAACACGCCTGTACATGTTAAAAATCAAATAACTGCAGGAAGAACTGCAACAACACGCTCGGTCCAGCGATGGACGTATATACATATAAATATTGAATAGAATGGCTGCGTTCCGAAATATCTGAAGAGGAAAATGATAAATACAGAAAAGCACTCACGATTAGTTGGACTTTGAGCGATTGTTCTTTAAATAAATCGATTTTAATGCAAATTTGCACAGAACTTTTTTTAATGAACAAGAACTAGATTTCAACTATATCGAATCTGTGGTTCACTAAAACTTATGTCCAGCTAAACTCACCTGGACATGGTGAAAATTGTTCATTGCTTGAAGACCAAGAATAAGCTCTCTCTCTCTCTCATAATGATTGTCGCCTGTATGAATGACTCGGTACCGCCATGCATGTATAAATTATAATACAGGGTGTCCCGGATAACATGGGAAAAATTTTAATGGGATACAGTAAACACCTAGAAGATCCTGAAAAAGCCCCTATAAGTAGTATCTAGGAGTTCTAGATCCTAATTTATGAATTCAAAATGGAAGGTTGAAGAAATTTTTCATTTTTTGATTAAAAAAAAATAATTGATAATGATCTAAATTTTTTATGTGTTGAAGTGTAAGTAAAGATTCAAAATTGAATTCACTATCAAGAAAAAAAACAGTCCTCTGCAACCTAGATGGTGCCATAGGTTACTTTTCAGAATTTCCTGGGCGCAGACATAAACAGCCAGTGTTTCAGACTGTAAAATAGAGGGTTCAGTTCCCAGGGTCATGGAGAGTTGCAATTTTGGTCCGTATACCCCAATGTCCTCTCTCTGACTTAGATCCGTCAGTATACCATATATATGGTTTTTTTTTCATATTTGATTCACGAAATTTATTGCACTAGAACGGTCAGATATGACCGTTCGGAATGGCATTTCGAAATCAAAACTATTTGGCACCACATATGCTGGCTTTGCCAGGAGGTTTGAGTCGAGTTGATTCAAAATCCTCATTTGACCCACCCAATTTTCAGGCAGATATTTCCTGTTTTGGGATATTCTTATAGCATCCAACATGCTGCATTTCCTCACATGAATATGTAGGGGAGGTAGGTCTAGTATGAACTCGAGCGCTGTTGTGGGAGTGGTATACCCAGTTTCTGCAGCTGGTTTTGTGTGGTGACCTCTTCGGTTTTTGACCACCATGCTAGTGGCGCATAGGTGACAATGGGTCGTACGACAGCTGTATATAACCACAGCGCCATTTCCAGTTTCAGCCCCCACGTTTTTCCATAGAGCCTTTTACAGGCCCACATGGCAGCGGTGGCTTTGGAAATGGTTTTGTCTACGTGCTTTTTCCAGTTTAGCTTACTGTCCAGGGTGACTCCTAGATATTTACACTCACTGGAGAAGATAAGAGCCTCCCCATTCAGGATAGGGGCTTTCAAGTGAAGATTCCTTCTTCTAGTGAAGGGAATCAGGGTGGTCTTCGAAGCTTGCCTCTCACAGTCACCACAATATCGTCGGCGTAGGCCTGCGCATTGAAGCCGCCCGCCTCTAGCCTCTCCAGAAAACCGTCCAGGACTAAAATCCACAGCAAAGGACAGAACTCCTCCTTGGGGACACCCCCTGCGTGTCTGCATGGTCACTTCAGTGTCTCCAAGGTGAGCAGTGACAGTGCGTCGGCGTCGTCTCAGCATGGCCGATATCCACCTTACGGTGGAGGATTCTACTCCTTTGCGTCTAGCAGCGTTGCAAAAAGAGTAGGGTGTTATCAAAAGCTCCCCCAATGTCCCCGAACATTGCAAGCAAGATCTCTTTGGAGTTGAGAGTACTCTCAGCCTCCCTAAGGAGATGGTGTAGGACATCCACAGTAGATCATTTTTGGTCGGACATCCCAAACAGAAAAAAATGGATTTTTGCGATCGAGTCAACAGCGAAACTAAAAAGTGTTGAGAATTATCCTCACATCTAGGGTTGCAGGGTTCTCGGAATTCAACGAAATTTTTCTCCAATATAACTCATGTTATAGTCGATGAAATTCAAACAACAGAATTCTTGGGCGGACTCCCGAAACCAACACAAAAAAAAGAAAATATTATCATATCGAGTGCGAGACGAGACAGTTTCGGATTTGATCCTTGGAGCTGGGGGTGTGGGGTTCTCCGAAACGAACAAAAATTTTTTGAGTGTAGCTTGTATTATGCCCTAACAAAATCATCCACTGGACTTCTTGGCCGGACCTCCGAAATACAAAAAAAAAATATTATTCGATCGTGTAAACAGTTAAACTTGAAAATCTCGAGTTCGATCCTTGGAGCTGGGGGTCTGTGGTGCAAGGAATCGAATGAAAATTACGTCAGAAGTAATTTGTATAATGCCCTATCGAATTCATTTCTCAGAATTTTTGGCCGGACATCCCAAACAGAAAAAAAAATGGTTTTCTGTGATCGAGTCAACAGCGAAACTAAAAAGAGTGGAATTGAATCCTTGGATTCGGGGGTTTAGAGTTCGCAGAATTGAACGAAAATTTCTTCCGAAATAGGTCGAATGATGCCCTCCCCATTCCATTCATCAGAATTCTTGGCCGGATTTCTCATAATAATGAAACTTCAATAAATTGTTTCCTACGAGTATATATACCGATTTTTTCCCTAATGTGGTCGAAATTAAATGAAAGAATATATTCGAATTGTTCAATTTATTACTATGTATAACTTTGATCACTTCCGATGTGGCATTCCTCAGAATTAACCGTAAAACAAATCATCCTACGCCGCGCTACCACTTGACCGTGGTGGAATATGCGCGCGCGCATGGAGCTGGTTGGCCGGGAGCCAACATCACCTCGGTTCAATTACCCAGGCTCGTCATAAAAAGTGTCACTTCTCCTCCTCATGTAATAATATACTATTTTCATGATAGGTACTAACGAAACTTGCGTGAGTGATGTGAAAAATATGAATTTTGGGGCTTGAAAGAAAAATATAGATATTCTGAGTATTGCCCAAAAAAATTAAAAATTGATATTTCATAAGCTGTTTGAAAGAGCTTTTTGAAGTGAATAAAGTCATAGAATTTGATCGTAATCGGACCCTGCATTCCAGAGTTATGGCTATCGCAAATTTAAGGCAATGTTCATGAAACACCTCTTATCCCTGAAACTAATAGCCTTAGGATATAAAAAAGCAACTTTTCTGAACGGCCTGGGTGACCTGCATCCACCACACATTGGCTATGGCCAATGACTCATGTAACACCCTGTAGATTCCAAGAACTTACCCAGGAGATGTGTGTCCAAGTGCTATGGTGTTAACGGATGGCAAAAAATAAAAAAATTTTTCTACGTCTGGAGTTTCTTTGAAACTTGCAATATTTTCATTAATTCATTCGAATCTTTGATCTCTATAGATTTTAATTGAAATCGAATCATGCCTTCTATACTTTTCATTCCTTTTTGTTGCATCATTGCCAAATTTGAAGAATGTTACTTTTTTTAGTTTTATTCAGTGCCAAATATATACAGGGTGTAACTAAATAAGTGTAAAATATTCTAGGAGCTGCTTCCTCATCGAAAAGAAGATAGGATCTTTCATATAAAGAAACTTCATTGGAGCATCCCTTGTTAAGATACAGCCCCTTTAAGGGGGTACATAAAATTTTTATAACAATTTTTTCACAAGCACTAAAAAAGTTACAATATTGAATTAACCGGGCGTTTTCTACTGAATTTTGTCTATTACCCTTTAATCGTTCAATGCAGGTAATAACTACAAAATAACAATAAATCCAGTTCGCATTTATGACGATGTATCCCTGTGGTTGTTAGTAAAATAATTTTTTGCTGCGAACTGGTTTCTTTTGGGTAAAAAACCCAGGAGACATTCTTTGATTAGACTAAAACAGGCTATCGGAAACAAATTTTTAAATGGTAAACAAATGATTAGACAAAAAGTTACATTGGAAATAAATTTTAGGGGTTGCGTTTTCCACCCCTTACAACCATGGGGTTAACCAAATAAATTACTGGCTAAGTTGTCTTGCTGCTAGTAGAAAACGTCAGGTTAATTTCAATATTGTAAGTTTTTTAGTGCTTGTGAAAAAATTGTTATACAAATTTTATGCACCCCCTTTAAAGGGCTGTATCTTAACAAGGGATGCTACAATGAAGTTTCTTTATATGAAAGATCCCACCTTTTTGTCGATGAGGAATCACCTCCTTGAATATTTTACACTTATTTAGTTACACCCTGTATATTTCACATCATGGTCCAGCCGCACACGTATCGAAATATGTTTGATATATGTCGATACGTGGATAGCTGGACCATGCACAATGAATCCATATATCAGATGGTCCAGCTATGCACGTATCTATTTATCCTCAACATATGCCAATACGTCCATGCCTGGACTCTGTTCGTATACGAGGTGGTATTTTTATCTAAGTACATGAAGAATGTTGTAAGCACTGTAAGGTAAGGTTGCTTTTGCGCTTTTGTCAAATTACTTGCGAATTTATACAAATTTTGAGAAATCTCCTTCACAAAATGTTTGTTTGTTAGAGATGAGAATGATGTGAGTAGTAGTTTCATAATGAAAGAGTAGATCGAAGAAAAAAATCTGGAAAATTTTATTGTGATGAAAAAATTTTCTTCTACTCACTTCACCCAAGAATTTCACTCTAGATATTCCCTCAAATCTACCCTGAAAATTTAATTACTCTAGCTCATTCCGTTCGAGAGTTATCGTACTCTAGGAAGAATCGATTTTAACCACCTTTTTGGAGAATAAAGTATTTATTATTTATTCATCGTATGGTATAAACACATATCTATTAAAACAGAGTTCAAAATAAGTTTAACAGATTAACATCATGCGTATAACGACATAAGTTTATAAGTTAACATCTAATTGACAAATGTATTCAATCGCTTCCTTGGTCGCCATCAGGAAATCAACACTATCACCTC
Organism: Propylea japonica; assembly: GCA_013421045.1. NCBI lineage: Eukaryota > Metazoa > Arthropoda > Insecta > Coleoptera > Coccinellidae > Propylea > Propylea japonica. The sequence continues at coordinate 30,055,150 of CM024242.1, forward strand.
CGTAGGCCCTGTTCTGGCATTCGTCGATGATGTGGTGAACAGTTTGTCTGGCCGCTCCGCAGTCACATGTTGCAGTTGGTATTTGGCCCCACTTGTGAAGCAAGTCTGCGAATCTTCCGTGTCCAGTGCGTATTCTATTGATGGATGTCCATATTTTGCGGGGCTGTTCATATGCAGGTGGTTTTTGTTTTATGCATGGCAAATTATGACATCGGGCTGGACAGGCTCCCCTCCATTCCTGTTCCCAGAGGTCTATATGATTGAAATCGGTTGCCTCCAGTTCCCTCGCAGTTCTCATAGGAGGTCTTCTGAAGTGCAGTCTTCTTCTGTCTAGGTCAGCTAGATCCCGGTGTATATGCAGCTCGAGGTTGTCTTGCATTTTATTAAATTCCCGGACGAGAGCAGATTTGCGTCGAAGATCAGGCGGTGGTATGTGGCTCAGGACAGGTAGCCATGGGATGGGAGTCGATTTTAGTGCGCCGCTAATGATCCTCATTGTTGCATTTAGCTGTACATCAACTTTGTGCGTGTGTGCGCTGTTAAGCCAGACCTGAGCACCATACTCTGCAGCTGAGTAGACTAGTCCTATTGCAGAGGTAGGTAAGGTGTCGGCAGTAGATCCTCATGTAGTCCCACAGAGTTTGTGCAGGATGTTGTTCCTTGTTCGCAGTTTTGCAGCAGTGTTTTCTAGGTGTTTTCTATAGGTTAACGTTCTGTCAAGGGTTATTCCGAGGTATTTGGGGTGCGGATTGTGATGAAGTAGGTTACCTTCGAAGTAGACCTGCAATTCCTTGTCGGCGTGATTATTGCATAGGTGGAAGCACGATGTTTCAGTCTCCACTTGCGGAAGTAGGCACCCGGTGTTCTCAGGTCGGATGTTAGGGTGATTTCAATTTTCTCGAACGTTTGATGTCTTGTGGCTATGACCCCATCATCTGCATAACCGAATTTTCTGGATTTCGTGTCAGGCATGTCGGATATACCTATATATAATATGAAAAGCAGTGGGGCAAGCACGGATCCCTGTGGCAGTCCGTCGTTAAGTGTCTTCGTGGAGCTTATCTGGTTGTTCAGTATTACTTGGAAAAACAGAAAGGCTGGAAAAGCCCCAGGACCAGATGGAATCCATCCAGAATTTGTTATGAACTGTGGAAAATACACCAAAAAATGGCTAGCCATGTTTTTCACGGACATAATGGAAAAAGGTAAAATCCCACATGCAATGAAAAGGTCGAAAATCATTGCTATATTGAAGCCAGGAAAACCTAGTGACCAACCAAAAAGCTACCGTCCCTTCGCCCTACTTAGCTTGATATATAAACTCCTCGAAAGGATCATTTTCAATAGAATAGGAAGCACAATACTTCAACGAGTCCCTATTGAACAGGCTGGTTTCAGACCACAGAGAGGTTGCACAGATCAGGTGCTGAGCCTAACAACAGCAGAATTTCAGAAAAAATTGAAAACAGCGGCCGCTTTCATGGATCTGTTTGCAGCCAACGACACTGTGTGGAGACATGGCCTCCTGTACAAGCTCATACAAATAATACCATGCTCCAAGACTATCCAGCTTATCGATAACATGCTGGCAAATAGAACCTGTCGAGTAATACTGGAGAATAAAGTTTCATTTGATCATGAATATTAGTAACATCCATATAAAAACCAATCAGGTTTTATTCTAACCATTTCGCAAATGCTGAATGTCGCCATTTAAAAAAAAATCGAAATTAAAAATTTGGTTTCTTTCGGGCTCGAACCGGAGCACACATTAGGCGTCTCATAACGCGCGTTTCAAAGTGGATCAAATGATGCTGTACACATGTGAACACGCGTTTAGATCCGTTTGGGTATGGATGGATTCATTTGACCACATGCTCTTTGAAACGCGCCTCAGCAAATCGAGGGTTTCGGAAAGCCAAATGTGTACATGGTCTTACTCTGCTACTCCACGCACTTCGTCGTAGTGAGTAAAAGACATTAAACCCTTAATTTTAGGTTTCACACTTTGAAAAATCCAATCTTCAAAAGTATTCATTTCTCAGAGTTGAAAATAATATTAATGGAATTATATGATAGAACTACATCTTGAAAAAATGTATCTGAAAATTGTTATTAAAAAAAAACTTTCATTACTCCGAAGCCACTCGGTTGATTTTACCAAATAACACACTTAACTGAGATTTCCAGCTCTCTAGCACATTCAGTTCGAGTGTTATTACGGACGGCCGAACGGACAGAATCGATTATGAACACGGATTTTTCATCAATGAGTCCAACCAAAACGATTGAAAACATTTTCAGCCAAAAATTTGAAAATAACAGAAATTTTGGCAGATTGATGAACATTCTGTTCACAAAAAATAGCACCAAAAATCGTGTATTCAATGACTGTGCATAATTTCTTCCGCTTCTTCTAGTTATAATCATATTACATAAAGCACAAGCCATCAAAAAATTCTTACTTCACGTTACTTATTTTCTAAAGCACTCATAGCAGTCAATGACTGAGGTATTCTAACCAAAAAATGCTTCCACAGATTTGTTTCTTCTACGAGTCTCCGTGCGTATTTTCACCAAATTGATGAGATCTCTTTCAACTTAGCAATATCTACCATACCAATGCCTAATACATAGATATAGAAATGTTGATTCACGTTTCCCCATTTTCCAGATTATGGTCTAAATCTGGCAACGTTGCATCGATGAGGTCCAGCTATACCCGCTAAGACATAAAAATATGGTGTCCAGCCATGAACGGATACACATATGAAAGGGGCTGTCCAGCTATGCACGCATAGCAGTAAATATATATATATATACACACATCCCGCGTACTTTGTTGCGTCCTTTCATAAACCGACATTGTTGCGTCCCCCAGAAATACGCTATTTAGAAGAAATCTGATTGAAGTATATTAATCTACGTAAAAAATTAGGTAGATCCCCAGTGCCAGATCTCCGATATCTTCAAAAATAAGAAAGCAATATACATGTACAATATGGCGTCCTTTCATCTTCCTATCATTATTGCGTCCAGTGAATATACAGCTTCCACTTCTAGTACCATATTGCGTCCAAGCATATATTCTTCTTTCACTCTCAGCATGTTATAACGTCCAGCGATGATGCCAAATTTCTAAATTTTCTTGAATATCCTCATATGTGAATATTCGACCTTAATGACATGGTCATTGGTAAGGTATAATACAGATATCTTCTTCGGAACTTTACCATTAGAACTATATGAAATTAAAGAAAGCCCTGAGCTGGTGCTTTTAAGCGTTCGTTACTTGGTGGAGCAATGTGGATATTACCTCATAATTTTGTATAGAACATAAAATTAATTTTAATTTTATAAATGCAAAATGTCAGTACAATTCGAAAACAGAAATATGTGAAAACTTGACTCTTGACAAAATTCAATTCTGTGGTTCTGATGATGCGATTTTCTCGAAATTGTGCATAAACATTCGGTATATCAATCTTCATACACACACTAAATGTGTCCGTGAAGTAAGCACCCACTTTTTCGAAAATGAAAAAATTTTTTTACTGCATTCGTTAGTAACTCGTAAGTAACTATTTGTTACTTCAGAATTTTCGTTTGTACTTCAAAGGTACTGGTGAAAAAACACCGCATTCCGCTGGGTGTCATAAAAAAATGACACCCCCAAAATGGGAAGTTAGCACCCTCTTTTTCGAAAACGAAAAAAATTTTTAGTAAGTCGTAAGTAACTATTTGTAACATCAAAAGTTTCGTTTGTACCTCAAAGGAACTGGTGAAAAAATACCGCATTCCGCTGGGTGCTTACATCACGGGCACCCACATTTTCGGAAATTAAGAAAAAATTTGTTCCATTCGTTAGTGACTATTTGTAAAGCAAAAAATTTTGTTTGTAACCATACCTGTCATGAGAAAATGACAACCCCAAAATGCTAAATTAGCATCCAATTTTTCGAAAATGAGGAAGATTTTTTTCGCATTCGTTAGTAACACGTCAGTAACTATTTGTATCACTAAAATTTTCGATTGTTTCCTTATCTGGAACGAAAAAACTACACCCCTGAAATGGGAAGTTAGCACCCACTTTTTCGAAAAAGAAGATTTTTTTTGCATTCGTTATTAACTCGTAGTAACACAAAAAGTTTCGTTTGTTACCTAACCTGTAATGGAAAAATGACACCCTCAAAATGCGATATTAGCTCCCACTTCATCTAAAATGAGGAAGATTTTTCTGCATTCGTTAGTAACACGTTAGTAACTATTAGTACCATAAAAATTTCCGTTTGTGACCTTATCTATAAAGGGAAAAATGCGCCTCCAAAATGGAAAGTTAGCACCCACTTTTTCGAAAATGTAGAAGTTTCTTTCCTATTCGCTAGTAACTCGTTAGTAACAAAGTGAAATTTCCGTTTGTACACATACCTAACCTGTAATGAAAAAATTACAATCGTTTAATGCGAAGTTAATACCCACTTCTTAGAAAATGAAGAAGATTTTTTTAGCATTCGTTAGTAACCCGTAAGTAACCATTTACAATTTTTGTCTGTAAACCCATCTCTAAAATGCGTGGTTAGAATATACTCTTTCTAAAAAAAAATTCTTTTCGATTCGGTAGTAACTCGATTGTGTCTGTTTGTGTCAGAAAATTATGAGTTTGTTAACTGCCAATAAAAGAAAAAACAGCAATACTTAAATTGCAAATGTGATTTCAGTTTCAATATTGAATAATTGTAAGAAACATTAGATTCATATTTTTAATTCATATGAATCAGAATTATATAATACTTTCATTCAAATATTAAAAATGAATTGAAGAATGCTTTCCGAGAAAATTAGAAATTAGAGACAAAGATTGTAGCAAAATTCTTACCATTTTAAGGAGTATTGCTTTATTGAGCAGTGGAGTTGAGAAATTCATGACACTCATGTCTTTTTTTTTCAATCAAATCAAATCAAATTTGACCCTCCCGTCTGATTCCATTGAGTTGATAAATTCATATTGCGAATCAAACTAGCGCTTTTCAAATTAAATCAATTCAGATATTAGATTAATGAGAAATAGACCTTGGGAAATAAACGCAATAGCATATCGTCGGCTTAATATGCAAATCACATAAGTCCACTTTTGGGCGAATTTGAAAATTTGAGTTATGTCAAGAAGCTTCGTGCGCACCTGTGCAGAAATTCACACAATACCAAAAAATCTTATAGCTTACGAAGCCTGGAACGACGTTATCTAAGAATTTGAAGAAAATCACTTACGCACATCCACAGATTCACAGTTTTTTTTCCTCTCCTCTAAACTTTGGGTTTTGGACTTATGTGATTTGCATATTAAGGCGACGATATCCTATTTATTTTACCGTTTATCTATGTTTCAAATTGACTGGTTATTATATTATATATAAATAAATTAAAAATTATCTGATGCGCCATATTTCGTTTTCAGAAGTGGAATATTAGGTATATCTACGTAAGAAAAATCTCAAAAAAAAATACTGTCGCGTTAAAAAAGAAAGAACATTTTCAAAAACATATCGCATTACCCATATTGTCTGATAAAATTAAAGGAATCACTCGTGCTGTTCATAAGGATTAAATCATAAAATGATGGATTCCATGTTGAACTAAAACCGAAATTGACGATTTTCCAAAATCTTGATATCTGCTAGAAGACGGCACTTCTTCTTTCAATTGTGAGACCGTTAAAGAATTAATTAATAGATATGTGGTTTATTTTTTTCATACAATTCATATATTTGTATGCTCTAGATTTTACCAATGCATGAATAACTTTTGAAACCTCATAAAATGGAGTCTGTTCATACTTTCATGAAAATAAATTGCATTTCATTTCATTAAAAAATATATTTCAAAAAACATTTAATTTTTTAATACATATTATGATTAAATACTGTACAACAGTAGTTAGACATCAAGCCTCATTGTTTTCGGAACAAGCTTAATTTTTTTAGTCATATGATCATATAACTCCAAAGCCCCATCATTTCTACGACATACAGCAACGTAGAGTCCTGAACGAAAATTTTTGAGTTACAAATAGTTACTAACGTGTTAAAAACGAATGCAAAAAAAACTTCTCCATTTTCGAAAAAGTGGGTGCTTACTTACGACTTTTGGGGGTGTCATTTTCACATGACAGATAAGGTTACAAACAATTTTTTTTCGTTACAAATAGTAACTAACGAGTTACTAAAGAATGCAACTATTTTTTTTAATTTTCGAAAATGTGGGTGCCCGTGAAGTTAGCACCTAGTGGAATGCGGTCTTTTCCACCAGTTCCTTTGAGGTACAAACGAAAATTTTGTTGTTACAAATAGTTACTTACGAGTTACTAACGAATGCAATTTTTTTTTTCATTTTCGAAAAAGTGGGTGCTAACTTCGCATTTTAGGGGTGTAATTTTTTCGTAACAGGTTAAGTTACAAACGAAAATTTCTGAATTACAAATAGTAACTGCGGTGTTACTAACGAATGCAAACAAAATCTTCTTTATTTTCGAAAAAGTGGGTGCTAACTTCGCATTTTGGGGGTGTCATTTTCTCATGGCAGGTAAGGTTACAAACAAAATTTTTTGCATTACAAATAGTTACTAACGAGTTACTAACGATTGCAACAATTTTTTTTAATTCCAAAATGTGGGTGCTCGTGAAGTTAGCAACCAGCGGAATGCGGTGTTTTTCCACCAGTTCCTTCGAGGTACAAACGAAAATTTTGATTTTACAAATAGTTACTAACAAGTTACTCACGAATGCAAGAAAAATTTTTTTTAATTTTCGAAAAGGTGGACACACAATAAATTCCACTTGAATCGGATATCTTGTTCGGGAAATATAGAGATTCTTCTTTTCAATATTCCAATTGAGTTTTCCATGGTTGCATTTTTACTGGCCACAAATTTTTGCATGAAGCTTTATGAGCATCCTGCATGGGGCCGCAAAATTCCATTCCAATTGGTTTCGTTCTGTCTGAGATATTGAGGATCAATAATTTTGGATAGCGATATTTTATGGAACACCTGTACGATTTGGTTGCTTAACGAACTTAACCAAGGCATTTTTAACTGAACTCGCCCTGAAAATTTTGAATCTCTTGGACAATCCCGTCGAAAGTAATCGTGCTAACGGACAGACGGACGGACGGCCCCACGGACAGAATTGAATATGACCATGAATTCGTCATGAGGGAGTTGAACCCTATTGTTAGAGACCTTTTGCGGCTCAAAATTCGAAAATAACAGATATTTGTCAAAACATGTTTCAGTAGAATGAGCGTTCAAACTGTTTTTGAAGTACTGTCGATCATATTTCTAAGTTTTTTTTCGGTCCACAGTATTTTCCTCGTCCTGAATTTAAGGTTTGGCAAACTAGAGGCCATATCACCCTTTTTTGAATCTTCGTGATTTTGGTTTCAGAAGAATTGACGATTTTTGCAAAGAATGTCTGTGTTCATCGCGAAAGGTAATGTATTTTAATAAAAAAATTCAAACTACATCTTATTGTTAGTGGATCGTCAGGCAATAATAGATTCTTCTTGAGCCATCCTTCTTCTTAAACGAGTGCTATATCGTTCTGCGCAAATGTCTGTAATTTTCTAATTTAGAACCGAAAAAGTTTCTTAAACGAAAGGTTTCGACTCCCTGATGAGAAAATCGTGGTCAAATTCAATTCTGTTCGTCGGGCCGGCCTTCCTTACGGCCGTTCCACGATAACTTTCGAAGGGATTTTCATAGAGACTTGAATTTTTAAGGTGAGTTCGGTTTCCAAAAACAGCCAGATCATACAGGATGTTCCATAGAAGATGGCCATTTAAAATTTTTGTTCTTCAATATTTCAGGCGAATCGAAACCAATGGGAATGAAATTTTGCTACCATATGCAAGATGCTCATAAAAAGCCTCATGCATATGTTTGAGGCCATAGTGTAAACAGAACCATAGAAAATTCAATTGGAACTTTGAAAAGAGAAAAGTTCATATTCCATAACAAGATATCCAATTCGAAAAAATTCATTTTGTTAATAAAGACTGATTTACTGACTGCTCATGCAACATTTTGTTGCCATAGTGTTAACAGAGCTATAGGTAATTCAGTTGCAATATTGAAAGGAAGAATCTCTTCATTTCCATAACAGGATATCCGATTTGGCTGAAATTCATTTTGTGAATCAATAGTGATATAGAAAATTTAAACGAAATATTGAAAAGAAGAATCTTTATATTTCCTCAACAGGATATCCGATTCGAGTGAAATTTCTTTTTTGAATGAACACTGATATACCGATTTTCCATGCAAAATTTTGTGGCCATAGTGTTGAAAGAATCATAGAAAATTTAAACGGAATATTGAAAAGAAGAATTTTTATATTTCAATAACAGAATATCCGATTCGAGTGAAATTAATTTTGTGAATAAAGACTGATATACTTAATGTTCATGCAAACTTTTGAAAAGATCGCATCATCAGAACCATAGAATTCAATTTATTCTTCATATATGTGAATAAACATTGGTATACTCCATGCTCATGCAAAAATTTGTCTCCATAGTGTTAAAAGAACCATAGAAAATTCAATTGGAATATTGAAAGGAAAAATCTCTCCATTTCCATAACAGGATATCCGATTCGGCTAAAATTCATTTTGTGAATTGCGAGTGATATAGGTACCTACTAAATGTTCATGCAAGTTTTCAAGAGGATCGCATCATCATAGAAATTAATTTTTTCAAATCATTTTTTTGTTCATTTAATTTTTTTTGAATGATTTCCAAAATATTATTCCGGTTGTGCTGAAATTATGCATTCATATATTTGGTATCAATTTTGAGTCCCATATAAAAGTTTGAGGTAATAGTATTATTGCTCAACCAATGATCAGAGCTTTTCTCAATTTTTTTCAATATATCTTGGCCTGACCAAATGAAATAAAAAATCAATATAAAATAATTTATTTCCATAATTCGATAGAGTTTTTCATCATTCTGATCAAACTATTCATCCCACACATTTTTGCGTACTGATTTGAACTGGTATCAAACATGAAAATGCAAACTGAAAAAAATCTGAAAAATAGATTATTTGAAAAAAATTCAATTTTATGGTTCTGATGACATCCTTCTCAAATTTTGCCTGAACATTCAGTATGTTAATGTTCATTCTCAAAATAAATTTCATTTCAACCAGTTATTTTGTTGTAGAAATATTGTCATTTTATTTTTTATTCTAACGGATGTTTTTATGGTGTAGGTAACACTATTGCCGCAATATTTTATACATTGCTTGATATGAATATGCTTTATACGATCACAAAATTTGAGTTCGATGAATTCTTAATTGTTCGAGAAATTAGAAAAGCAAAACTTAGAATGGCCATACTTTATAAAACACAGTGTGGAATTTTGGTCATTAACGAACTTAACCGCAGCATAGAAACCCACCCTCAAAATTTCAATTCTCTAGCAAAATTTTTCAGAATTTATGTGTTTGCGGATGAATGGCCTTAGGAACAGAATTCATTTTGACCAAAGATTGGTTAGAGTCGAGCCTTATCGTTTGAAATTATTATAGTAATCGTAAGCGTTCACATGAAAGAGATTCAATGATTCATGCCATATGGTCATATGAGTTGAATGGCGAACGACGCGAACGTTATGGACAATTTTTAACCAATGATCTTTCTGATCATTCGAATGAAGTGTCGTAGATTATTTAAACAGACATCGATGAGCAATGAATCAACAATACTAAATCCTGATATAGTCCATAAATGAAAAACAAAAAGGGACTCTATTCGCAGCCAAGCACCTCGAAATCATGGTACGTTATTTAAATATAAATGAGATGTATAATGGTGACTGAGCAACGTTCTAGAAGAAAAAAGTTTCATTTAGACATAAAAGCAGATCATAAGTGGAGATTTAGCAAAAATGTTCATCTCGAATGTGATAATAATAATAATAAACTTGATGTTTCGGGCGAATGAAGAGATTTTTAAATGACAAAAATTTAATCATGGATGTCTTCAATGTCTAAAATCTATCGACTCATGTTTTTGATTATTTTCACTAGAAAAAATAATCGATGATCCTCAAACAACAGAAACTTTCCACATTGTACGGCTACTTCATTTAAACTGACGATGAAAATAATGAACTGAACGAATGTATTTATGATCATAATAAAGCTTCATTTCAGCATTTTCTATTCCAATTCTAATCTCTGTTCGAAGAGTTGTTATGCTTTGATTTTTTCATTCACAATGTGACGAATCTCGTTTTCCATGTTAATGCAATTCAATACATTCAAACAAAAAACATCCTCCAAGATTTCAATTAAATTCATACATATTTTCTTAGCTCTAACAAAAACCCAAAATGAACCAGGACCCGCCAAACGGAATATTTTCATAACTCTAGCCGAGTAGGATTTCAAGGAAGTACAATAAACAATACCTATAATAGATTGTGGAACGGAAAGCCAAAGCTTCAGTCGAGGAGCGTTAGATTATTTCCAGATGCGTTGCTCGAATTGCAAGATTAGCTATACAGTGTTGCCAAACTGGGGACGCAATATTATGCTTCAAGTGAAAGATGTATATTAGGACGTATATCAGCTTTCACCAGTTAAAGCGCCCTCGAAGCAGAATTTGCGTGAACTAAAAATATACTATAGCTTTCATGCAACGCACGTTACTGCGTCTCCGAACACGATTTTACAAAGGCTATAACTCATTCATTCAGTATTGGATTGATTTTATAGCTTTCTAAAGGTTAGCCCAGACTACGCACTACATTTTGCGGCAACTCCCTTCAATGAGTCCCTTTAAACTTCTTAGATATTGTCGAAAAACAATGCTGCGTCCGGTATACGGACGCAGTATCATTCAGGACGCAATAGTGTATGTGGCAATGTCAATGTATGGACGCAATATAGTACGCTGGATATATATATATATATATATATATATTTACAAGGGGTAAGGGTATAACGACTCTGTTTTGGGAGAATTAAGTGTACTCTTTTTTCTTCGCCAAGCTTTCGAATTTATTTAATTCTTCTTCAGGGCTTCTGGAATACAACATAAATATATTTAATTTAACATTCAGATTTCATTGGAATTGTCTTACTGAATTTGAGGTTATGAGATGGAAAATCGTTCATCAGCTTCAAACATTGTCGTCGAATTTAGATAAAATAATTTGGACATAACAACATGAATTTCCACATACACACAGTTCTAAAAACACTCATAATAAATTAGAAGAAATAAATAATTTAAAATTTTCAATGTATAGATAAAATAATAAAATATTGAAGTGTCAATTTTGTTTTGTTTCTGACAGTTTTGAATTTCTATGTTGTTGATTTATTCATCGATTGGACCATCGTAAAATATGAAGTTTTCTTTTGATTTCTCTAATAGGTATCGATATATACTACTCAGTTTATTTGTATCCGTTTTTTTGTTGATGATATTTTCTTGTTTATTAATTTCAATCATCTCCAATACCAGACGTTTTTTGTAATTTCTTTCTGTTTTTAATACTCTAGTGTTTTCGAAATTGATTTTATGGTCTAGATTGAATGAGTGACTTGCTAAAGCACATCTATCAGGATAATTTGTGATGTCGGATTTATGTAGTGTCAGTCTATTTTTTAACCATTGAGACGTCTGTCCTATATATACTTTGTCACAATCTTCGCATTCGATTTCATATACAACGTTGTTTTTAAATGGTGTTGGAATTGGATCTTTTAACTTTGTATATAAATTTCTTACAGTCTTTTGATTGTATACTGCTATTTTCACATTTTCTCTTTGAAATATATTTTTCAATTTTCTCGTCAATCCATTTATGTTTGGATATGATGCAAAATGCGTTGTTCTGGATGTTTCATCATTACCTGGTCCTTGGTTTTGTGGTGTGTCAGTGGAAAACAATAATTTATTTATCATACCATATGGGTACCCATTTTGTTTCAATATATCTAGTAGGTTCTTCATTCCTTCTTTTACATATGACTCATGACATATTTTCTTTATCCTGTCTCGCATTTGTTTTATCATGTTTATCTTTGTGTTTATATTGTGGTTTGAGTCGTAATGTATCATTTTGTTTGAGTGTGTTTCCTTTCTGTGCCATTTTAATTTTATTCTGTTCTCCTGTCTTTGTGCTCTTGTATCTAAGAAAGGCACACTCTGTTCCAAATCTTCCATTTCTAGAGTGAATTGAAGATTTTTTGAATAGGAATTGAAACACTTAAGTGTGGTATGTGTTTCTTTTTTCGGTACCGCCATAAATAAATCATCTACAAATTTTTTTAAGATTGGTATTCTGAATGCTAATTTTTTCAAACATGATCTCACTAAATGATCCATGACATATTGGGCTAATCTTGGGCTGAGTTTGGACCCCATTGCACATCCAAATACTTGTAGATAAAATTCCCCCTGAAAGACACAGTAGTTATTATCTAATAAGAACAGAATAATTTCCAGAAATAAGTCCATATCTATGTTTGTGTGTTGTTTAATTTTATTCCATTCTTGTTTGAGGACTTCGATTACATCATTTTTATCCAGATTGCCGAATAAATTTACTACATCAAGAGAAATTAACGTATATTCGTCGGGAAGTTCAAAATTGTTTACTATCGAGGCGAAGTGAAAAGTATCTTTGACATAATATTCGTTTTCTTCGTCATAGGCGTCTCTCAGTATGTCTGCAATAAATTTAGATAATGTATTCATGGGACTGTTTATACTTGATATTATAGGTCTCATGGGGTATCCTTCTTTATGAACTTTTGGATTTCCATATATTCTTGGAGCAACTGAATTATAAGTTTTCATTTCTTTCGCCTGTTCTTTTGTTATATAATTTAGTTTTTCTAGTTTTGATATATATTTGTTACATTTAGTTTGAATTGACTGTGTAGGATCTCTTGGTAATCTTTTGAAATCTTTTGAATCCAAAATAGATCTTATTTTTTCATTATAGGTTTTCTCTTCCATGATAACTGTTACTGCACCTTTGTCACTATTCAATACTATCAAATCAGAATTTTCTTTCAAGAATTTTTTGTGTCATTATACCATCTTTGAGTTTGGGTGTTTGTTTCAATTGGTTTATGTATATAATTTGTTAATGCATTCGTAACTTTCGCTCTCTGTATATCTTTTCTTTCATTTGGTATGGCTTCAAGGATGTATTCTGTATCTGCTATGATACGATCGATGTTCACATCATTTTTTGTTGAAGGGATACTGAATTTGGATCCTAGTGATAAAAGATTTTTGATTGTTGGTGGGATTTCTTTGTTAGAAACTGTCAGAAACAAAACAAAATTGACACTTCAATATTTTATTATTTATCTATACATTGAAAATTTTAAATTATTTATTTCTTCTAATTTATTATGAGTGTTTTTAGAACTGTGTGTATGTGGAAATTCATGTTGTTATGTCCAAATTATTTTATCTAAATTCGACGACAATGTTTGAAGCTGATGAACGATTTTCCATCTCATAACCTCAAATTCAGTAAGACAATTCCAATGAAATCTGAATGTTAAATTAAATATATTTATGTTGTATTCCAGAAGCCCTGAAGAAGAATTAAATAAATTCGAAAGCTTGGCGAAGAAAAAAGAGTACACTTAATTCTCCCAAAACAGAGTCGTTATACCCTTACCCCTTGTAAATATAAAATCATAGGCTCTTAAAATTTCGAAATTTATATATATATATATATATATATATATATATATATATATATATATATATAGACGTATTACGCGACCTTACCAAGCCAGAAACGCCATACGCGGTTACCCTTGTCAAGCCAAAATCATTTTTACGAAGCCCGACCCGGGCTTCGTAAAAATTCACGTGTATATTTTCTACAGGGGCTTTGTACTGCCTCACTGAGCCTATATACGAATTTTTGTATGGGCCGAAAATCGACAAATTTTTATCGCAATATATACACGTTTAGTTCATGCCATCCACCTGCAGGTGGTGCTGCGGCGCTAATGCGTGTAAATATATACATTGTGGCGGTATAACTCGGCTCATAAGAGTCCCACTATGATTTACATTCTATACAAAGCCCGTAAATTTGACAACGTCGCATTCAATCTGGTACTGGCTCTGACTTTTTCAATTTAATAATTGCAGATTAATTTTAAGTTACGGACGCAATGGATGGAGCTGAAGGGGGTGGAAAATTAACATTTCTTATTATCTTATTGTTCTTGGAATCGATTAGAATTTACTAAGAAATAATTAGATGGAATCAAAATTTATCCTTAACAATCTTCAATGTATAATTTGAAAATTTTCATTGTAAACGAAAAATGATATAATATTCGACTTTCATAATCAGATGTAATTTTTTTCACCTCGTCTGATTTATGCTTGTTTGTATTCTGGAGGAACTGAACACATTTGCATCATATAGGTGGTTAACAGATTCGATGATCACAAAGTAGAAATAGGTGATAAAGCCAAACGTGTTACTATTTAGGTCCGGATGAATACTTCTGAGCTCATTGAGAAAATATTAATTGATGCAATATTCGATAATGAATGAATTTTCCTTTCTTTCATGAGGATATATCCAATTAATATTGGAAATGAACGAGAAATCTCTTGATATTTTCTGAACTAATCGTCGTTACAATGAAAACAATTTTCTTTGGCTTTCTCCTAGTAAGAATTTGATTTCAAAAACTTCATTTAGGTTTATTCGTGAAATTAAGCTGATGCGATAAAATTGCTGGAGAATGAAAAATCATATTATTTGAAAACGTATGTTCAAAAACCGCCAAAATTTCGTTGCGTCTTCTTGTGAATTTTTACTTTGTTGACATCAATTACATGTTTTTTCGTTGATTACATTATCAAACAGGGCATCAATTATCCAGAGATTATTTCTATGCCGTTAACTTTCGAGTCTGGTGGATATCATTTATTTTGTTAATTTTATACCTTCAACAGAATTCAACGAAATAAAAAATTAAGAGACATGTTTGACTATTTAGCTTTTCATTCGAGAAATTCTGAATTGAAATTGTCACCTGAAGTTATGAAATATTCCAAATGGAATAGGAAATAATGTATTTTCACAATTTATTTCTTAATCATATTTCACACAATATATCGACCTTGTGAAGACATAATATTCATAACTATTATTATCTTTTAAGACGAAAACTCTAGCAATTAACATAATAATTAAATAATAATTTTTCAATCTGAATTTTTGTACCAAAAATATGTATATAACTAATGTTACGAAACGATTTGAAGATCATTGCTAAAAGTCTCAAAAAAGCAGAGTGAAGAAAAACATAAAAGAGGACAATCCATTCGAAAAGTATGAGAATATATCGAGTGAAATTTATTTTGTTAATAGAGATCGGTATACAGAATGTTCATCCGAAATTGCGTGGCTATAAACAGAACCATATAAAATTCAATTGGAATATTGTAAAGTAGAATCTTTTTATTTCCATAACAGAACTCCTGATTCAAATGGAATTTATTTTGTGAATGAAGGTGGATATACTGAATGTTCATGCAAAATTTTGTGGCCATAGTGTTAGCAGAACCATAGAAAATTCAATTTGAAAATTGAAAAGAAAAATATTTATATTTCCATAACAGACTATCCGATTCGTGCCGAATTTTTTTGTGCATGAAAACAGTTATACTGAAATTCTATGAAAAATTTTGTGGCCATAGTGTCAACAAAACCATAGAAAATCTAATTCGAATAATGAAAGAACAATCTTCATAGTTCCATAACAGAATAACTGATTCGAATTAAATTCATTTTGTGAATGAAGACTGATACTAAATGTTCATGCGGAATTTCGTCGCATCATCAGAACATTAATTTCTTAATTATTTACTTTTTACATATTTCATTATCTGAATAATTTTCAGAATAAAATTCCGATTGTGCTGTGAGATTCTGCATTTATACAGGGTCTCTATAAATGATTGTAGCAGCGCAGTTGGCTTTGGATCATTCTCTTTTTGTCGCTTTCTATGCAAACCACAGAGTTCTGTGATCATGCTGTGCTCTGATCATAGACTAACTAAACGTAGAATAGATGAGACACTAGTAGAACAACCTTCAATGCCATCTGTTATTGGAGGACATACTAATTCGTGAAAAAAGCTCAATTGAAAAAGGAATCTGTATCGTAAAGCTGCCGCAAAA
Source organism: Propylea japonica (assembly GCA_013421045.1). Lineage (NCBI taxonomy): Eukaryota > Metazoa > Arthropoda > Insecta > Coleoptera > Coccinellidae > Propylea > Propylea japonica. The sequence continues at coordinate 30,071,407 of CM024242.1, forward strand.
AGAATTCTGTAGTGCACATTTTGAATAGGTATAGGTACTCCCAAGAGGCAAAAAGTTTTTTGAAATTCAATTTCCAAAAGGAAATCAGAAATGAATTCGTGCAAGTTATCGATGAGTGAGGAAATTTATTTTTATGAAAATAATACCTGCAACGAACTTTCATCTGATTTTCTTTTGGAATCGAGAAATGAGGATCAATAATCAAATTCTGGATAGAATAAAAATTTATTAGCTGAAATAGGTATCACCAATTGAAAATACAGATTTATTTCATAAATATCTAATCAATAAACTAATAATTGCATTGAAAACATTCTCAATGACTAACAATAATGAATTCAATAATACAAAATATGAGTATTTACCTACTAAACTTATTCAATACATGAAAAACTTTTTTGAAAACTATCTTAATTCTTATAGGTAACAGAATATATATAATATATATTGTATAATTACCTTCTTGCATCTCGATTTTCACATCCAATAACACAGCACGTCTTCACTCTTGCAGGCATATCGAAATTTATTATATTTCAAAAAGAACGTGTCAAATCACTCCTTGTGTCAGTTGACAATTCAAAGGTTTTTTGATAATAATGATTTTACATATAACTATCAAATTGAAAATAATTTTTTCGTGTATTAGTCTCCTCCTCCGAGAGATGTCGCGGAATATACGAGTGGCTCATCTATTCTATTAGTTTGTCTATGGCTCTGATTAGTTATAACCAATCTATAGATTGGTATTCTGTAGCGGCAAAGTAATCCAAAGCCAACTGCGCTGTTACAAGAATTTATAGAGACCCTGTATATTCGGTATCAATATCAAATCTCATGTAAAATTTGGAGGTAATAGTCTCATTGCTTCACCAATAAACAAGCGCTCAAAAGCTCCTGCTCAGGGCTTTTCTTGAATTTTTTTATGGAGGGTACTTGTTTGTTTGTTATTCGAATTTCAAAATCCCACAATTGCATATACGAAAAAAATAATTATCTGACCTCGATCTATTTCATTTTCATAAAAGCGAGAGGGTTGTTGAAAAAAATATGGATTCATACACATGAACAAAAGTGCATCCATTTGTGGCAAACCAAATCAGGGTTACGGTTCGAAAAACAAAAACCGTGAAACACTAATAAATTGATCGGTACGAACAATCCATAGAAATATTTGGTTAATCATCGCGTACTGGACATGAGAATCGAGAATATCTGAAAACTAGAATGTTTAAATGATCAATTTCCAAGCTGCAATGCAAATTAAATTTATGGAAATGTCAACCCAAAATTATAGTCATACCATAAATTTTTGAACAGAGAATATAATCGTTTAGTTTGGAATTTTATGATGGAAAAAACTCTTCATGAAATGATTGCATTGTTTCATTCATATAAGAACAGAATGAACTATTTCCATGTGGGAAATTGTTCGAATTTCATTGCCAATTTCAAATTTTATTTATTGTGTGAATCTTCAGTTATTTATAGAAAGAAAATAACGCAAAGTGCCAATGTTCCATTTTTGGAAAAAAAAATGCTTAAAACCTGTACCGGGTTTTTTCACTATAATTTGACCCCCCCTTTAACTTTGTTACTAAAGGAGATACAAAAAAATGTTTCGTATAAAAGTTTCATGAAAGCAACTGAGGTTTTTTGATATGAGTCCAGAAACTGAAATATATACAGGGTGACCAACATATTGATGGCAACTTCATTTTTTGAATGGAACACCCTGTATATTTTTCCATGTTTGGCTAGTTCTTTTTCCCCTGATTTCGAATATGTAACATATGTTGGCCTATCTCTTTCATTCTGAGAACCACAGAGTTTCAAATTTTAAGAACCACCTGCCAAGATCTGTAATCATCTCACAAGTGGGGAGGGCGTTTACTGAAAATCCTCATTTTTGGAGTTATAATAACGTCGATGGAAAGATATACAGGGTGAACAACATTGAATGCAACTATATTTTTTCAAATGGGACACCCTGTCCTGTATATTCTTCCTTTTTTTGATAGGCTACTTCCTCCTGATCTCGAATATATGTGGTAGGTGGATGTGTCTCTTCAATTTTCAGAGTTTCAAAGATTTGAAATGATTACACCGAATAAAAAAATATATGAAATACCTACGAAATTCTTTATATCCAAACAATCTACTTGAAAGTATTATTTTAGAATGAATACATTACAATTACTTAACCAATGAAAAATGATAAACTATGGTAGTATGGTAAGAATAACATCAACTAAAGAAATTGCTCAAAATGACCACCTTCATTCAATACACATAGCTCATATAGTTGTCTCAAGTTTTTTAGACAATTTTTGATAGCATTACTATGGCTCTGATTCAAGTCAGAAATAGAAGCTTCAAAATTTGTTTCTAATCATTACAATATTATCATTATTCTTTGTGCGTTGACGGTATTAGTTCTGAATTATGGGTTGAATATTGGTTGATTTTATATCATTAATATTATTCTCCGCTTTCATTGATTGTCATTATTGCTGAAGTAAATTACTAACTGCTATAAAAAATATCAAACGGTGTTAAATCGGGACTATTGTTGGCCATAAAATAGGAGCGCCATTACCAATCCAAAGATCAAATTGGCCACTTGAATATTCTTGAACTTCCAAAACGCTATGCCAGATGGTTATTGAAATAAATAAATATAAAAGACATAGACCAACATATGTTACATATTCGAAATCAGGGGAAAAAGAGCTAGCCAAATATGGAAAAATATTCAGGGTGTTCCATTTAAAAAAAATAAAGTTGCCATCAATATGTTGGCCACCCTGTATATATTTCAGTTTGTGGAGTCATATCTAAAAACCTCAGTTGATTTCGAGAAACTTTTATACGAAACATTTTTTTGTATCTCCTTTAGTCACAAAGTTAAAGGGGGGGTCAGATTATAGTGAAAAACCCGGTACATCCCTATTCATTTAGCTCTCCTAAGATGGAATTTACCGAAGCTAACAATAAACCGCGAAACGGAATAGATTTTATTGATGAATCATACTTTGGCTTCCGTTGGACGCATTTCGTGTCGCGTATATCTGTTACGATCGAAAGAAATAGAGAAATAAAGCATTCAAATGCAAAAGCTACTAGAATATTTTGGCAACACCGCCTGGGCTGGAGATGGATCTAAAATCATCTATTTTTATACAGATGGGCTTAATATGTCACTAGCAGTATGCAGGGACTCTTATTGGTAATGATAAGTCTCCAGAAATGTATAAATTATATACTTTCCCCGCATACCCCCGCACACCAGGGCTTCACTTCACCTGGGGTGCGTACCGGGCTTGGTAAAGATATATATATATATATATATATATATATATATTTATGTCAATGCGTGCATAGCTGGACCGAAAATTTTAAGAATTCGAGATAGCTGGACATTCCTGTTCATAGCTGGACGTCCAGCTAAGCACACCAGATTTCTTTATGCCTATACGTGTTTAACTGGACAACACCAAATTTCACGAATTTTGCAGTGTTGCCAGGTTGTTTTTTGCCATTTTCAGTAGATTCAGTTGATGAATACTGTAGAACTTACACCTAATCTGTGAATTCGGATATATTATTTCTGCAAGCAGATTCAACCAGTCTTAATGTGATATTAGAAATTTTTCCCTAAATGATGTTGAAGTCATGAAAAAACTCAAGGAAAATCATGATGAGATCAAGAGCTCCAGCATGATTGTTTATTATACAGGGTGTATCACAGTCGATGGTAGGTTAGACGTTTCTGAAGAAGTATTCGTAATATTGAGCTGAAAATTTGTATTTGGGGGTTTTCAACAATGAACTCCCTTCCTACAATATTTTCAGTACCTACTCTGAAACGGCATACTCCTTTATAATTTCAAATGGCATACCCTGCATATATTATTGCATCGTCAGATAGAATTTTCAATGGCAATTACTACAATATGCCATAAATTCGGTAAAAAACTCAGTGGTTCATGAGTTATTGAGATTCTTATGAAAAAATTGTGAAAACAGGGACTTGAGGATTTCAGCCTATAGTTCAGTAAGTTGTCACCTGAAAGTATGGGGTAGTATGCGTCAAATCAGGTAGTGATTTTTTGCAGACTTGTTTATGATGATGGCCTAATAAATAATCCAAGTTTGTGACCTCGAGCGCCGAACGCAACTTTGTCAAAATCGAAAAAATCATTATTTTTTTCAAATTTTGGCAATTATAACCCTGAAGGGTAGTTTTTGAAAAAAATTTTCATGACGTTTTTGAAGTAGACTATGCCATCCCAAAACGCCGATCCAGATACGTAAAAACTTCAACCGGGACCTTCCAAGGGGGCTAAATTAATTGAGTCCTTTTGATTTTCAATAATACTGAATTTCCTGACAAATGACTAAATTACAGGGCCTGATAGTATAATCAGGGTCAAAATTCATTCGAATGAAAAAAAAAAAAACTTTGAAAGTCTAAATATCAAAAACTATTAGATCTAGAGACCATTCTAGTATCATTTTTGTAGGGGATTTAGTCTTCTTCAAAAACGTCCAGAAAAAGTTTTTTCGTGGGTTTTTTCGATTTTGGACAAAGTTGCGTTTGGCGCTCAAAGGTCACAAAACTTGGATTATTCAATAGGCCAACATCGTGAACAAATCTGCAAAAAATCAGAACTAACGGATTTCACGCATGCTGTGATGTATATAAAGTTACTGAAACCCTAGGGCGTTGTTCAAAAATATTGTTTCATTATTCGATTCTTCGATCTCTATATATTTAATTGAAATGGAATCATGTCTTCTATACTTTCAATTTCTTTTTATGGCATCGTTATCTCATTTGAAGAAAGCTACTATTTTAGTGCCAAATATATTCCATTGAAAGCGTGGGTCCAGATATTCACGTATTTAAATATGTTCAATATATATCGATACGTGGATAGCTGGACCATGCACAATGAATATGAATCCATCAGATGGTCCAGCTATGCACGTACCTGTATATCCTCAATATATATCGATACGTTCATGGCTGGACTATATGAATGGTAAAGCTAAATGGAAAAAATTCCTGTTTTCGGTTATATACATAACAACGTGATTTGAAAAAAAATTCCGGTTGAGTAGGCTATGGAATTTTGAACGTCAATATTTGCGCGTGAACGTAGTTCTAAGCGCGGTGAAAAAAATAAAATCCACAGCCTACTCTCGAGCCTACTTGCCAGCGTTTTTTTTTGAACTCACGTTATGTATAGTAACCGAAAACAGGAATTTTTTCATTAAGCCTTACCTTCCTATATCCACGGACCTAGTCCAAGTGTCCGTGAAGTTAGCACCCACATTTTCGAAAATGAGAAAAATTTTTTGGCATTCGTTAGTAACCCGTTAGTAACTATTTGTAACCTAAAAGTTTTCGTTTGTACCTCAAGAATACTGACAGAGAACAACATTTCATGGGGCCAAAGTCATGTCCATCCAATTTTCGATTTTTTGCAAAAAACAAAATAGAATCGCAATGTCTATCGTTAGTAACTATTTGTAACATCAAAAATTTCGTTTGTAACCTAACCCTTAATGAAGAAATCACACTCCTGAAAGCGAAGTAAGCACCCACATTTTCGAAAATGAGAAATTTTTTTTTCGTTAGTAACCTGTTAGTAACTATTTGTAACCTAAAAATTTTCGTTCGTACCTCAAGGATATGATATGAAAACACCGCATTCGCTAACTTCGCATTTAAGGGGTCTGATTTCGCCGTTAAGTGTTGGATACAAACGGAATTTTGATGTTACAAATAGTTAGTAACGATGGACTTTCCGATTGTATTTTTTTTTCGCAAAAAAATCGAAAAGTGGATGACAGTGGATGCACAGTGAAATGTGGTATTTTCTCTCAGTATCTCGAGGTTCTTCAAACGAAATTTTCAGGTAATAATAGTTACTAACGAGTTACTAACGAATACAAGAAAAAAATTCCACATTTTCGAAAATGTGGATGCCCGTGAAGTTAGACACCTAGCTGAATGCGGTGTTTTTTCTTCGTTATTCTTGAGGTACAAACGGAA
>CM024242.1:30077570-30119896 GCA_013421045.1 Propylea japonica
TAGATGTGCAACACGGATTTTGGCGTGAATAGGGGTAGTTTTACATGTAAATTCCCATAAGGAAATCTAAGGTCGATTTTGGAGAAATTGTACCTTGTGAAAATTTTTCTAAGTCCCATTTCAAGGTCAGCAGTGATGGTTCAGATTGGAGACTGAGTGGTCAAGGGTTGGCGGCTGAGGGTTGGAGGGTGAGGGGTAGTAGGGTGAGGGGAAGGAGGGTGAGGGGTAGGAAGGTGAGGAGGTATAGTATGAGTGGTAGGAGGCTAAGAGTGACGTTAAAAATTTTTATAATTCCATTGGGAATCGAACCCAAGATAGATGTGTTTCAAACCAGACGCGTTAACGTCTAGGCTATACTAGCTGTTAGATAAGAGTGTAAGAAATATCACTTATAGAGAGGACTATGATGTTGATGCAATCGTGACTCGGCAAGTCTCGATAGTAATAGGATTCGGAAATGAAAGTCCATTTACTCATAATATGTTTATTCAATTCAATAAATACTATGGAATATCAATCGTTTTATTATACACATAGAAATATATCATCGCTTAGGTACTATCATGCATATAGAAATATTTTTATTGAGAATAAGGTGAAGTTAATAATTTTTCCAATATAGAAATCTTCTTCCTTGGCTCATCCGGTTCTTCATTCTTCCGTTTTTCGATGGAATAGTGACCCCAAGGTAGAGTGTTGAATGTTCCAGGTACCAAATATCGCTTGTCATCTTCTGGACTCAAAGCTATTTTTTCCTGCGTTAATGAATGCACATGATGTTCTTTAGCTTGAATTAAATTTTGTGAAATAATCTTATGCTTCCATGTTTCAAGACATTCTATGTAATCCTCAAAACAAATATTGTTTTTACAATCGATTTCTTGATACCTTTAGCCTTCTTGGTAACACCATAATTTCGGCACATAGTTTCAATTTCCTCCGGATCATATCCTTCTGTTTCCCATTGTTGTTTCTTCACAACAATCTCATTATGTGAATTTTTGACTGCGTACAGTTTAGATCTGAGACCAACATAATCAGTCATCGGAATACCTCCATTCTCATCGGTCATCATACCTAATACCTTCTTATTCACTTGAGGAATACCATAGGGATTATCCTTTGGGTAGTCGGAGGTATCAAATCGCGTATGGCAATCTCTTCTCATCACTTCATAAGGATCTTCAAATAGCTCATATATAAGCGAGTCTGTATCAGTATATAAGATGGTACAGCCCTTTCTGAACGCTTCATTCATATAGTTGTAATGGAAATCATATATAGTTGTCTTCGCCAGATCTAGAATGCTCATTCCCACATAAATTGGTTTGTTTAAATATACTTCAAGTTTCCGAAGTTCAACTGCAACCAAGTTCTCATTGAAAATAACAGAGTTCTTGAACTCAGGTTTTGAGATATAAGCTTCAGCACCATAACGACCTTCCCATTTCGTTAGAAGATGAACATTCACTCTCTTTCTGATGTTTTCCATAGTTTTTCCTGTAACGATAGAATAATGTGTAAATATCTGTATATGAAATCTAAAGAATAGGATATCATATCAGTACAATTTAACTTACCAAAAACAGCATTATTCATTAGTTTGAATAGATTCTTCTCGAATTCATTCTTTGCTTTCTTCCTGAGGTTCGTATTTAGATCAATATAGGATTTCAACCAAGCGGACTGCTTGAATTTGAGCACTCGATGTATTTTAGTGAGAACCAATCCATTCCTTAAAGCTTGCTTCAAATTTCTGTAGTGAATAATATACTTCTTCTTTGGATGTAATGTAGCCATAAGTTTTGCATTCTGTTGAGAAGCATAGCAAGGTGTCCGAGTCTTAGAATTATAATGTTCAGGACAGAAAGGGAGATTTTTATGTTTATCATGTAAATCCCTTGGATACTCGAGGTCCACTTCCAGAATATACCCCTTTGGAGCATCATCAGGTACGGAGGTAACATCTATATTTGTATCAGACCATTGAAAACCCCCATATGGTAGGTATTGTGACATTGCCCATCCATATTGATTGTTTACATCAAAGTACATCAGGTAATTCTCTGGTTTCTTCGTATCATAATTGGGGATATACTTGTTGTTTGCATGAGATCGTCGTTTTCCACATACTTGACTTAGACCTCCACGTATTCCTCGTTCAACAAATAAAAACATATCAACATCAGTTAGAAGTTCCAATTCTTGTTTAGTATGTTTCAACATTGCATCCCACGTATATCCAGGTAAGGTGAAATAATGTGCAGGATCTAATCCATAAGTCTCATGAGTGCTTAAGCGAAATTGCTCAAATACATCAGCTAACAATAGAATGTCCGTTTTCATATATAGATCTGAATATTCACCCAAATTCTGACATTGAAATTTTTCCCATACAAGCTTAGCTCGCATATAGCTTTTTCGAGGACATTTCTTGTCTTCCAATTTATTATAGAAAGCAGTAATTGGTGGGAGAGAAGTTTCTCGGAAACGGTCATCAGAATCGATATAATCATATGGCATTACCCCTTTCTTTGTGAGAAGCTTTATGTGTTCTTCAGATTCATTAGGAAATTGGGATTTCAAGTTGGGAAAATCTTCTAAACCTGAAGATAATTGATCCAGTGAGGAGGCCATAAATCGGAAACTATCAATGAATCGGAAATTGATACAATAATCATCATAATGTTTCGTAAAGCTGATATATTTTTCCTTTGTTATAGGTAGTAAATCGATTTTTCCTTCCATCCTTATAGCGATATCTTTTATCACAAAATTAGCGTCATAACCACTTAGGTTGTGAAATACTACAGGGATCGTATGACTATCTTTATAATTTATGTTACAGCCCTCATGAGCGGCTCCACGGTAATTGTTCTCTGCTATGATATGATTGTGATCTCGCACTTTCTTCTCTCCAGGTTTAAACATTTCTTCACAAATATGACAGTGAGTTGCCTTCCAAAATTCAGCCTCCTGTTGCGATGACATATCGATATCATAGGGACATAGGAAAACCGTTTCAACGTCTTCAGCAAATTGATTCATTTCATCTGCAAACCATTCCATGCAATTAGGACCTCGATATGAACGATAAAAACTGAGAGTGTCATCATATGAACACTTTACATAGTATCCAACAGCTGCTGCTTTGTGTTCTTGATAATTATTCTTTGTATTAGTAGGCTTCAAAATACTTTCCAGATCTGCATAAATAATAAAGGGAACCTTCTCCTTGTTTTTGTGATTTTTAAATTTCAGGATATTGTTTCCTATCTCAGGCATTTTGATCGCAGTTTCATTCATTTTCCCACAATCTTCCGAATGACTATCAAGTTTTTCTTGTGATCTGAAGTATCGGAGGCATCTATCACATATGAATTTTTTACTTTTTTCTTTGCTTAGCTGACTCGATACAAGTCGAGATAAATTTTTGATCCATACATAATGATATCGAGCTGGAGTATCATCATATCTATCTTGAACCAATAGCAAGTTGACGTGTCTTTCCATCTTGTTCTTAGTAAGATATGTTGGTAATGTAGCAAAATTCTTCTTTTCCTTCTTCAAAACATAGACGTTTATGGAGATGTTGTTTTTGTTTCTCAAAGTTGGGTATTTGCTTCATTGTCATTGGAAATTGAATACCTTTGAGCTTTAACACTTCGAATAATGAGGATACTTCGATAATATTTGGGGATCTTTCTCAACGGGGTGTAATGCAGATATGACAGCCCATGCAAAACAAGCTTCATCATCATTTTTAACATTTACACAGGCTTTCTTATTTTTAATTTGAGGTGGTAGTTCTATGTATGAAGATCCAAGTTGGGGTGTAAACTTGTTTATATTCACCCCAAGGTTAACAACATTCACAAGAGCCCATCCACTATCTCTTTCTTGGAATTCTTCGAGTTCCTTCAAGATTGGCACCAAGACATTCCTATTGAACCATTCAGTGATGTTCGTGTCCCGATAAATAGGTGCATTGGACGTGGTAAAATATTTATATTCCTTCTGAACTTTATTTGCAGTCATGATCTGAAACTCGCCACAAAACACCATATTGACCTTTACAGCTTCATCTTTTTTCAGTGCGTTCAGAATTCTTCGTCGAAATATGGCCTCACAATCCAACAGAAAATCTTTAGGGTCTTTGTGTTTGAGGTTACTGATAATTCCTGTTCTTATACGGCTCTCGAAGGCAGATGTGGAATCATCCCAATGTACTCTATCTCTTGCACTTTCCTTACGGTCTTTAATACCAGCACCTTTTCTTCGTATGGACTTCAACTGTAATCTATACGTCTTCACGTGATTTAAAGTTGTGATCAATTTTTGCTTCTCCCCCACTGATTTGCAGTTCTTTAAACGTTTATTGATTCTTCTTATGGATAAAGAGCACTGTTTTATTCCATCAGCAAATATATTCTCATCATTAGCGGTGATGAATAGAGCCAGCAGCGATTTTATAACCTGAAGGCAATCTTCCATGTTGAACATTCTCGATACAACTGAAACAAAAAGTTCTGATTAAATTTATAAATACACAGATTTCCAAAGATAGCTAAAGATTTCCGAAGATAACCGAAGATAGCCGAAAATACTTCTGATGGCCGAAGATAAAAAGCGGAAAAAAAGCGGATATAAAGCGGATACAAACGGATATAAAGCGGATACAAACGGATATAAAGCGGATACAAACGGATATAAAGCGGATACAAACGGATATAAAGCGGATACAAACGGATATAAAGCGGATACAAACGGATATAAAGCGGATACAAACGGATATAAAGCGGATACAAAGCGGATATAAAGCGGATACAAACGGATATAAAGCGGATACAAACGGATATAAAGCGGATACAAAGCGGATATAAAGCGGATACACAAAATATTTTCTTCAGTATCAGATTGGAAAGCAGCAGGATGCATACTTGTGGAATCTGTAGGAAAGAATTCAGTCTACCAAATAACTTGAGCAGGCATCTCAATGTACATAAGAAAAAAGACTTCAATTGTCTCATATGCGGAAGAAAATTCACTAGGAATGATACTTTAAAGAAACATTTCTTCAAGAAACATGATGGACTCCTTGATTCGATGAACATTGATTTACTGAGAGGAAACTGTGAGAAGATCTCGGAAAAGATCTATCTGAAAGAGGAGTGTAATAAACCAAATCAAACAGAAGGTAGAAATCCAACATCAAAAAATGCTAGATGTCCTCATGAAGTTAGTTGTGATAATGATTATACTGATGTAAATGATATAGTCGATGAGCTGCGTACACTCTATGGAGAAAAATATTTTGAAGATACATCTGAAAGAATACAATTTTTAGTGGAACAACTACGACAGGCAGGTGTCATTTGTTAGGATGATCAGAATGATGATATACAATATGTGAATCACACTTTCCTAATAAATATATAAAAATTTATAATTTAGTTTTTAATTGGAAATATATCGGCTCATACTATTTCTATTTTATCAAGAAATATGTAGAGGTCAACCAGGCGGTTCTTTAAAGCCATCGCATGCAACAAATTTTCTATTAACACATATATACCTAGCATTTAATAGATGACAGCCCACTTTTCAGATGGGTCTTACAGACATCCCAATACTGATACTCGACCCTCGTAAGAGTTCTCTAGTGTGTTTTCGAAAATCGTCGACCACCCTTTTATACCGCTCAAGCGGAACCTCTATATGAATCCATATGAACAATCCGAATGTTTTATAGCCATGCGGCCCCTCAGGATTCTAAGACACTACACAGAGGTCTGAGGTTAGATTATTCATACAGAAAGATATATTTCAATTGTTGATAATATGGATAAGAAATATTATAAAACTATCTCCCATTATGAATATTATTGTACACATATCATATCTATCCAATACTCACCCACTATGATAGGATAATGAGTTGAGTTTGAAAGTTCTACAATAGGAAGAACAGTCTGTATGATCGGAGAGGTGCACTAAAAAAAAAATATATTTTAGTCTCTATGGATTCAAGATGTCCTGAGCAGAGCAATCGCATTATTCATTGAGATTATACAAGTCCATACATCTAGCAAAATTATTCTAAGTTCAAATTTTTCTCTTATGTGAAATATCTCGAAAACTATAAGTTTTAGCGAGAAAATAAATCGAAAAACACCCCCATCACCCCCTGTCGCTTTTTCAACTTTTCTATAGAACTGTTGAAAAATCAAAGTGGTTTGCACACGTTTTCTCAACCCTCTACCCTGAGCGATCGCAATATTAATTGAAATTATTACAAGTCCATACATCTAGCAGAAATATTCTAAGTTCAAATTTTTCTCTTATGTGAAATATCTCGAAAACTATGAGTTTTAACGAAAAATAAATCGAAAAACACCCCCATCACCCCCTGTCGCTTCTTCAATTTTTCTATAGAACTGTTAAAAAATCAAAGTTGTTTGCACACGTTTTCTCAACCCTCTACCCTGAGCGATCTCAATATTCATTGAAATTATTACAAGTCCATGTATCTAGCAAAACTATTCTAAGTTCAAATTTTTCTCTTATGTGAAATATCTCGAAAACTATAAGTTTTAGCGAGAAAATAAATCGAAAAACACCCCCATCACCCCCTGTCGCTTTTTCAACTTTTCTATAGAACTGTTAAAAAATCAAAGTGGTTTGCACACGTTTTCTCAACCCTCTACCCTGAGCGATCGCAATATTAATTGAAATTATTACAAGTCCATACATCTAGCAGAAATATTCTAAGTTCAAATTTTTCTCTTATGTGAAATATCTCGAAAACTATGAGTTTTAGCAAAAAAATAAATCGAAAAACCCCCCATCACCCCCGGTCGCTTCTTCCATTTTTCTATAGAACTGTTAAAAAATCAAAGTTGTTTGCACACGTTTTCTCAACCCTCTACCCTGAGCGATCACAATACTTATTGAAAATATTACAAGTTGATACATCTAGCAAAATTATTCTTATTCCAAATTTTTCTGTTATATGAAATATCGTAAAAACTATAAGTTTTAACGAAAAAATTAAGAAAGCTAACGTTTTAACCACCACTCTATCTCTATTAATGAACAAGTCAGAACAAAAAGTAGCAATTTCAAAAACATATTTCCATCTACAAAAGTAAAAACTTCAATTTACTCACCTAGATAATTTCACTCAAGGAGCACCTACTTCGAAGACACTTCGCGAACAACTATACCTGATGCAACAAACTACCTAGATATTTATATACTCCGAAGTTTTCGGAATTTTGAACCATGATATGTAACATATTATTACCATTTCAATTCAAGGAAAATTCGCCCAAAACATGAGATTTCATTTTCCATTGATTGACTTTTGAAGACGTTAGCTCACAAAGTTTGAGGATAGATTTCTTCTACAAGTTTTGCTGAAGGTATCTGCAGCATCAGAACACCCCACGAATGAAAGTTTTTTTCAATTCTTCAAAAAATGTATGTAACCGCATTCGAAAAATGGTAAACAATAGGAATCGGTTTAATCAGCACCTCGATTTCATTATCAGCGCTACATGTATCCTGCTTTCATTATCGCGACGTTGCCACTTTCAGAAATAAATCCTGGCAATAGCGAACAAAATGATCATGTATAATTTAGGTTCTGTGCATACTGATATAAAAACTATACGCATTATGACTTATTTTCTGATCGAATAAAACCCATATCGATTCTATTTCGGAAATCGCTTTGCGTTTGGTTGCTAGCTGATCTGCGTTGGATCTGCCAGGTGAGCTGTCTGGAGCTGTCCCTGAGCTGTCTAGAGCTGTCTAGCCCTCTTTTGGTCTACTCTAAAACAAAACGTTAGGTTGATCAGATAGATCGCGCGCGATCTATCTTATCTAACCTAACGTTTTGTTTTAGAGTAGACCAAAAGAGGGCTAGACAGCTCTAGACAGCTCAGGGAACAGCTCCAGACAGCTCACCTGGCAGATCCAACGCAGATCAGCTAGCAACCAAACGCAAAGCGATTTCCGAAATAGAATCGATATGGGTTTTATTCGATCAGAAAATAATTCATAATGCGTATAGTTTTTATATCAGTATGCACAGAACCTAAATTATACATGATCATTTTGTTCGCTATTGCCAGGATTTATTTCTGAAAGTGGCAACGTCGCGATAATGAAAGCAGGATACATGTAGCGCTGATAATGAAATCGAGGTGCTGATTAAACCGATTCCTATTGTTTACCATTTTTCGAATGCGGTTACATACATTTTTTGAAGAATTGAAAAAAACTTTCATTCGTGGGGTGTTCTGATGCTGCAGATACCTTCAGCAAAACTTGTAGAAGAAATCTATCCTCAAACTTTGTGAGCTAACGTCTTCAAAAGTCAATCAATGGAAAATGAAATCTCATGTTTTGGGCGAATTTTCCTTGAATTGAAATGGTAATAATATGTTACATATCATGGTTCAAAATTCCGAAAACTTCGGAGTATATAAATATCTAGGTAGTTTGTTGCATCAGGTATAGTTGTTCGCGAAGTGTCTTCGAAGTAGGTGCTCCTTGAGTGAAATTATCTAGGTGAGTAAATTGAAGTTTTTACTTTTGTAGATGGAAATATGTTTTTGAAATTGCTACTTTTTGTTCTGACTTGTTCATTAATAGAGATAGAGTGGTGGTTAAAACGTTAGCTTTCTTAATTTTTTCGTTAAAACTTATAGTTTTTACGATATTTCATATAACAGAAAAATTTGGAATAAGAATAATTTTGCTAGATGTATCAACTTGTAATATTTTCAATAAGTATTGTGATCGCTCAGGGTAGAGGGTTGAGAAAACGTGTGCAAACAACTTTGATTTTTTAACAGTTCTATAGAAAAATGGAAGAAGCGACCGGGGGTGATGGGGGTGTTTTTCGATTTATTTTTTTGCTAAAACTCATAGTTTTCGAGATATTTCACATAAGAGAAAAATTTGAACTTAGAATATTTCTGCTAGATGTATGGACTTGTAATAATTTCAATTAATATTGCGATCGCTCAGGGTAGAGGGTTGAGAAAACGTGTGCAAACCACTTTGATTTTTCAACAGTTCTATAGAAAAGTTGAAAAAGCGACAGGGGGGATGGGGGTGTTTTTCGATTTATTTTCTCGCTAAAACTTATAGTTTTCGAGATATTTCACATAAGAGAAAAATTTGAACTTAGAATAGTTTTGCTAGATACATGGACTTGTAATAATTTCAATGAATATTGAGATCGCTCAGGGTAGAGGGTTGAGAAAACGTGTGCAAACAACTTTGATTTTTTAACAGTCCTATAGAAAAATTGAAGAAGCGACGGGGGTGATGGGGGTGTTTTTCGATTTATTTTTTCGTTAAAACTCATAGTTTTCGAGATATTTCACATAAAAGAAAAATTTGAACTTAGAATATTTCTGCTAGATGTATGGACTTGTAATAATTTCAATTAATATTGCGATCGCTCAGGGTAGAGGGTTGAGAAAACGTGTGCAAACCACTTTGATTTTTTAACAGTTCTATAGAAAAGTTGAAAAAGCGACAGGGGGTGATGGGGGTGTTTTTCGATTTATTTTCTCGCTAAAACTTATAGTTTTCGAGATATTTCACATAAGAGAAAAATTTGAACTTAGAATAATTTTGCTAGATGTATGGACTTGTATAATCTCAATGAATAATGCGATTGCTCTGCTCAGGACATCTTGAATCCATAGAGACTAAAATATATTTTTTTTTAGTGCACCTCTCCGATCATACAGACTGTTCTTCCTATTGTAGAACTTTCAAACTCAACTCATTATCCTATCATAGTGGGTGAGTATTGGATAGATATGATATGTGTACAATAATATTCATAATGGGAGATAGTTTTATAATATTTCTTATCCATATTATCAACAATTGAAATATATCTTTCTGTATGAATAATCTAACCTCAGACCTCTGTGTAGTGTCTTAGAATCCTGAGGGGCCGCATGGCTATAAAACATTCGGATTGTTCATATGGATTCATATAGAGGTTCCGCTTGAGCGGTATAAAAGGGTGGTCGACGATTTTCGAAAACACACTAGAGAACTCTTACGAGGGTCGAGTATCAGTATTGGGATGTCTGTAAGACCCATCTGAAAAGTGGGCTGTCATCTATTAAATGCTAGGTATATATGTGTTAATAGAAAATTTGTTGCATGCGATGGCTTTAAAGAACCGCCTGGTTGACCTCTACATATTTCTTGATAAAATAGAAATAGTATGAGCCGATATATTTCCAATTAAAAACTAAATTATAAATTTTTATATATTTATTAGGAAAGTGTGATTCACATATTGTATATCATCATTCTGATCATCCTAACAAATGACACCTGCCTGTCGTAGTTGTTCCACTAAAAATTGTATTCTTTCAGATGTATCTTCAAAATATTTTTCTCCATAGAGTGTACGCAGCTCATCGACTATATCATTTACATCAGTATAATCATTATCACAACTAACTTCATGAGGACATCTAGCATTTTTTGATGTTGGATTTCTACCTTCTGTTTGATTTGGTTTATTACACTCCTCTTTCAGATAGATCTTTTCCGAGATCTTCTCACAGTTTCCTCTCAGTAAATCAATGTTCATCGAATCAAGGAGTCCATCATGTTTCTTGAAGAAATGTTTCTTTAAAGTATCATTCCTAGTGAATTTTCTTCCGCATATGAGACAATTGAAGTCTTTTTTCTTATGTACATTGAGATGCCTGCTCAAGTTATTTGGTAGACTGAATTCTTTCCTACAGATTCCACAAGTATGCATCCTGCTGCTTTCCAATCTGATACTGAAGAAAATATTTTGTGTATCCGCTTTGTATCCGCTTTATATCCGCTTTATATCCGTTTGTATCCGCTTTATATCCGTTTGTATCCGCTTTATATCCGCTTTGTATCCGCTTTATATCCGTTTGTATCCGCTTTATATCCGTTTGTATCCGCTTTATATCCGTTTGTATCCGCTTTATATCCGCTTTATATCCGTTTGTATCCGCTTTATATCCGTTTGTATCCGCTTTATATCCGCTTTTTTTCCGCTTTTTATCTTCGGCCATCAGAAGTATTTTCGGCTATCTTCGGTTATCTTCGGAAATCTTTAGCTATCTTTGGAAATCTGTGTATTTATAAATTTAATCAGAACTTTTTGTTTCAGTTGTATCGAGAATGTTCAACATGGAAGATTGCCTTCAGGTTATAAAATCGCTGCTGGCTCTATTCATCACCGCTAATGATGAGAATATATTTGCTGATGGAATAAAACAGTGCTCTTTATCCATAAGAAGAATCAATAAACGTTTAAAGAACTGCAAATCAGTGGGGGAGAAGCAAAAATTGATCACAACTTTAAATCACGTGAAGACGTATAGATTACAGTTGAAGTCCATACGAAGAAAAGGTGCTGGTATTAAAGACCGTAAGGAAAGTGCAAGAGATAGAGTACATTGGGATGATTCCACATCTGCCTTCGAGAGCCGTATAAGAACAGGAATTATCAGTAACCTCAAACACAAAGACCCTAAAGATTTTCTGTTGGATTGTGAGGCCATATTTCGACGAAGAATTCTGAACGCACTGAAAAAAGATGAAGCTGTAAAGGTCAATATGGTGTTTTGTGGCGAGTTTCAGATCATGACTGCAAATAAAGTTCAGAAGGAATATAAATATTTTACCACGTCCAATGCACCTATTTATCGGGACACGAACATCACTGAATGGTTCAATAGGAATGTCTTGGTGCCAATCTTGAAGGAACTCGAAGAATTCCAAGAAAGAGATAGTGGATGGGCTCTTGTGAATGTTGTTAACCTTGGGGTGAATATAAACAAGTTTACACCCCAACTTGGATCTTCATACATAGAACTACCACCTCAAATTAAAAATAAGAAAGCCTGTGTAAATGTTAAAAATGATGATGAAGCTTGTTTTGCATGGGCTGTCATATCTGCATTACCCCCGTTGAGAAAGATCCCCAAATATTATCGAAGTATCCTCATTATTCCGAAGTGTTAAAGCTCAAAGGTATTCAATTTCCAATGACAATGAAGCAAATACCCAACTTTGAGAAACAAAACAACATCTCCATAAACGTCTATGTTTTGAAGAAGGAAAAGAAGAATTTTGCTACATTACCAACATATCTTACTAAGAACAAGATGGAAAGACACGTCAACTTGCTATTGGTTCAAGATAGATATGATGATACTCCAGCTCGATATCATTATGTATGGATCAAAAATTTATCTCGACTTGTATCGAGTCAGCTAAGCAAAGAAAAAAGTAAAAAATTCATATGTGATAGATGCCTCCGATACTTCAGATCACAAGAAAAACTTGATAGTCATTCGGAAGATTGTGGGAAAATGAATGAAACTGCGATCAAAATGCCTGAGATAGGAAACAATATCCTGAAATTTAAAAATCACAAAAACAAGGAGAAGGTTCCCTTTATTATTTATGCAGATCTGGAAAGTATTTTGAAGCCTACTAATACAAAGAATAATTATCAAGAACACAAAGCAGCAGCTGTTGGATACTATGTAAAGTGTTCATATGATGACACTCTCAGTTTTTATCGTTCATATCGAGGTCCTAATTGCATGGAATGGTTTGCAGATGAAATGAATCAATTTGCTGAAGACGTTGAAACGGTTTTCCTATGTCCCTATGATATCGATATGACATCGCAACAGGAGGCTGAATTTGGAAGGCAACTCACTGTCATATTTGTGAAGAAATGTTTAAACCTGGAGAGAAGAAAGTACGAGATCACAATCATATCATAGCAGAGAACAATTACCGTGGAGCCGCTCATGAGGGCTGTAACATAAATTATAAAGATAGTCATACGATCCCTGTAGTATTTCACAACCTAAGTGGTTATGACGCTAATTTTGTGATAAAAGATATCGCTATAAGGATGGAAGGAAAAATCGATTTACTACCTATAACAAAGGAAAAATATATCAGCTTTACGAAACATTATGATGATTATTGTATCAATTTCCGATTCATTGATAGTTTCCGATTTATGGCCTCCTCACTGGATCAATTATCTTCAGGTTTAGAAGATTTTCCCAACTTGAAATCCCAATTTCCTAATGAATCTGAAGAACACATAAAGCTTCTCACAAAGAAAGGGGTAATGCCATATGATTATATCGATTCTGATGACCGTTTCCGAGAAACTTCTCTCCCACCAATTACTGCTTTCTATAATAAATTGGAAGACAAGAAATGTCCTCGAAAAAGCTATATGCGAGCTAAGCTTGTATGGGAAAAATTTCAATGTCAGAATTTGGGTGAATATTCAGATCTATATATGAAAACGGACATTCTATTGTTAGCTGATGTATTTGAGCAATTTCGCTTAAGCACTCATGAGACTTATGGATTAGATCCTGCACATTATTTCACCTTACCTGGATATACGTGGGATGCAATGTTGAAACATACTAAACAAGAATTGGAACTTCTAACTGATGTTGATATGTTTTTATTTGTTGAACGAGGAATACGTGGAGGTCTAAGTCAAGTATGTGGAAAACGACGATCTCATGCAAACAACAAGTATATCCCCAATTATGATACGAAGAAACCAGAGAATTACCTGATGTACTTTGATGTAAACAATCAATATGGATGGGCAATGTCACAATACCTACCATATGGGGTTTTCAATGGTCTGATACAAATATAGATGTTACCTCCGTACCTGATGATGCTCCAGAGGGGTATATTCTGGAAGTGGACCTCGAGTATCCAAGGGATTTACATGATAAACATAAAAATCTCCCTTTCTGTCCTGAACATTATAATTCTAAGACTCGGACACCTTGCTATGCTTCTCAACAGAATGCAAAACTTATGGCTACATTACATCCAAAGAAGAAGTATATTATTCACTACAGAAATTTGAAGCAAGCTTTAAGGAATGGATTGGTTCTCACTAAAATACATCGAGTGCTCAAATTCAAGCAGTCCGCTTGGTTGAAATCCTATATTGATCTAAATACGAACCTCAGGAAGAAAGCAAAGAATGAATTCGAGAAGAATCTATTCAAACTAATGAATAATGCTGTTTTTGGTAAGTTAAATTGTACTGATATGATATCCTATTCTTTAGATTTCATATACAGATATTTACACATTATTCTATCGTTACAGGAAAAACTATGGAAAACATCAGAAAGAGAGTGAATGTTCATCTTCTAACGAAATGGGAAGGTCGTTATGGTGCTGAAGCTTATATCTCAAAACCTGAGTTCAAGAACTCTGTTATTTTCAATGAGAACTTGGTTGCAGTTGAACTTCGGAAACTTGAAGTATATTTAAACAAACCAATTTATGTGGGAATGAGCATTCTAGATCTGGCGAAGACAACTATATATGATTTCCATTACAACTATATGAATGAAGCGTTCAGAAAGGGCTGTACCATCTTATATACTGATACAGACTCGCTTATATATGAGCTATTTGAAGATCCTTATGAAGTGATGAGAAGAGATTGCCATACGCGATTTGATACCTCCGACTACCCAAAGGATAATCCCTATGGTATTCCTCAAGTGAATAAGAAGGTATTAGGTATGATGACCGATGAGAATGGAGGTATTCCGATGACTGATTATGTTGGTCTCAGATCTAAACTGTACGCAGTCAAAAATTCACATAATGAGATTGTTGTGAAGAAACAACAATGGGAAACAGAAGGATATGATCCGGAGGAAATTGAAACTATGTGCCGAAATTATGGTGTTACCAAGAAGGCTAAAGGTATCAAGAAATCGATTGTAAAAAACAATATTTGTTTTGAGGATTACATAGAATGTCTTGAAACATGGAAGCATAAGATTATTTCACAAAATTTAATTCAAGCTAAAGAACATCATGTGCATTCATTAACGCAGGAAAAAATAGCTTTGAGTCCAGAAGATGACAAGCGATATTTGGTACCTGGAACATTCAACACTCTACCTTGGGGTCACTATTCCATCGAAAAACGGAAGAATGAAGAACCGGATGAGCCAAGGAAGAAGATTTCTATATTGGAAAAATTATTAACTTCACCTTATTCTCAATAAAAAATATTTCTATATGCATGATAGTACCTAAGCGATGATATATTTCTATGTGTATAATAAAACGATTGATATTCCATAGTATTTATTGAATTGAATAAACATATTATGAGTAAATGGACTTTCATTTCCGAATCCTATTACTATCGAGACTTGCCGAGTCACGATTGCATCAACATCATAGTCCTCTCTATAAGTGATATTTCTTACACTCTTATCTAACAGCTAGTATAGCCTAGACGTTAACGCGTCTGGTTTGAAACACATCTATCTTGGGTTCGATTCCCAATGGAATTATAAAAATTTTTAACGTCACTCTTAGCCTCCTACCACTCATACTATACCTCCTCACCTTCCTACCCCTCACCCTCCTTCCCCTCACCCTACTACCCCTCACCCTCCAACCCTCAGCCGCCAACCCTTGACCACTCAGTCTCCAATCTGAACCATCACTGCTGACCTTGAAATGGGACTTAGAAAATTTTTCACAAGGTACAATTTCTCCAAAATCGACCTTAGATTTCCTTATGGGAATTTACATGTAAAACTACCCCTATTCACGCCAAAATCCGTGTTGCACATCTACTTTCCTGAAACCCACCTTTAGCTTTGCGCAATCATTGGTTGCCGAGTTATCGATATTCAAAGGCAAAAGGATCCTTTTTCATTTGAAGGCCGATATCTTGACAAGAAGTGGATATACCAAAACCTATAGAATATGAGATTAAAACAGAATGAAGAAACTATCCAATCGTCATAGTGATTGAGCAAAAAAAAAATTTTCCAAGCCCGTAGACCAAGGAAAAAACTGAAAAAAATTCCGAATTTTTTTTGATGATGGTCTCTCCAAGATTACTCAACAACCGATGACACCAAACATTTTGAAGTTCTAATCCAAAACTAGACACTTGGAGCTACAATTTCCTTTTTTTAAATTCCTTGTACGACCATTCCTCTCAAAGTTACGGCATGTTGAAAATTGTCGAAAAATTTGGAATTTTTTTTTTGATCCTTTAATTTTTTCCAGTAGTGTAGTTCTCCCAATACTGACAACAACCCGAACCAAAGCCAGAAACTCTGCCGCTGCTGTTTTCACGTCGTTGCTTTCCAGAAATATAGGAACTCATATTCAGAATCCTAAATTTATTGACACAAGTTAATTCACTTATCCAACATAATTTTCCCACTGAGTTACTAATCCTATTGCCTCTGTCCAATAAACATTCAAATAATTACATGAAAAAGATGAGGTGACCAGTTTTGGATAGTAAGATCATCCTGCCAACCGCATCATTACAGGCAAGGCTCTCTTAGTCCAGAGAAAATCCCAACTAACTCGTTTGATGAAATAGTTCGTGCGAAATGGGCCGGCGTAAGCTAGAAGCAGAAACGTAAATGGCCTCTTCATCCGTATCTCACCGTATGAAACTCCAATTAACCGTAAACATAGCAAGGAGCTCGAGTATCACTCGACGAAACTATTTTTCAAGCTACCAGGTCGTTCGCATCATCGAGGTAATGAAACTGAGTGCGAGATAATTAACCGAAAGATGGACTCTGGAAATATCCGTTATGACGAAATCCATCCTTACGTATACAGGGTGTCTACTTTTGAACTACCAAACTTAGGAGGGGGGGATTAAACGAGTGATTTGCAAACAAAAAATGTCATTTAACGCATGGTTGAAATGTTGACGGTTATTCTTTAATTAGACATTTCTTGATTTCACGAAAGTTTTCGAGTTTTTCTCTTAACTGATCATTATGCAGCTTTCTTGTAGTCCCATCAAATTTGACCACAGCCTCACACAAATTTAATTGGAAATAGCGTTCTTTCTCTATCAATCAACGAGCGCTCTAAAGAGTTTGCTCTAGGCTTTTTTGTAATATACAGATTTTCATGAGACATATTTTGAATATTAATATTCTTGTGGAGATTATCATCATAATACTTATCTACATACTCCTGTTTTGATATCTTCTCATCATAAAATGTAAATAAGGCTAATTCGGAAATAACAGTAGAGGTGTTATTTTGATATTCGAAGAAAAATGCCATTTTTCAATATAAATGATCGGATGTTTATTTCATTATAAAGAAGAAGCTATGCCGTTTATAGTGGAAAATAACATCAGGAAAATGACCACCACGACCATGCCTACAGGACCATATCCTTTTAATGAAATTTTCCATAACCAAATTGCAAAGTGGCTGCCCTTTGTAATCGATAGCCTCACGAATTCCGCCGTCGAAGTCTTGAATCGACGCGTGGCCCCAAAGGAAGCACTCGCAAGGTGTTAAATCACAAAATCTCGGTAGCCAATTGTGATCACCTCTTCGAGAGATAACACGATCCGGACACTTTTCCCGCAAAAGATCAATGGGTTCGTTGCTTGTGTGGCACGTAGCGTCGTCTTGTTGAAAGTAAATGTTGTCCAGATCAATGCTATCCAATTTCAGCCATAAAAAATCATTAATCATCTCTCGATAGCGCAATCCATTAACCGCAACTGTTGCTTCAGCCTCATCTTCCAAGAAGTAAGGTCCAATGACTCCGCCGGACCATGAACCGTACCAAACAGCCACCCGTTGAGTATATAGAGACTTTTCAACAATAACTCTTGGGTTTTCCGAGCCCCAGATGCGACAATTTTACTTGTTGACGAAGCCACCCAGGTGGAAATAGGCCTCATCACCCAAGATTATTTTTCGATGAAATTCCGGATCATTTTCATGCATTTCAACGGCTCAATCAGCAAAGACACGACGTTGTTGATGATCGGCCAGCTTGAGTTCATGTGCTAACTGAACTTAATAATCCTCAAGACCCAAATCTTTATGCAAAATACGGTGAAATGAAGTTTGTGGAATGCCTAATTCCAAAGAACGACGTGGAATGGACAAACCTAGGTTTTCTTCAACACTTTCTGCTACAGCAGCCATATTCCCGCTGTTCTGAGCGACGTGCACGGGTTTTATTCTTCACATCACTAACTAGTCCAACAGCTCGAATTTTTCCACCAATTTTTTTATTGCGATCCGACAAGGTGCTTCACGACGACCCAAAAATATTCGAGTTTTTAAGAACCGTCTCTGCCAAATTTTCACCATTTTGATAGTGAGGTTTAATCATTTCAATGCGTTCTTAAAGCGTAGTTTTACTTGTCAAATGTCAAAAATGAAAGATACAAACGTGACATCAACCGAAATAGCGGGCTATCCAACATAACACCTCTTATTAGAAAATCCTTCATGATGAGGAAATGGTAGTTTTACGCACGTCTATGCAAATCGTCACTTCGACGTCAACTATGTTCATCGAACGCCGTGGCCTCACAGGTCTGTTTGTGACCTCGGCTATGGTTTCCTTCCAGTGATGTATGACAATAGTGCTTTCATTCGTTGATTTTACGAATGTTAATTAGCTAATTGCCTCTTCGAAATCATTCCGATAATGGATTCGCCTGTTCTACTCACGGAGATTTGTATTGTTTGCTCAAGTAAGAGAATTATGTTTGTTCGTGCAAAGGAGGTTTTCAGTAGATTAGTGGCCTGAATGGAAGAATTTCGAGCTATGCGCTTTACGAGTCGGTTGAGATTAGTTAGACTCACACTCGCAGAATATTCACGAAGGTTTTTTGATGAAGTTAATGGTGAAACAGGCGACACTAATAGTTATTTGATCAACTAGGTTACTAATGGCAGCGACTAATGGTCAAAAATATTTTAACGCGTGAGCGGAGCGTTGTGAGTTCGAGACCATTAGTCGCTAGATTAATGAACGAGTTGATTGAGAGATGTTTCCGTCGACCTCATTATGAATTGAGAATGAATTTTTGATTGAAATAAATGCTCATTTTGCACATACAGTTGACATAATAAAATTACTATATTTTAAGTTCGAGTAGACTTTTGACCGGTTTGTGTTCGTTTGCTAATAACAATTACACATTAAATTATCGTTTCCGTCGATCATCAATGACCCACTTTTGCTCAATTCATACTATTTAAATGTACAATCCTAATAGCAATCGTTCACAAAGTAATCACAAGCACTACGAGAAATGTCAAATTTTACTGGAACATAGATACATAGAAATTTTATTATGTCAAATGTAATTCTTGTGCAAAATGAGAATGTATTTCAATCAAGAATTTATACACAATTCATATCCGGATCCTCGGAAAAATCTTGTACTCAACGCGGTTATTAATCGAGCGACTAACGATCTCGAATTATTAACGCTTGAGCGGAGCGAATCAACAAAATATTTGTTTCGTCCAAAAAATATTCCCTTGATTAAAAATCAATATTTATTCTGAAATAGGTATTTGATTTTTTATTTTAACAAAATATTTTGTCGTGCATATATGATACTTTTATTTAGTTGAATGAAACGAATTTTGTTTAATTGAACCAATTCTTTTTTTCCGTGTATTTCCATAACTGCCCCAGAAACAATAATAGCTTCAGGCAATAAAATGAACAATTTTCAATTTGAGAATCTGGTAGTTTGAAAATGAACTAGTAAAGAACAGTCAAAGTGCAATCAGAATTGTAAAATACTAACAACATAGTTCAGAATTACATCGTTTACATCGTAAGTGAATACCACTGTGCACATAAATATCTTCAAATTTGAGAACGATGCCAGCAGAGACAATCAATTCTTGGTTGTAACCAAATCTCCTTTGACATGAAGTCATGGCGTTGCTTCAGTGAATAGATTCTATATTCGATATTTGAAGAGG
Organism: Propylea japonica; assembly: GCA_013421045.1. Taxonomy (NCBI): domain Eukaryota; kingdom Metazoa; phylum Arthropoda; class Insecta; order Coleoptera; family Coccinellidae; genus Propylea; species Propylea japonica. The sequence goes on from CM024242.1 coordinate 30,097,452, forward strand.
TGTTATACCCAGAGCGGAAATAATAACAAAACAATTCCTTTCATTCAACGACTTATACATTAATTTTCTGCCTGACATCGAATCGTTACCTGGGAAACAATGGAAGGACCCAAGTTAATTGAGCCTACATTTCGAATTGTAATGCTCTGTCACAAAGCGCATATATTCGAGTTATAATTCAGTCGACACCTCTCAACACTAATTAGACGTAATTTCCAGGAACTATCTTCTCTGATTGATAGATGCTCCGGGTGACCCTTCACTTCATTTCCGGTTAGAGCTTCTGCCGAGCACAAAGCTCCCGAACAGGACCATTGAAAGATGCTTCATGCTTCGAGCAGAAATTGAGGGACAGTCTCATTAATATAATCCCACATCCGAATCAAGTCATCAGGTTTCGCGTAACTAATGGAACGATGTTGTAATTACTGTAAGCTTGAAACTTGAATTGTGGTCCGAAAATCGATAGAGCCTTCGCTCTACAATTTTCGATATCGCAACTGATGTTCGAAACGTCAATTGAGGACGAAACTGCAATTCTGTGGTTTCCGTATGGGCTTGGCATTCACTGTTAATTACACACAAGATGTACCGTTAATTAGGTATCAATTCGAATATGAAATACTTTATGACATAAAGAGAAATATGGCAATCTACTCCTCCATAGACCAAAAATTAACAGAAACTCAATCACTATTTAGGTTTAGAATTCCCCCGTTGGTCCAGTTGAGTGTATAGTTGAAGAGCTCGAATAGTTCGATGTGACAGCCATTTCCAGAATATTGCAACGTTTTAATGTTTAAACGATTTTTTCTGTGTTGTGAAATTTATTTAAATTTCTTAACAAGCTCATTCATTTACAGTAACTAACACTATATTTATTTATACACATGTAACGATTTTCGGGGTTGAAACAAATTTCTTATGTGTTTTAAAATCAATTATATAAACTACTTAACACACTTATTAATCTACATTTTTTCCATTTCTCTTGTACTTGAAGTATGATCATTGACTAAATGTCCTAAAACTCCTGCGTCCAAATTTTCTTTTTGCAAATTGACAACTGAGCCCGTCTCTCTAAACTTTCTGACAAAGTTCAGGACGTAAGTGTGACTTACATTAGGGTCCTCATTTCTCTCGTTAAACAAAGCAACAGTTCTTCTTGCACATTCATTATTCGGAAGAAAATGGAAATTATTTCAACTCGCTGTGCAGTGGTATAACCAATTTTGAAAGTCACAAGCTGATATAATTGAAGTCTGAAATAACTAAATGAATTCTCAATTTCAACGAAATCTGTTATCTGCGCTTTTTTGCAATTTCTGGATCACAACGCCTAAGCCTAACATATTTTAGAATACAGTGAAACGTGCGCTTTTGTTTGAAATGAAATAATTGCTGTTAAGTCTTGTTCGCACAACGCTAGTACCTTAGTCGAGTAGTGATAAATTTAGTAGCTACTGTCCATCTAATCGTTCGCACTTTGGTCGAGTAGAGTTCACAAGTGAGAAGCGCTGTGTCGAATGAACAACTCCCAACGCCCAAGTTTTACGCGATTTCTTTGAAGCGAAACGAAACCATTCGTAAGATGGACAAATTGCAACTTGATAAAGTAAATAGACTTGTGAATCTAATCCTTGTGGTATGCGGACTGCTTCATTTGCTTGTTTTGTATGATTGAGATTTAATATTCCACAAACATTCATGTTCGAGGTATTAGAGGGTTAGATGGTGGAATAGGCGCATGATTTAGGGTTTATTTCACAGAATTGTACACAAAGTTATCTCACCCAGAATCGTGCGAGCTAAATCTCGCCTCATTGTTGTAAAAAAAACTATAATTGTAGCATCATAATAAAGACCTTATTATTATTATTATTATTATTATTATTCTGTTACGAATTTAAGGGTGATTTCTTTGATCCAACGGAAAGACATTTTTGACATGGAAGTATTAACCTATAATTTTAGGTTATCTAATGCAAACGACTAAACTGATCGGTTCGAACCTGTCTAGTCCGTGAGCGAGTGAAGAGTATCAAGTGGTGGGGTACTCTACTTGCCCGATAAAATAGAACCAAATGGATCGACTCGACTAAACTACACACTAATCTACTCGACTAAACTACTAGCGTAGTGCGAACAAGAATTTAGGGAAGCGGCTGAGGCTTTGGGATATCAAATTCATTTCAACACTCTAACATGTCCTCCTGTAAATAAAATTTAAGTTGTTCGAGTGTTTTTGCATCTCGAAGATCCAAATTCGGCCTGTGAGAGTTATTGATGGAATACTGAGTCACTCTGTATATGATGAAAGAAAATACACTCATGCAGGAAATTTGATTGCCTCTTAACAAGGTTCTGCTGGACCCTTTTTTCCTATTCAGAAATGAGAGCTGTAAGGGGTTGCGGCTAGTGGGGTAGTGATATCAAACTTATACAATGCTTCAGAGACCCATAGTTTATATAAACTTTGAAACATTGTTTCTGAGATACGAGGTGTTGAAATTAAAAAAAATATGGTTTTTCGAAAACATTTTCGACAAACGATGTTCATTAAACATTATACATATTTCTGATATACCTACATGTAGTTATAAATTCTGCAGTGGCCAATAAGCATATACGGGATGAAGATGCATTTTAGGGACACATTAGACCCCTTCCATTCTCAAATTCAGTGGAATAACAGTTTGTAAATCGAAGATTTCATAATAACCCTCAATGATACGTACAATATCAAAGTGCTTACTTATTCAGCTGACATGATCAACAAGCAACGAAAAGTTTGCATAATTGACCAGAAGATTTTTAATGTAATAGAATGATGTACCACGGTTTTTCCCCATAAACGAGTTAATCTCCTGAATTATGCCATATTTCACTAAAGTGCACTCTTCGACCTTCCACCTTCGGTTAAACTCAACGATTACCCCGTCGACCCCAACATTCCGGTCGGCGAACAGTAAAACCGGGCTGATATTTCCGGTGAACCTCATTCAAGAAGCTCTCAACACAAATTGAAAATCTAACTGATTTAGCCGAGTGCATAAAAGCTTGAGGTAACATCTTATCTGGAAAATTTGCCCATCTTTCCATCTCATTTCACCCTCCCGAGACTCTGATGTGACCCTGTTTCCCCCTTCCCGACCTCGCTTTGACCCCTTAACATGGATCACCACTTTATTTCGTTTATGCGGCCTTTGCTGATGTTTTCTTGCTGCGGAGGTAGCACGAATGACATTCTGCCAGGACGACCATATGTTATTACTTCGAGAAATGGTATTGATAGCCTTTTCGACACTCATAGACTTTTTTGTAGAATATAAAACTTTTAACTCGAACTGAATGTTTTAATAAAAATATAGGGTGTATTGCCGAATAAGGTTCCATAAATTCGGAATCTCAATCCTCAGTTGATTTCATGATATGAGGTTCATGTGGAGTATGGGTTCTTTTATCATGAAACCATCTACTATTCTACCAAATCGCAATGAAAAAATTTTGTACGATGGAAATATTTTCTAAAATCCATAATTTTCCTCGAATTCCAACACCTCGGATCTCAAAAAGAATACTTTAAAGTTCATATGTACCATGGGCCTCTGAAGAATTGTTTCTGAGATTCGAAATTATGGTTTTTCGAAAATATGTTCGACATCATGCACTTTTTTTTGCGATTTGCTAGAAAATTAGATAATTTCATTATGCCGTAGTCCACATATGAACTTATGAATAATATATGTTCACTGATCATTTTTATGTATTCAAAGTAACCGAAGTCGGAATTTTTCAAGTGTAAAATCAGAGAAAACCAGAATAAAATTTTCATATTCAGTTTGCATAACAACAAATAAATTTAAGGAAGCCCTGAGCAGGAGCTTTTGAGCGATTGTTCTTTGGTGGAGCAATAAGACTATTACGACCTCAAATTTGATATGATATTTGAGATTGATAACATGATATAAATGCAGAATCTCAGCACAATCGGAATTATATTCCGATTTTATCCAGAAAATGAAATATGTAAAAAATAAATAATTGAAAAAAATAATTTCTATGGTTCTGGTTATCCTCTTGAAATTTTGCATGAAAATTCGGTATGTCAGTCTTGATTCACAAAATAAATTTCATTTGAATTGGTTATTCTGTTATGGATATACAGGGTCTTTCACGAGGAACCTCACCCATATTTATACAGGAAACTACTGAACGTATTTTCATGAAATTCAGCACTTAGGTATAAGTATTTCACGATGCTGATGAAATCTAAAATATTTTCAAGGCATAAGCACCTCCGGTTTTTCCGGAAATGACGTCAACTTCTGTTTTTCAAGATAGAACACCATTTTTTTATTGCAGAAATAGATACCTTAGAAAATTTCAAGTTATTTTGATGTGACATTTTTCAGTTTTGGTTGGAAAATTCTCTCTGAACGGGAAAATTCGAAAAAAATCGAAAGTAGAGCTCCGCTTAAACAAGAATAACTTCGAGGTTTTTGGATGGAAAATTTTTATTTTTGGGATTATTCAAGATGTAAGATTGATGTATCCACTTTAAAAATCTAAATCGCGATTCATGATACAGGGCGTGAAAAAATCGCTTTCAAAGTTAGGGATGACAAAATCGTGAAAAATCAATTTTTTCGAATTAGAACCCCATTTTTTTATGGCAGATATTGAATCTACGTTGAAAAATAATGTCAGTGTATGCATCACACCCTTGCCCTAAAATGGATATTTTCTGAGTTATTCACATAAAACTGTTTTTCGTCTTGAATTTTCAGCTATTTCTTTTCCCTTCACCCCAAATGTTATTGTTATTTGAACCATGCTATAACTAGAGAAGATACTCAAAGTTTTGACCGTTAATTTCTAGACATTTATTTATACGTCTCAGGAATGCTTCGTGCGTTGCTCTTCTTATTTCATCGGGAGGAAGAGATCTGCAAAAGTGTTTTAAAACCAAATTGAGTTTCAAAACTATGAATCTAAAAATCTAAACAAACCTGAACGCATTTCTGACTCGTTCTATGCAGTCCTCTTTATCATTCAGGGGAGTTGAGTAGACAATATTTTTTATCCTACCCCAAACATAATAGTCTAAAGGAGTTAAATCGGGAGAGAACGTGGTGGCCAAAGATGTGGACCATTGTTCGCCAACCATCGACCTTCAAATAGCCTGTAGAGGATATTTGACACATTGAGTGAATTGTGTGGAAGCGCGCCATCTTGTTGATACCATAAGTCATTATGGTTCTGTACTAGCGGCTCAATTATTTAGTCAATATGTCAGAATATCTATCTCCTAAGGGAGAACATTCTTTAAATAATGCAAACATGTGTAGTGTTCTATCTTACCCGTTAAAGTCCCATCATAAATGTGAACATCGAGAATTGCATTATTTTTGATGGCGCAAAAAACATTGAAACTCCAGGTCTCTTGAAAGTTCCATTGTCTGAAGTGGTGGTTGTTCTCTTCATCCCAATAATGACTGTTATGCCTATTGAAAGAACCATTCTTTGTGAATTTAGATTCATCTGTCCAAATTATACAGTCCAAAAAATTTTCATTCTCTTGAAATCGAATCATCATAGCTTCGCAAAACTCTGTTCTCCTGACGAAATCAGTTTCCTTCAAATGCTGTACCCTATTGAATTCATATGGTTGCATTTTATGTTTTTTTAATATTCTCCAAACACTCGATTGAGATAATCCAGATCAATCTCGGCATCTTTGAGAGAATTTTGAGGATTTACACGAAAATATGCAAGAACTGTAATTTCGTTGTTCTCATCTTCTACTACTTTTTTCTCTGTGTATAGTTTTCTTAACGAAAGATCCGACATTTCTCAAGTTTGTCATGGTTCTGTTAATGGTATCTCCCGTTGGTCTTGGTCGGTCAGGAAATCTCTCAATGAACAGTCGAATCGTTCTATCTACAACTTTATTACATTCTCCATGAAATCGAATGAGATTTAAATAATCTTCATTGGTAAAATTAGGCATAGTGATCGATTTTATAACTTAATACGAATTATCACCAAATAAATAGTAAACACAAAATGCTACTGAATAAAGAGGAATTTGGCAGATGTAATTAATGATATCTATCTTTAAAAAAATGTAAACATGGTAAGTTTTTGCATATGGTTCATAAGGAATTATGTATTTATCACTGGAGAGAAAACCGATGGCCGATTAGTTGAAATAAAGAGGTTTCCGATACAAATTCGAATCAAAATTCGCCATCTATTTAGGAACAACCTGTAACTTTTTTCTCTTGCATATTAGGGTAGTAAAATCTGAAACATGGTTTATGTAACAGTTCCTGAAAATTTCATCTTTTTGGCGTGAAGGGAAAAGGAATAGCTGAAAATTCACGACGAAAAACAGTTTTTTGTGAATAACTCAGAAAATATCCACTTTAGGGCAAGGATGTGATGCATACACTCACATTTTTTAACGTAGATTCAATATCTGCCATAAAAAATGGGGTTCTTATTTGAAAAAATTGATTTTTCACGATTTTGCCATCCCTAACTTTGAAAACGATTTTTTCACCCCCTGTATCATAAATCGCGATTTCGATTTTCTAAAGTGGATACATCAATCTTACATCTTGAAAAATCCCAAAAATGAAAATTTTCCATCCAAAAACCTCGAAGTTATTCTTGTTTCAGCGGAGCTCTATTTTCGATATTTTTTTCGAATTTTCCCGCTCAGAGAGAATTTTCCAACCAAAACTGAAAAATGTTACATCAAAATAACTTGAAATTTTCTAAGGAATCTATTTCTGCAATAAAAAAATGGTGTTCTAATTTGAAAAACGGAAGTTGACGTCATTTCCGGAAAAACCGGAGGTGCTCATGCCTTGAAAATATTTTAGATTTCATCAGCATCGTGAAATACTCATAAGTGCTGAATTTCATGAAAATACGTTCAGTAGTTCCCAGTATAAATATGGGTGAGGTTCCTCGTGAAAGACCCTGTATGTATAGCGATTCTTCTTTAAATATTCCAATTGGATTTTTTATGGTTCTGTTGACACTATGGCCTCAAAATTTTGCATGAATATTCAGTATAACAGTATTCATTCACAAAAAAATTTACTTGAATCGGATTTCCTATTATGGAAATATAAAGATTTTTCTTCTCTATTCAATTAAATTTTCTATGGTTCTGTTATTACATTCAGTGTATGAATCTTCATTTGTAGCATAAATTTTATTCGAATCGGATATTTTTTTATGGAAATGATCGATATATTGCATTTCCAAACTGACAAAGCAGATGTCAAAAATTTCAAAATTTGTGCACAACTTGACAACAGTGTAGGTAGAGAAATTTTTTTAAGTGGGTTATTCCTGCGAATTTGGTATTGAATCGAAACAGTATAAAAATATAGGTAGTTCCATTTGAAATAAGTAAGTGGATATGCGTTTGAGACGAGGCAACACTGTCGACTCGAACATATTTTAGGCGAAGAGTTCCTTCATCCTCAAGGCTCCTCCTGAAATTTCGGAACGAAATATCCACTAGTCTTCAAAAACGTCTAATAGGCCAACTTGAAAGGAAAACCCTGTATAAATATCCGTGAATTAAGGCATGCGGTCGCAATACAGAAAAAATTAATGAAATAGAATTAACATAAAACACGCTGCAGGTCGCTGACGGTAAGAAATAGAAAACATGGTATTCAGAGAAAAAATTCAAAATTGAATTGATCTCTTTGGAAGGCTTTTCTATTTGCATATTTACCAAAAAAAACAATCAATTCCTTTTGAAATGTTCATCTTATTTCAGGTAATTTTTATGCAGTTTCTGGGTATTTTCCGAATTTATCATCCCCCGATTCACAAATATATCGATCCGTCGCTAAAACTGCTCATGAATATTACTACATCCTGCATTTAATCCTAAACAACAAAAGAGCCTTTGATATCTCGACTTGTTTCCTCTTTTAATATTTATGTATTTCGTTCTATGCTTTGCTGGAATATTCCGTCTGATATAATTTCCAATGGAATTGGAACAAACAAAACTACCACTTAATTGGATCACGAGTTTCGTTTAAAAATTAAATTTCCATCCTGGTGGTAATGAAAGTTTAAAAGGTCTTTCCCGTTGTGTCGCTTAAGTGATTTATACTTCGTATAGAATATTTAAAGCTGAAACGTGAAATGTTTGGGTCTCGTGGGATTTCAAAATGCATTTCATCTACCAGCTATCGCCTAGGTAATCGAAGTAAATTTTCAATATTGCTGCTTTGAAGTGAAAGCATTGGAATATTTACATTTGAATAAATAATCCTCACCATTTCTTGCATTCAATAGTTTCCAACTATGAATTCATCAATCAATGACTTATATTGCGTTTTTTATGTTTTTTTCTCGCGCTATTTCCTAGGAAAATGTGTTATGAGTTTGACAAATGCCTGAATTTTTCGAAGTTTGGCAGGGAATGGTCTCTAACGAATCGGTTGGACTCACTGAAGAAGAATCCGTGGCCAATGAAAATTTTGTCTGGCCTTGAACACGATAACTCCCGTATGTATGTAGTTGAGATTTTGTATAAGCTTAGAGTTGTTTAGGTTTCGAATGATGCGGTCAAATTTGTTAACCGAACAATTCAGTCCAGGTGTTTCGGAGTTATTAACAGTTAAAATTTTTTGTCTCTCGATTTTCCGATATCACACAACGGATCATTTCGAAATTTGGCATTTGGAATGAAAATAATGACACGCAGCTTCTCCGAAATTTCGTGAGGAACTTGCGAGCAAGAGCCCGTGTACCCCAGGCTTTCGTTATTTTATAAAAGCTGAAAACTTGTCTACGCATGCTCCTTACACAGGTGGACCATTCTGTTTGGGTTACCCTGGCTTTGGCAGGTAAACGGTATTAAAGGGGTGTAAAATACTGATCTAAATTTGTCAAAAAATAAGGTGTGATTTTTTGGTATTACCTTCAGAATATCATTAAAAATCACGTCATTAATTGCCAGACACTTGATATAGTGGCAATCCCTTGCCAGACAACCTCGATGTTCATTAAATTATATGTTATTCTACTTACGTTTAGGTATAAAAGCTGATTTTTATATAAAATACTTTTGTAATAATTAGATAATGTTTCCTCATTAGCCAGACATTTTTGATAGTGCTAACCCTCTGCCAGACAAGCATGCAGTTTAGCTGCAGGTGCGAGCGCAAGACAGTATATACGAGTGGGTGCTAGTAAGACGGCATGATTATAATGACTTATGCAAATAAATTGTTTGGTACAGATTTATATAACTTATCATATAAGTGAATCTCAAAAACATCTGAAGAAAATACATTCGATGCTACAACTAAATAAAATTGTTAAAAATTTTAATTTATTCTATTAACAATTTAATTTAGTTGTAGCATCGGATGTCTTTTCTTCAGATGTTCCTGAGATTCACTTAAATGATTAGTTCGATGCTACAACTGAATTAAATTGTTAATAGAATAAATTGAAATTTGTAACAATTTCATTTAGTTGTAGCATCGAATGTCTATTGTTCAGATGTTTTTGGGATTCACTTAAATGATTAGTTATATAAATCTGTACCAAAAAATTTATGTGAGACGGCAAAATTATAATGACTTATGTTAATGAATTTTTTGGTACAGATCTATAGAACTATCATTTAAGTTTTTTTTTCACATTTATTGCTTATTTACAATCTACATCAAAAAGAGTATTAAGTAAATGTGTTCTATAGTGTACAATTGAAGGTGATATATCCAGTGACATATCTACCCATTCTATCTTAATAATAACATTATATTATTAGTTTTGCGGAAGATCTTGAGGCCAAGTTTTCTTTAATCTACGGTGTTGGGTCCTGCTCTGTATAAATTATCTATGTGATCATTTTCGTTGGCAGTTGTTCGGTTTTGGTAATTTGTGGATATTTTCCTTATTTCCTCTGCTATGTATGGTATTTTAAGATCTTCGTGTATTGTTCTGTTACTCACATACCAGGGGGCGTTTATAATTGATCTTAGTGTTTCAGATTGGATCTTTGGATGATGTTCACTCTGGTAGACTTTGCACATCCCCAATGTTGTATGCCGTATGTCCAAATGGGCTTCAGTACAAGCTTTGTACAGTAATAACTTATTTTTTGTTGTTAGTATGGATTTTCGGCGCGATTAACCAATACATTTTTCTGAACTTAATGTCAAGTTTTGTCTCTTTTTCTGAATGTGGTTTTCCCCAGTAAGTCTTCTGTCAAGATGTAGGCCAGATAGCTTACATTTTGCTTACCGGTATTGAAACATGGTTTATTGAAACTGAAGGACAATCTTGTCGGCAAGTCGAGAATGTTATTTTTGCTGACTTTGATTGGTTGATCTTTACTCTCCATTTTTTATACCATACGTCTAGTAATTAAGATGTTTCTTGCATGATTTTTGAGCAGACGTCCGGTCTCTGATTCTACTGCTAGTATTGCTATATCATCAGCAAAGGCGGCCATTGTGGTATTATCTTTCACCGGGAGGTCTCTAGTGTACAATAGGTAGAGCAGTGGTCCTAATACACTTCCCTGGGGTACGCCAGAATCTTATTGGGTACTGTTCAGATATCTCATCATTGAATTTCACGGAAAAAGTATCTTTCTGTGAGGTAGGACTTCAGCAGCAGGTAAAAGTTGCTTCTTAGGCATTCTTTGATTTTGTATTTTAGGCCAGTATGCCATAACTTTGTCGAAAGCTTGCGATATATCTAGAAATACTCCACAACTAATGTTTCCTTTCAGGGTGTTAGCGATGGTGTTCACTATTCTATGCACTTGATGGATAGTTTTCGATAGCCAAATTGGTAGGTTGGTATTAGATTAGTGAGGTCATGTTCATCTTCAATTCTTTTGAGCAGTAGTCTCTCAAGTATCTTGCTGAGAATAGGCAATAAGCTAATTGGTCTGTATGATGTTGTTCGTGGGGGGTTGCCATTTTTATGGACCATTATAATATTGGCGTATTTCCATGTAATGGGAAAATAGCCGAGACTCAGGATTCGATTATATATTGTTGTGAGAAAGTTATTGCTTCTTAGGCAGTTTTTTAAGAATTTCAGCTGTGATAAGGTCATATCTGGTGCTTTTTTATTGTTTAATTTCTTTATCTCTCTTATGACTTCTCTTGTTTTTGTAGGTTCAATGGGCGGAGACATTTGGCAAGGAACATCCAGAAATTCTTCAATGTTGTTAGATGAAAAACTATGATGCGCCTCGGCGGCGTAAGACTTTGCTAAGATGTTCTGCAAAGTTGTCAGCTTTATCTTGATTCGAGTTGCCCATCCACTTTCGGTTCGAATGGTGTAACTGGTGGAGTTGGTCTCTTGAATTTTTTGGTAGCTTCCACAGGCTGTAGTCATCAGAAGATAGATTTGGATATAGCTATTGAATGTTGCGTTTTAGCTTCCTTAAGTTGATTGTTTCTTCTCTCGATAGCATTCGATATGGATGTAGATCGTCACGGTTGCGAGTTCTTTGCCACTTTCCTCTGGCTCTCCTTTTCTCAGTTATGAGTTCTCTAATGCGTAATGGTATGCTGCTATTGTTGGTGCATCGTTGGTCCACTTGAGGGGTTGCATACCATGCTGACTGTTGTATGGTATTAGTCAAGTGTTGTACAGCCTCGTCAATTTCTTCTGGTTTTTTCATGCTCATGTTTAAATTTAAGTTCTTCTCAATTAATGTCCCTAATTGATTCCACATCTGTTTGTTTCGGTTGTTAGTTTAGAGTAACTACTGCTCTTTCTCAAGATTGTAGAACTCAAGCTGACTATGACCGGCGTGTGGTCCGATGATAGCTCGTAATTTGGTTCGACTAAACAGTTTTGTGCTAGGATGCCATTTGTCACGAAGAAATCCCAGAAGATCTGGTATTTTTCTGGGATCAGTAGGCCAGTATGTTGGTTCTCCATGGCTAAAGTGGCTGTAGTTCAAGTCAGTCTTGCTTTAAGGAGGTTACGTCCTTTTTGTGGTGATAAGTCTGGATCCCCAGTGCGGTGTTTCGCATTCCAGTCTCCTCCTGTAATGAATTACTTCCAAGGTCGTTAAAGAATGCTTTGTACATATCTGTAGTGATGTTGATCGTGGTGGAGAGTAGATGGAAGCGATATTCATGTGTCCCCTATTGCTCTTTATTCGTACTATTGTGGCTTGAATTTCATTTGTTTCGTATTTGTCTAGTTCATGATGCGATATTGAGTTTCTGATGATCACTGCTATTCCTCCATGGGCTGTACCATCTGGGTGAATTGTGTGATAAGTTGTATAATAGGGTATTGAGAATGATGTTCGATCTGTGAAGTGAGTTTCAGAAACCAGCAATATATCTATTTATTAAGGTTTAAAAAGGTTATTACTTCTTGCCTGTGTTTTCAAGACCATTCGCATTCCAGGTTTGCCAAGTCTAAGGATTTCGTTGTTCGTATTTAGTTCAGTTTATTTATGACTGTGGTAAGCAGATTTAAAATCATGCTGTTTTGTTGGATTAATTGGGTGAACATGCTCTTGAATTCGTCAAGGAATATCGACAATTGTGCACCTAATTCTGGTTTTGGTTCTTCTTGTGTAGGATTTTTTTTGTTTTGTAGTGCTTGTGAATATGTTTGGTTGGGATTTTGTTGATTTGTTATGTTTAGATTGATTGGAATTGTTTTAGCAGCTGGTGGTGTTCTGATGTTTACTTGTTGAAAGTTCCTGTTTTGTTTGTTTCCTTGATTTCTTTTTTGAATTAGATCTTTGTAGACACAGCAATCCTTTATAGTTTGCTGGATGTTCTCCACTGCATAGGGCACATTTTGCTGGTGTGTTCCTTGATTGCTGGCAATCTTTGCTGTTGTGTTGTTCACCACAATTTGACACAGTTGAATGGTTTAAGGCAGTAGGTTTTTGGAATGTCCATATTCTTGACATCGCATACATTGAACTAATTCCCTCTTTCTTCTTGGGGGTTCAACCGTGATTTTTGTATGATATATGAACTGCTGTTTAAATATTCCTTGTTGTTTGGTTGAGGTTCTAGATCTATAAAGACATAGATAGAGGTTCTTTTGATACGCGATGTCTTATATTCATCACATTTCGAACTTTATGACCTGATTTGGCCAATTCAGATTTTATTTCTTCTGGAGGTACAGAATGATGAAGATTTTCTTATCACTACTCTGTATGCTCTGTCTTCTTTTGATTGGAACGTGTGGTTTATTATTTCGTTTTGCCTCAGATGTCTTACCAGTTTTTCTGTAAGTTTCAATTTGTTTTGTGGGCTTATTTTAACGGTGTCGTATGCTAGTGATTTAGTGTAGAAGGTTTCCACTTCAGTGATTTTAGTTAAATCAGTAATCATTCCGTTGTAGTCTTTTACACCATATACAAATATTGGAGGTGGTTTTGGTGGAGTAGGGTCCTTTTGATTATTTCTGTCTGGCTGTTCTGCTTGGTCCTCTGTATTGTTCTCTAAAGGAGAGTATCGATTTTCAATTGGTGTAGCATTGGTTATTTGTTTCGGTGAATGATTCTCTTTCGTTTTTTACCCTCTGCCATTCAGGCTTGGCCTTCTCTATTTCCATTCTGCCTTCGTCTATATCAGAGATGTAGTTATTTTCTTCTGGTGTGAAGCTGCTCGTTAGTCGCGTCAAATATTGATTTACATTGCCGCGGGTTGGTACTATTTGATGTTGATGGGAATCCACGAAAAATATTTGATTCTGTGTAAATTGTCTAACTTGGGACCTGTCCCAGGAGATGTTCATTCGAGGACATGAAGAATGTCTTGTCAGGTATGGGTAGCTTTACCGCATTGATAGCTCTCCTTATCTTCCTGCAGGTGTTGTTCACAAGAATATGTTTTGATTGCGATGAATTTATTTCCGCACTTCCGCAGTAATATTTATGTGAAAAATGAAAGTTGAACAGTTGTTCACGGGCGCTATGCACTAATATTTTCATGTACAGAAAAGAGCTCGATCAATCCGGGTATTATACCCGGAGTCGGTGGCTGATTACTGTCGTAATTTAACAACAATTCTATCGAGACAATGGCGGACACGTCTGCATCGGTCGAACACACGTTGCTGAATAATCATTTAGTGAATCCCAAAAACATCTGAAGAAAAGACATTCGATGCTAGAACTCTTTTGCTTCAGATGTTCTTGAGATTTCACTTGAATGATTAGTCACTTAAATCTGTACCAAAAAAAAATTAACATAAGTCAGTATAATCTTGCCGTCTTACATAAATTTGTTGGTAGAGATTTATACAGGGTGTCCCATTACTCGACGTCATCCGGAACCGGGTGAAAAGGCAAGTAATGCTGGTTATCAGAAAAATATAAAAAAAAATCTAAGTTGCATGATTTTAAAATAATGCGCATTTAAAAAAACACGCAAAACTCCACACCCTGTGACGTCTTTCGCTCCTGTTGCCACAAATATCAACTTTTCCCAACTTTTTCTTTGCTGTGTAACCTTGAATAATGCTTGTCTAAACTGTAATCAAAATTTTGATACCAGCTGATCTAGGTTTCATAAAAATAGAGCTTACTTCCCAGAAAGAAAATTCGAAATAAACAATTGCCTATTTTCAATTGACTGTATTGAAAAAAAAATGTACTACGTAGGTTTGGCATGTTTTTTCAAAAGTCGGCGCATTTAGTGAGGATTCCAAATGGTATAATACTTGTTTAATTGCAGCTGCCGTAGTTCAAATTTATTTCGATTGCCTTCGAATACACTTTTTCGTTAACTGCTTCCAGTAATAGAGTCCAATGGGTTCAAGTCCGGTGAACGGGCCGGCCACGAGATTGGACCAGAACGTCCGATCCATCTTCCGGGAAAAAATGTTACCAGAAAAATAAAATTTTCAGAGAAATTTCTCAGGAAAATTTTTTCTGGAAAAATTATTTTCTCTGCAAATTTTTTTTTCTGATAACATTTTTTCCCGGAAGATGGATCGGACTTTCTGGTCCATCTCGTGGCCGGCCCGTTCACCGGACTTGACCCATTGGACTCTATTACTGGGAAGCAGTTAACGAAAAATGTATTCAAGGCAATCGAAAATAATTTGAACTACGGCAGCTATAATTAAACAAGTATTATACCATTTTGGAATCCTCACTAAATGGCGCCAACTTTTGAAAAAACTGCCAAACCTACGTAGTACATTTTTTTTTCAATACAGTCAGTTGAAACTAGGCAATTGTTTATTTCGAATTTTTTTCTGAGAAGTAAGCCCTATTTTATGAAACCTAGAGCAGCTGGTATCAAAATTTTGATTACAGTTTAGACAAGCATTATTCAAGGTTACACAGCAAAGAAAAAAGTTGGAAAAAGTTGATATTTGTGGCAACAGGAGCGAAAAGACTGTCACAGGGTGTGGATTTTGCGTGTTTTTTTAAATGCGCATTATTTTAAAATCATGCAACTTTTTTTTTTATATTTTTCTGACAACCAGCATTACTTGCCTTTTCACCCGGTTCCGGGTTGACGTCGAGTAATGGGACCCCCTGTATACCTAATCATTTAAGTGAATCCCCAAAACATCCGAAGAAATGACATTCGATGCTACAACAAAATAAAATTGTTAAAAATTTCAATTTATTCTATTAACAATTCATTTAGTTGTAGTATCGAATGTCTTTTCTTCAGATGTTCTTGAGATTCACTCAAATGATTAGTTATGTAAATCTGTACCTAAAAATTTTATTTGCATAAGTCATTTAATCATGCCGTCTCACTAGCACCCACTCTCGCGCTCGAACATTAAGCTAAACCACATTTTTGTCTGGCGAATGGCTGGCACTATCAAAAATGTCTGGCTAATGAGGAAACATTATCTAATTATACTCAAGTATTATATATAAAAATCAGCTTTTATACTATAACGTAAGTAGAATTACATATAATTTAATGAACATCAAGGTTGTCTGGCCAGGGGTTGCCACTATATTAAGTGTCTGGCATTAATGACGTGATTTTAATTGATATTCTGAAGGTTATATCAAAAAATCACACTTTATTATTATTTGACTAATTTTAACACCCTTTGATACCGCTTACCTGCCAAATCCAGGGTAACCTGGGTAACCTAAACTTCATAATGGTCCATCGTTCTTACCTGTGTTAGGAGCATGCGTAGAGAAGTTTTTCAGCTTTTATAAATAAGAAGTTCTGGGGTTCACGGGCTCTTAGAATATTAGAAACTCTCAAGAAAAATTTTCTGCGCGTCGTAATCCGATGAATTTTTAGTCGCTATAACTCTCGAACACAACAGATTAGGACCTTGAAAATTTTCTCGGTAGATTGGAACCACCAATTCATGTCTGTATGCTCCAACGAACACTCAAAATCGGAGTTAACTCAATCTTTTTCTCATTGATTTTTAAATATCAGCAAAATCACAGATCCGATCGATATCAAACTAGTATTAAGAATTGAGACAGCGATGCGCATGTTTGAGCTGAATTTCGTCAGCAGAATTTATTTCACATGAATATTCTGGCTCGTATTAGTGGTTTAGATCTAAATAGTCTCTGTGACAGTGTTCTCTGACGTTTATTTTCATGTTATTGACATGTTCATATAGATTTATGTTAAATCATTAGAGAAGTCAGGAAACGTGTAAGGTTTATTCATATTAGCAGAACGATAATTCGTATTGGAACATCCTGATATCTAGGTTTCATTTTATTGATTTATGAAGTTCATTCCCCTGTTGAATCAACACTGATGACATATGATATAAGAAGCGGCATCACATCTTTTAATCAATACGGAGCCTGAGTGGCCGAAACGGTAGCGCTTTTGCTTTCCATGCTCGGGGTCGCGGATACAATCTCGTCATAATGAAATTTTTTCTATTTAGATTATTTGCGCTCATCTTAAGAAAATTATATTAATTTTCAATATCGAAGTAGCTATTGGTTGCGTACTATTCATCTCTTCTTTCAAATCTTGAATTTACCTGAGTTTCGAGTTTTGTATTTGTTCCTTTTGGGAGTTATCGTATTAACGGTCAGTCGTATTATTAAATTAAAGTTATTTTTTTCTCCTATAGAATAATTACGAGAAAGAGGAACTTGTGGTAGAGAAGATCAAATGAATTCGTTTCAGGAAATATTCAAAACTGAGCTTTTCATTCCATTTCAAGGAAATGAAACGTTGTTGAATAAATGAATACACAAGCCAGCATATGCAGATATATATATGGGCACCATCAATGCTCATTTTGATGGATCGACTAGTATAGGAGATGTACGCATCTACACTGCTCAACAATTGATAGGGATCACTCACTTGTTCTAAATTTATTTCTGAAATATTTGCTCCAAGATTATAAATTCAGTCAGATATCAGAGTATTTTCAGTTGATAATTGGTTCAGTTGAGAAAAGAATGAAAAATGGAAAGTTGAGAGAAAAAAGACTTTATTAGGAACACTCAAAATTCTGTGTTTGAATAACATAAAAATTTTATGATGAAACCACAAGAAGGCTGAAGTTTCCGTTAAGCTAGTACCTAGTTGATCCCCCCAAGCTCGTCTCAAGCATTCTACCCTACGAGGCATACTTCGATCAAACGATTTATAAATTTTGGGGCAAATTCGTCCAAATAAGGTTGAACAATTGTCTAGACATCTCAGACCAGACATGTTCGATGTCAATTCATGTCTGGAGAGCGAGCTGGCCAGTCCATCCTATCAATAGCATGAGTTTTTAGCGCTTCATTAACCAGACGACTACGGTGTGGACGGGCATTATCGTCAATTAAAATGAAATTCTCGCCCACGGCAGCCGCAAACGGAACAATTATGGGTTCAATAATCATATCGTGATATCTCTGGCTGGCCATGGTGGTATTCTGCAGAACAACCAACTCTGTGCGTTGGTTCAAACAAATGCCTGCCCATACACATATAGAACCTCCGCCAAAAGCTGTTGTGGGTACCATAAACTGTTTTTCATACATTCGACCTCTTTCCCCCCCCCAAGCAAGAAATCGTACATCGGAGTTGACCAAACGAAATCGTAATAAACATCGGCTCCAATCTTCAAGTGTCAATTGCGGTGCTCATCAGCCCATTGCCATCGATGAACCCGGTTTTCCCTATTCAAACGGGGGTGTTGTACCCTCCTACGTGCTCTCAAACCATGAACATGTAGTCGTCGTCTTACAGTCTGGTTCGAAATAACTGTTGCAACTCTCAGTGATCTATTGAGCCGCGACGCCGGGTAAGTGGGATTTCTCCTAGCATTGAGGATCAAAAGACGATCTTGGACAGCTGTTGTACTGCGCTGCCGACCTCCCCCATGAACAAAAGCTACTGAGTCGTTTTGGATGAACCTATTCCAAGCCCGACTCACGACACTTTACGAAACATTCAACCGCCGGACACTTCTCGCTGGGACAAACTTCCTGTATCCACCGTATGATTTGGTCCAGTTGCACAGGAGCCAAACGTCTTCTCGGCATGACTGATAAAGCTGATATTGTTCTCATTTCTTCAATTATTGTCTCATTATGTGTTTGAACTAGAAAAAAACAGATTTAATAACAAATACCACATTGCTTTTCACTCCACCTGTAACAGCCTACAGATAATAATCGATTTTGTGAACAAGAGCCGATGAAGTGAGGAAGACTTTGATATAATCAACTCAGAACATCTTACTTTTTCCTTAGAGAACATATAATGTATAGATATTCACGAGATAACTTGAAAAAAATACAAATGAAGAGAAGTTCATAAGTGATCCTAGCAATTGTTGATCAGTGTATATTGTTTTTGATCTATGTTCACTATGGCTAATCCATATAAGCTTCCTTGATGGGAAGCTTGAAAATAGCTATCAGATAGGATAGTTTTTGATTTCGGACTGATCAAACGTTTATACAGCGATAACTCTGCAGCAATCTAAGTCTGACCAATTCCGAAGCGGGCCGAACATGAATTTATCGAATCACTGATACGTATGGTAATGCACCAGTGACGGCTCTGCCCTTCAGATGTGGGTCGGACAGACGAAAATATATATATGTATATATATATATATATATAATAATTGTAGTAATAAGAGCCTTTATTAATATATTCGTGAAATTATAAGGGTCTATCGACTCTGGTTTGAGGAGTAAAAATGAGGTACCTTTTATTCTTTGCCAAGCTTTCGCATTTCCTTTAATGCTTCATCAGGGCTCTACAAAGGACAAATAGGTACAAATAATATATGTCAAAATAAAAACACACAAACGACAAACAAAACAATACAATACAATCTCAAATTTTCTAGTTGTCAACATAATTTCATCTAAACCATCTTCAGCATAAATCTGTCATCATTTCATATATATATATATATAGCAATTATTTTAATGCTGGATTGTAAACCGTTAATTTCTCTAGCCCTCACGTTATAGGTGGTGTACTAAGAATTTAGTTGCTAAAAACCCGGCGCTATTCTCGCCCATGTTTTTCGCACATTTGGTCGCGTCGGGTCTCTGAAACCCAGTGTATCAGTATGGCCATGAAAACCCATTTTTATATTTTGAAATAATTGAAAATTAGTTGAATGCAAAATATTTTATTTCTTGTAACATATGAAATCCTTTACTACAAAACTAAAATGATATACTGCCTGAAGCTACAGCGGCCCCTAAATCCTTCCAATTTTTCATCAATTGGTGCATATTCTGATATTGTGTAGTGTTTCTGGCAATTCAGTACAAATGCATCGAATATATCCCGTACGGCTGCCATTTATCAATTTCACGGCGTTGTTCTCTGGTGTTTTTATCAGTGCGAATAACACGCATAAGGAAGCGAAATCGTTGCAAGGACATGGTCAACCAAAATAAATCTATTCCAGTTCCTTCACGACTCCACATTTCTTCTGTATTCAATCGGCTGCTTTGGTGTATACCAGCTAAGTACAGTATGTAAACCAAACATGCTTTGATTTCTAGAAGGTTTGTGGGTCTTGCATCTCTGGAACGCTGATAATTATCGGATATGGATGCTATATATATGTTAGTTTTTTCACGACGCTAGCGAGCATTTCTTCTGAAAAAAAAAGGTTCCAGCAATCTAAGTGAGTTCTTGCGTTTTTTGGCTATGCCTTTCACGCCTGGCAGGTGTGAAACTATGTTTGCTTTTAGAGGTTCGTACTCGCTGGGAAAATGGATGTTTGTTCCATTGGGTACCATTTTACTTGTAAAACATGGAACCATTTTGGTTTCGGTCAGTAATAAATTCATCAGTCTCACTTTCGCCTTCTTGTTCAGTATCTGAGTCGTCTCTATTCTCAACACAATCTTCTTTATCCTCATCATCTTCTTCATCATCAGGCCCATCTTCAACGGCATCTACTTCTTCAAACAGACGAGGAAGTCGTTGCTGTTCTTTTCGTATGGACAATTCATATCTTGAAAAATTGAAATATATGATATCCTTTATTTTGAGGGCATATTTCACAACCTTATAGTAGTAACATACTTGGTTGAATCACAATAAATATCACCTTACCTGAATATTCATAAAAATATTTTCGAAGAAAAGATACTATACAGTTTGGTCGCGCCGGGTCTGAACTGAAAAAAATGAATAACTATTTGATCGCGCCGGGTCTGACTCACCGAACACATGATTCAACACAACTCTTGGCAACGACAATTCACAACTGACCACTGCATGCAGATCGGTTAGCCCATTTCGCACCAAGCCAAGCCAGTCCAGTCGAGTCAAGTCAACTTCAGGATTGGAACTATTAACTTCGTTTAAAATCGTTTTAAAACAAATGGAATGTGAAATCTAGTTTCACACTAGGGCCTAGTATGAAACTAGATTTCACATTCATTTGTTTTAAACGATTTAAACGAAGTTAATAGTTCTGACTTGACTCGACTGGACTGGACTGGCTTGGTGCAAATGGGGCTTACTAAAGTTAGGAAGCTAGAGGGACGCACGTGAGATACTACGTTGTCACTTCTAGAATATAAGCCTATAACAATATCAGTGGGCCTGTGAGACCCGGCGCTAGTCGCGCCGGGTTTAACTGATTGAAATTGTCTAACAATTTGGCGAAACTATCATTCGCGGTTCAACCTTTACTGACATCGAAAAATCGTTTCGATATTCACCGGCTAGTCAACTTCTGATAAAAACATCTATATTTTTTGGCTCGTCTATTTGTCAAGAAGAGCACGCTGCACTTTTTATTTCCTCATGAAATAATTCCCTCGAAACCGATCTTTCCTGAAATAATCAATGAATATTTGGAAAATAACTGTGAAAGCTAGCTAGCTGCTTGCGTCCTATGAAAGAAGTAGCAGAGTAGCCTGCCGGCCGTGGTCTATTGGAAAGCGACCTTATTCTTCATACGGGCAACCTAACTAGGGTGATGAGATGCTTTCAGGGATGTTGCAGTTGTTACATTTGTAACGTTTTATTACATTTCAGATCGAGTGATACGGTGTTACGTATTCTAAAATTGTCAGGGTTGGGGATGTTACGAAATGTTACTTTTTATAATTTTAGTTACGATTTATGGAATGCCGAACAATGCTGGATTCTTTGGAATCGAATATTAGGTGAGTCAAAAGGAAATGTTGGTCGGAATAAGTTATATTTTCCTATTCTGAGTGGAAATTGCCAGAAGTGTGATATAGCCGTACACTCAGATAGTCAAGCTGCTATCAAAGCACTGAGCTCCTACGTCATCGACTCTAAAATGATCTGGGAGTGCCGGAACAAACTCAAAGAGGTAGGCAAGAAACAGTAACGTCTTTTTAATCTTGGTTCCCGCCCACTCTGAAATCAAAGGAAACGAAGCGGCCAATACATTTGCCAAAGAGGGCGCACGAATGTAACTCATATTCCCAGAACCCTTCTGTGGTATTTGTAAATGTACCTATAAGGAGTTTCTAGAGAAGGAGAAGGCCGAAGGGGAAAAACTCTGGCGGAATCTCCTAGGGATGGACTCCACTGAGTTCCTTCGGAACTTTGAGACAGCTGTATCCATAAAATATCTGGATCTTGGTAAGAAGCAATTACACCTGCTCACTGGCTTTCTTACAGGATATTATCGCCTCAGGAAGCACCTGTTGAGGATGGGATTATCGAAAACTGACGAGTGTAGGTTCTGTGGAGAGGAGTAGAAACCCCATTCACCTAGTCACGGAATGTCCTTGGCATTGCGAGCCTAAGGAGAGAATGCCTTGGGAGAGGAAACTTGTAAGAGTGAGGAACTAGCCACGTTGAAGCCTTCACAGTTATTAGATTTCATTAGATCTCTGGAACTAGAAGGCGAGCTGTGGAGGGTTTGGCCAAAACAGCTCTGTAAGGGGACACAATAGACCTCAAGGTCGCAGTGACTTTAACTCCTTTTTTAATATAACTAAATAA